>CAMZMU010000124.1:9769023-10309499 GCA_947311845.1 Poa pratensis
CGACCAGGTCGACAGGCTCGGGCCGCCACCCCGGATTGGTCCACAAGGGCGTCGAGAGGGATGACCCCAGGGCCGGGTACACGGTCGACCAGATCAGGGACATCCTGCAGACGATGGCGCTCGACAGGGTGCTCGAGAAGTGCAGTAGCACCGGGGAAGGGGAGTTCAGCGCGGTCAGGGCCGGGACGGCGTGCTTCCGGAGGGGTGGCGCGCCGCAGGGTGGCATGATGGAGGGGATCCCGTGCGGGGCTTGCCCCAGGATCGATGAGTGCTCGCCGGACGGGGTCATCTCGCCGGTCACCTACGTCTACTACAACAAGTGCTGCAGATGGACTTCTAGGCGCTCATCCCCTGCTGGGATGAATGGGGGTTGGTATACACTTGTGGTACTGCCGTAGTGTTGTGGTGTATACAGTACACATTATGCCCTGGTGTTGTGGTGCGTGGCCTAGGACATGGTATACATGTCAGGTGGTCTACCTTATGTAAGTATTTATGTTAAGAATCAGTTACAGAGCTGCAATGTACTGTTTGATGTCAGTTTAGAGCAGACACTTTGTTTGTTAATTTAAATTTCATTGTTTGTCTCTGTTTAATTCAGTGTCAAGTATGTGTACTGAACAAATCCATTTCTTCATTAAGTTCTACTCCCTCCGTATCGAAATATAAATGTTTTAGCATTTTTGTATCCACATGTTAATGTGCAAGATTCACATGAATGTGGTACATGAACATGTCTACTTGTCTAGATACATATGGGTCCACAAATGCTAAAACTTCTTATATTTTGATACGGAGGGAGTAGCTGATTATGATTGATAGTCTTCCACAAACTAGCAGACAGTGTCTAGACTGTTAAAGGATCATCGGATTCTCATAGCATTGTAGCTGCATTATTTCATTTGGATTTGTCAATGCTCGGAAAACATTGGTCTCTGCTGAAATGAGGTACCTTTTTTATCATTTTACTAATCTGCATCACCAAAAGAGTCAACCTGATACTTCTTAAAATATGTGCAACACATGTGCACTATGATATGGTGAAATATGTGCACTGTAGAGGACTTCAGGTTTTTGTGGCGTCACCTTAGAGCATCTCCACCGGCGCGTCCAACTCCGCTCCCAATAAATGTTTTGAGCGCGCCGGCAGCAAACTACCCCCAACAGCGCGCCCAATAGAAAATAGTTGCCGACGCGCCCTAATACAGCGTCCGGCAACCTCGCTTTGCGCGCTGTTTCTAGAGACGCAATCGGGCGTGCCGGCAACCGCGGCAACGCGCGTCTCGTCGAAACCCGACTAGCGGGCCCGACGCGTCAGCGACCCAACCCTTTTATTTTCTCCCCCAACGTCCCTTTAATTGTGGCCTGTTTTCATCCCCGTCCCTACTGAGTCGCCCCTCCGTACTGACTCGTCGTTGCCGCCACCCATCCTCCGTCAGCCGGACGCCCCTCCCCACGCGCGCCAGGAACATCGCAATATTTCTCCCGTCGCAGTGTATGTAGTCTCTTCTCCGTCGAGCCACCCTTGTTGTCCGGCGCTACACCATCGCCGCCTCCGAGAACTTCCCCGCAAGCAAGGTGTTCGTCGCATCGCTCAGCTCATTTTTTTCTCTCGTAGACTTTTTTTTTCTAAACCTTGTGTCTATATAGATGGATATCGACGACAATGATGACTTGTGTGATCTTGCACAACATGATCATCGAGAGTGAACATGTTGATCCTCCACAACATGATGACCATTCATACTATCATGTGGGTCCTCTTGCCCAGGTTGATCATGAATATGCGAATTTGACTGCGGACTTTACCACTTACCTCACAATTAACGCTGAAATTAAGAATGAAGTAGCACATGAACAACTGCAAAATAATTTATTTGAACATCTGTGGGCACTCAAAGGCCAAGCAGACGACCATCCTAATTGACTGCCCAATTTATTTTAATTTGAATAATTGTATGCTCTATTTGATTTTATGTATTCAGTTGGGACTTGTGGATTTAGCCATTCAACTGATTTTATTTTAGTTATACTATTTGAATTTGTCATCTGGGACGTCTATTGGAAGCGATCGGTGGGACGCGGCGCTCCAAATAGGCGCAATGTCTGCCGACGTGTCCAATAGCGCATGTCCGGCAACTTTGCCGGACGTTTTATTGGATGCATGGGTGGAGATGCTCTTATTTGGTTGGTTGTAGACTTATAGTGTATACGCTGATCTGCGTTGCTTTTTCCTCCAAGACTTTATGAAGGACAACGAATTGATACGCTCCTTGCTTTATGTATTCTTAAGCTCCAGATCACTGAATTCTATACAAAGGGAATGAACTAATAATATTGCTGCTGAGTGTGGACCAGATGCATAAGAGTGCAGTCTTTGTTTATGCTTAGAATTCCTGCTGATTTCCTGCTGTTTTTCTTCATCTGCAAGTTGTGTCCTTGCTGGCGCTTAGCTCTTCTTGCTGGGATTTCTTCGGGGATGCAGTTAAGCAGGGGATTATCTATTGCTGGATATTTACCTGCATATTTTTTGTATGCATAACAGGCGGGCTTGCTACGATGGATTTCGAGTTCTTCGCGATCATACAAGTATACAATGAACCTCCTCGGACAAACTGGTATGGTAGTCGATCCTTTGCTCGAACAGTCTAACTAAACTCTGCTCGATCCTTTGCTGCAGAGGTTGCCAGACAAGTTTGTGAGGCTGCATGAGGTGGACGGCCGTGAGCCCTCCTGTGAAGTGAAGCTGCGGGAGGTGGGCGATGGGCCTCGCAACCTGTGGGACGTCGAGGTGGTGTTTGACGGGGACAGCCACATTTACCTTGGGCATTGCTGGGAGAGGTCCGGGCATTCTTACAAGCCTGCATGTAGGCCATCTCCTGCTCTTGAGTTACGATGGTGCCAACTTGTTCTCCGTCAAGGTGTTCGACCTGAGCATGTGCTGCATGCACTACTGCTACGACGCCAACTTCGGATAGTGTTCTGGACAACTTCTGTGTATTTCCCAATCGGGCCCACTTGAAAGAAGGTCAAAAGGCAGTTCTGATGGACTTTTTTTTATGAAACACAATACAATGCAGACGTTCACATACACGTGCACACACTCACCCCTATGAACGTACACGCACATCCTACCCCTATGAGCACCTCCGAAAGACTGAGCCGGCGGTCGGGTCTTGAGATTGACGAAGTCACCTCAGGCGTCTCGCTGTCGACGAGAACGTCGCCTCCCACTGAAGAATATTCCGCCTAAATGAGAAACACCAATGTCAAACCCTGGATTTGAACTCTGGTGAGCTGAGAGTACAACCACCCTCCTAACCAACTTGCCATAGGACTCTTGTGCTGAGAATAAACCAAAGGCACCACTTTATGTTTGCAGGATGCAAAAGGCACACCTTGCCGACTTCAAAGGCAAGATGGTATATATAGGCCCAGACTCTTATTTGCAGTATTTCTTTGCTAGTGTTTCTTGTCTAATTGACTTACCATATCTTTTCTAGTGTTTCAAGAAAGAGTACACCAAGAACTACCACACAAGCCTTACAAAAAAAAACCGATGTAAATGTCTACTACAATAATAAGAAGAAAATGGCTGAAGTCCGGATGAAGATTGGAGAAGACGGCAAGCAAGCGATAATAACATCCAAGTGGTTGTCTGTAACAAAGGGTCTGGACTTTGCAGTGGGTGATATTGCCATGTTCGGGTTTCAGAAATTTGCATATGGTGACGATGATGGCCCAACGAGTGGCATATTTGGTTTGGATGGGGTCTCGCTTTGACGCTGGGGAGATCCATAGATCTAGATAGAGTCTTCCTCGCTCATTATTAAGATAGCTCATGTCTTCATAACCCATTGCCACGTGTTGAAGGAGTTGGGCGCTATCATATCTTTGAAACTCCTACTACTCTATGGTACCATACACAACCATGACATTGTGCACCCATCTGACACCCTCATAATTAAGCAAGCATATCTCATAGTACTCATTGTCCTTCGTGATCTTTGTTCGCTTTATTTCGTTGTTGTATGAACCTGGCCGATTGGCTTTATTAATTTAAAGCAGGGCTCTGCTCGAGCCTTCCGTCTAATCTCATGGCGCATTATTTTCAATCGTAGATCAAAGGGCCTTCCATTGTGTTTTTAGACCCTGAGCTTTTTTACACCTTTTTTAGAATTTTTTATCTTACAGTGATTTTCACAAATATATGTTGTATACCACTCCCTCCATTCCTAATCACAAGATGTTTTAAATATTATGAAATACAGATTGAAATAAGTGAACATACACACTAAAATGCTTCTAGATGTATATGAATCTTAGAAAAGCTAAAATATTTTATATATTGGGACGGAGGGAGTACGTAGTTGACATTGTTAACCATACACTAACTTTCTCAATTGTTTCCTGTTATATAGTTGTAATGTATATCATTGGAAATATATCTGAGTTGCACAATTTTTTTCCTTTGTGAGATAATCATTAACAATATACAAAACCGCCTTAATTGTAAAGCATCTAATACATCATATCCTGATGGAGTAGCACTACAGCAGCCACCACTGTTTTGTTTGGAGTAATAGATGCAACCTTAGCGTCCTCATGTTGATTCACTGTCTACTAGCTAGCTAGACGATGCTCATGTTGTACTTTGCTTCGTCTAGTGTCCTTGTCCATTCTTCCTTAAATAGCAGTCACTAAGTTAAATAGCAGTGGAATCCGGAGAGAGAAAATGCGTGTTAAAGGCATAAGAGCACATCCCTTGTATTTTCCATATGTTATGAACAGTCATGTCCCATGGTCCAATTTATTTTTTGCACTGGTTAAGAAATAAGATTTTTTTTGTCCTTGTCCATTTAGATAATAGTACACCAAGTTATGATGCTTCTGGTTGATTTCCCTTTCCAAGGCTTGTTTATGTTTCTCGATTATGAAAACCAAAATGTATGTCATGTAATATATTGTATAATATTCAATAAGTACGCTAATAATTTTGGGGTTTATGATCTGAGAAATTGACTTGGCATGCTATCCTGTTCAAGGTCTAACAAGACTGGATTATTAAGTTGGTGCTTATGATTTCAATATATTTATACTAAACGTTTATGCTTTCTTACATTTTTTATCATACTGTTCTTTTCACAAATATATGGTGTATACTAGTTACTTAACATTGTTAACCATACAATAAATTTTCTCAAATATTCTATTGTATAATTGCAATGTATATCACAAAAGATATATCTGAGTTGCGCAAAAGGTTTTTCTGTTGTGAAATATTGTCCACAACAAGATACGAAACCACCTTACATGTGAAGAAAGTAAATACACGCCTCCTTGATTTGAGACATCAGATGAACTTTTATCATATTTACATATTGTTGTGTCAATTTTCTTCTATGTTTTGTATTATTAAATATTTTGGTCGGTAGGGCCTTCCGATTTATTTTTCAAACCTAGCAAAATATTTTAAAAGATGTTTGTAGTGGATGCTTATGTAAACCGATATAAAGAATTATCTAGAGTATAAAATTGAACTGTTGGTATGGTAATTTTGCTTTGTCAAATGTGGTTTACAAGTTGCAGGATGTGATAATATTTTTGTGATATATACTTGTCACTCTAGTAGCATTTCTTAAAGTAATCAACTAAGAACATGAAATATTATAGTAATCACATATGGGATTGTCTAGCTCCTTTAGATCTAATCTACAGAATAAGGTCGGAGCTTGAACATCAAGATAGTTTCCCGAGAAGTTGCATCCTGGATTACGTCGACGTGCATGGTGACGCTACTTACGGAACAGGTGGAACCTTGAAGGTGCCTCTACTAAAATTCAAGAAAAAAGGTGCCTCTACTCCGACACTTGACCGTGAGAACTTTGTTATGAGATATTCTCGCGACTCACAAAATAAAACATGAATACAAAGTCAAAAAAGAAGGAAAATAAAAATATGAAAAGAAAAAGGGAAATAAAAATAATACAGGGAAATAAAAATCATCGAGAAAGAATCAGAAAAAAAAATAACCGGCCAAAAAAAATAAAAATCAACCATTCTGGGCCGCCCACCATGCGAGCGACGTTAGGGTGTCGCCCCCTATTTGACCCAACGGGCACCAGCTCCAGCCCCACCTGCGGCAAACTAAAAAAAAAAGAACACCATCCTCGCAGAGTAAATTACATAAAACTACCACAATTGTCCACCAAATCACGAGTCAGAACTACTTTTGGTGATTTTTTTCATGTCAGTACCAATCGTGAGACGGGACGTTACAAATCGCATGAATTCGTGTCTAAGAGCATTTTGACAGCCGCACTGACTGATGGGACCCATTTGTCAGGCTGACATGGCTGCACACGTGGAGGAGTAGCTGAGGTGGCAGTGGGGACCACCTCACCTCTCAAGCAGGAGTTGAGCTGTACATTGGACCCACCAAAAGCCACCCATTTTTTTTTCCTCTTCTTCTTCATCCTCATGTCTCTGACCAGAGCCCTGACACGTCGGTACAAAGCTCCATCGGAACCGCAGCCGAGCCAGTGAGTGGCCGGAGGCAAAGAAAGAGAGACATAGAATGATAGAACTAGCTAGCTAGGGAGAGTAGCAAAGAATTAGCTAGCTAGCTAGAGAGACGGAGAACTAGCTAACAGCCGAGCAAGTGTGCATAGTGCAACGCAACCCATGGATCACCCTAGCTCTAGAGATCTTCGTAGTTGCTCCCTCCTCCGGCCTCACGTTTCTGCAGGTACCAGGAGCCGGATGGGCTGGTATGTGGCGTAAGGGAAGCGCGAAGGCGACGAAATGGACGCACGCAGCGGCGGCCGAAGCACGGCGACGTGGAGGAGAGGCTCCAGGACTAGAGGCACTTCGGGGCTGCGCCTGCAGCTTCCTGGAGTTTCGGGCGAGCTCCAGGAACCAACGGGGAAGGCCGATGCGACGCCGTTGAGGAGATCGATGCAGCGGCGGCCGGAGCCGGAGTCGGGGAAGATGACCTCCACGCCGGCGATTGGAGGAGAACTAGCTCGATTCGTTCTCTGAGAAGTATCATAACGATGAGGCGGAGATAATGGACATGAAGGAGGAGCTCGGAGACGCCCACGGCGACGAGGAGGAGCATGATGCCAACGAGGACGTGCTCTGGAACGCCGGCCGCGTTCTCCACCGACCTCCAGGCGTCCGACACCGGGGGCTTTACGGTGCTGCACCGCGTTGCGTCGTACGCTGCGTGCGCGACGCCCTCATCCGCGTATCTACCTCCCCGCACCCCGGCCGGCTGCCTTCGACCGTGTCCGCGCGCGCTCGATGGCCGGACCTTGGAGGTCCCTGGGCGTCGCTACCTGTGGTCTCCCTGGTGCTGAGCTTCTCTTCTCTGAGCGTGGTTCTTCACGGTAACCTCTCCACGGTCAACGGCGAGCATCGCCGGGTTGCGAACTAGCGGCGTCGGGCTGAGTTCTCTCCCATGCGTGTGTGGACCGATGGAAGAACAAAACCGAGGGGCTGATAGGTGCGCCCCATCTCCACATCAGCTGCATGTCTAAATCTCCTGCCAACTCAGCCCTGACAATTGGGGCCCACGGGCCAGAACTGCAATCAACCCGGCTACTCCTCCACGTGTGCAGCCATGTCAGCCTGACAAATGGGCCCCATCAGTCAGTGCGGCTGTCAAAATGCTCTTAGACACGAATTCATGTAATTTGTAACGCCTCGCCTCACGATTGGTACTGACATAAAAAAATCATCAAAAGTAGTACTGACTCGTGATTTAGCGGACAATTGTGGTAATTTTTATGTAATTTACTCATCCTCGCGCCGCCACCGCCGCTGCCATGTCCGTTCCGGGCGACGCCCCGGAGGTCCCGGCCCTCTCTTCCGCCATCCTCGACGACCTTCCCCCCGCCGAGCGTGACGTCTACAATCACATCTACGAGGCGGGCAACAGGGGCATGTGGAGCCTGGACCTCCGTAACGCAACGAAGCTGTCCGGCCCCATCCTCACCAAGCTCACGCGCGACCTGCTCCAGCGGGGCATCGTCAAGGAGGTCCTAGACGTCCGTCACCGCGGGAAGAAGGTCTTCATGGACGCCGCATCGAACCCACCTCGGAGATCGCTGTCGGCGCCTGGCACCACAACGGCCAGCTCGACACCGACGCCCTTGTGCTGGGACGGATTGGTGAATTAGCATTGTAGATTGCTGAATGGGCGTTGGTATACACTCGTGGGACCCTCATCGTACGGTGTTTCCGAGTACTTTTGTCTTTTGATATCACTGCTACATGGTTAGGATGACTCCAACGGGGTGACGCATCCAGTCCGCGCGCCTCCGTTTCTGTCCGCGAGGGCCAAAAACACGGCCCAACGGGGCGACGCAAACGGACCGCGGTCCGTTTTTCTGTCCGCCGCGACGCATTCCTGGCCCAAATTTGGGCCACCGATGCGTCGGCCCCGGGCGCGCGGCGGACCGCTTTTGTGTCCTCCTCCAGTCTGCTCTCTGTGCGAAATTCACACTCCGGCCTCTCCTCTCCCAAAACCCCAGTCCACAGTCCCGCCCTAGCCATGGCCGACGCTGCCTCCGACGCCGCCACCGCCGCCGCCGCGGCGGCCGCCCCCGAGTTTGAACCTGCCGCCGCCGGCATCGCCGCCGGATCTGCGCCCCAAGCTAAAAAGAAAGCAAAGAAGGAACTCACGCCAGAGCAGAGGGCCGCAGAGACCAAGAAGCGGGGCGACCGGAGGAAGAGGTTGAAGCAGGACCAGCTCGACGCCGCCAAGAAGGCCGCCGCCGACCGCTGCCCTCCTCCTGATAGGGATTACCCCGACTGCGGCCGGGGTCGCGACTGCGGCAGCCAGCTCCAACGCTTGGCGGCACGACAGCCAAGGTCGAGATCTTCCGCGACGGCACCATCGCCTGCGTACGGGTTTCCCCTACCTCAGCCGATTCCGCGGTCGAGGTACCTATCCTTGATCTCAACGCGGCCGCTACACCATTGGCCGCACACTCGCCCGCGCCGCAGACTGCGGCAGCGCGTGCAGCTGCCACGCAGTGGTCGCCGCCCAGGCCGCACGTAACCTGTTCGGCGATTTGCCTAGGCCGTCGCCGGGTGACCCTAGGTACTATGAGGAGGAGGAGGACGTCCTCCAGGACATGGTCAGGGACAACAATCAGTACGCCGACGACGACTACAATGCCGGAGAAGATGAAGTTCCGCCGATCGGCCCCGATGTGATCAACATCGATGCTGAGCCGGTTTTTGATGAGGAGCTCGATGCCGAGGCCCAGGCCATGAAAAGGAAGATCAGCCAAAGGGGCGCCTCATTCACGCCCGAGGAAGACGTGCTCATTTGTGAGTCCTGGATCGAGGTTGGAACCAACCAAATTCTCGGGGCCAAGCAAAGAGGGTCGGCATATTGGGGGCGGTTCACCAAGTGCTACAATGAGTGCAGAATCCTTCCGCCCAATAACATTCAAACGCAGCGGACCGAGCCATCTATCTCCAAGAGGTGGCTCCACATACAAGCGGAGATGAGCAAGTTTTGCGGCTTCGTTGAGAACGTCCAAGCCCGGCCGCAAAGTGGCTATGGAGTGAAGGAATTGGTAATTTCTTCTTCCCTTCTTCATTTTCGTTGCAATGATTTTGGTTGCTATAACCTTGTATGCACAGGTGTTGCAAGCTTTGGAAAGCTTCAAGGCTCAACATAAGAAGACCTTCAACTTGACCCATTGCTACCGGGCACTCAAGGACCAACAGAAGTGGAAGGACCTCTACGTCTCCCTCAACAAGGTGGGCAGCCAGATGATAAGGAAGAGGGCACAACGGAGAAGGAGGGGAGGCCAAGGGGAAGAACAACTCGAAGGCCGAGTTGAAACGCGACGCAACAACCCTTGCATTGCAAGAGACATTGAACGGGTTCCTATCCCAAAAGGACAAGTCATGTGACAAGAAGGAGGAAAGGAGAGAAAAGGAACGCCTAGAGAGAGAGACGTCTTCCAAGCTCTTCTTCGAATTGCAGAAGAAGAGGCTCGAAATAGACGAGGAAAACGCTCGGACTAGAGCCAAGGAAGCCGAGGCAAGGGCCAAGGAGGTCGACGTAAGAGCAAGGGAAGCCGACGTGAAGGAGAAGGAGGTCGACCTGAAGGCCAAGGACCTTGATCTCGCCTTACGCGCCGAGGAGGCCAGGATCATGGACATGGATCTCTCGGCCTTCACCCCTAGGAAGAAGGCCTACTACGAGAAGAAGCAAAGGTACTACATGGACCAAGATTGATCAAATCTCGGTCCTTCTATTTTATGTTGCATGCCGGTGCTGAACTATGGCCGATATGGCAGGAAAAACATGGCCGATGGCCGGGATTTGTATATTTTGGGTATGTATCCAGACATAGCCTGTGTGAGGCCGGGATTATGTTTATTTTGCTTCTTATACTTGTTTTGTTGCAATGTGATCAAAAACCCTAAAATGATCAAAAACCCTAGCCGGGCGGACTCAATGCGTCGGCCCCGTTGGGCGCAGTGGCCGGGAAGGGGCGGACCTGGGCCGGACGCGCGTCCTTTTGGCGACGCAAACAGACCAAACGCGGACCAAACACGCGTCCATTTGCGTCGCCCCGTTGGATCATCCTTAGTTCTATCGATTATAGTGTTAAGTTTGTGTATTTGGTTTCGACCGCAAAGCAATTCAAGTCTCTAGAGATTTCTTTTTTTTAGAAAGCTTGCGTGTATTCATTCACCATAAGATCAAGAACAAGAGTAACACACGCACGCTACAGAATTGAAGCAGAACACAGAAACTACACCCACACACTGAAGAAAGCTGCAACAACACCACAACACCACAAACTAGAGAAAGAGAAGACCTCCAAACGAAGTTGATGGCTGCAAGAACCACCTGACGCAAGCACCAGGATCGTCAATGATGAACGAGCACAGCCAGGCCGCCCTCTTCTCCACCAGCTCCGGACACCACCAGCAGCCCAGCTGCGCCGGAGCCTCCACCCATCTTCCTCCAAAGCCCCGCAGCATCCTCCAGCGAGAGACGCAGAACCGAGCTCCACCTCCAACCCTTCCTCCCACACACCAGCACCTCACGAGCCCCGTAGCGCCGCCGGAGGAAATGACGCCACGACGAGGACAGGGCCGGAGGACGGGATCTCCCAAACGCGCAGACGACACCGCCGTCTCGTCGGCTGCCCGCGGAGAACAGAAGCCCACAAAATCCGCAGATCTTGGAGCACAAAAAGGCCCACCGAATCGATCGATCCAGAGGCCACCAACGCCGGAAGCTTGCCGCCGCTGCCACGCATGGCCTCGCCGGGGTGGGGATGAAGCTCCAGCAACTTTATTCCACGCCGCCGCCACCACCACCCAAGCCGCGCCGCCGGGGAACCTAACCCTACTATCTACATGCCTCAGGCACAGATCGGAGGCCCCTCCACTCACCCACCGCCGCACGGACGGCCGGAGAGGGAGGGATCCGGCCGTCGACGGAGCACAGGGCCTTGGTTCGCTCCCTTTCGCCTTTTTCGCCCGCTCTGCACTGTTCATGGAGAGGGGATAAGGGAACAAGTCTCTAGAGATTTCATAATCCTCAGGTCCTTATCCTTGTATGTCTTGTTGCTTTGTCAATCCTAACTTTTCCAGTAGTCAAACTACACAAAGTTTAACCAAAGTTTTAGAAAAAACGCATTACCATCTACTTAAAATACAAAATCAATATCATTAGATGCATCTTGAAATTTATTTTCATATGATATCTTCGTAATGTTGTGCTTGTTGATAGCTTTTTCTAAAAACTTGATCAAAGTTTACATTCTTTGACTTTGAAAAAAAGTTATACACCTTTTGTGGGAGTAAGGCACAGGTGCCATATGCGCGTTTTTCTGTGAAGAATTGATGGTCGATTGTGTATTTGTGTTCCTTTCACATAACATGTTTGCCCTTTCTGAACTGGAACACGGTTCAGAAGGCTGTATTCATACCAAGAATTGTGTCACTATCATACGACAGTGACACTCCACAATTTATTACCACCAGGATTAACAAAGGCCAAAGAAGGTAATGGTTAATCGAATACTTTTCTATATTGGAGCGTACTTTCTAAGTGTATTTACTCATTTTGTTAAGTAATCTAAAAAAATAATCTACCACTTTTCCTGATTACGCGATTACTTTTACGCTTGTACACATAGATGACAAGGAAGCAATCCTTAACGCTCCCAGAGCCAGTATTTCCTGCTCCAGCAACCGTATCCACTCAATTCATTAGAGTGGTCTGTGACGCTGATACAATGTTACAATTGCAATTAGAACGCATGAACTGAAACACTAAACGGTTCAAATTCGACGTCATATTTCAGCCACTTGCTGTTTAATTAGTTAATTTGACGTCCATGGGAGTAAGCGAGTCACAAACCCCTCTGTAAGCCAAACATATCAGTCAACCTAATACGTTTCGACGTAAATGACACTTTTTCCAATCCATAATAAGTGCTTCTAATTTAGTACAAAGTTGACACTTATTATGGATCGGAGGGAGTATGTGGACTTGCCGGTGACGTTAATAGTACACAGAAACTAAAGGCAGCTACGTGCACTACATAGTTTAGGGCTCTCTTGGCCAAACATCGACATAGTCGTCCCACATCAGTTACAACGAAGTTCCCTCGTAGCTTCCACAACAAAATAAACAAGGCTATGCTGACTGACGCAGAGCCACAGATAGTTAACTGCCTAAATGGTAATTACATCAACAGAACCTCTTCTCTTATCCCCTTCAATTTGACATGGGATGCAACAGATAGAAGAGACAAAAAAAACCAGCTTCGGCTAGCAGAAACCCACCACGACGCTCAGCGATGCACTCAGATTCCTGGATACAACAGACACATATGTTAGTAACCAGGTATTTTCCTTCATCGGTACCATAGACAAACGTCGTGAGCTTTTAAATTGACAACAGAAAGGGTGAAAGGTAACACATGCGCACTTGGTCTATATGCACTCAGATTCCTGGATACAAGAGCCAACATACGTTATCAACGGATCTTTCTCTTCATCACTAATATAAATAAACACCAGCATGTAACGAGGTATTTTTCTTTAGCAGTAAGACAACAAAATATTGTGGCGCAAGCAGGGTTTTGAAAGAGTCAAAAGGTAACAGCACTTGGTCTAGAAACAAGTTAGTAGAGAAAGTTTGCTGGCAGCTACAGAAGTCAGACGAAGCGCATACCATTAATAGAAGTTACAGGTTGATTAATTGGCAAAAAAACACGACTACACATATACATGCTGCATATCTAGCTAGGACTGCTAAAACAACACAAGCTAGACGAGCTATCTGAGCTCAACTCGATCAAACCCTAGACGAGAGCACTCAAGCCTAGCGAGATCCAGATTGAATAGCTCTAGCTCAACAACGTTCAATCTTGGAATACCAACACTTATTTTGGGAGCTGAGCGTGGGTCACTCAAGCTTTGTCAAACCTACGCAATTTTCATACATGAGTCATCATTGATTTTTAGCGACTCACATACACTAGTCCAGCTTACTTAAGTTCCATATAAGATGTGCTGTCTTTTCTCGGGTTAACAAGCTTTGTCAAGCCACTATCTAGATTACTCAGTTTTGTCTGAGCTTAGCTCAAGCTTAGAAGTAAGATCAAAGGCGAATTTTAGTTCGTTTGAGCTTCGCTCGAACATTAGTCATGGTTGAACAAAGGAGAAAGCGTAAACAGAGCCAGTAGTTTTTAGTCCGTGATGTCTACTAAGATAAAACGAAGAAACATGAAGCGAAGTAGATTTTATCACCTCTAAGAAAGCGTCACCAGCTGCGATGCCAATACCCCTATGTCTACTTAGGTGGCATGAGAACTCATTCACTCAATGCTATGTCCTGACAAAGCTGAGTTGATACACTTGATGTCAATAGTGTACCACGAAAGCCTTCCTCGGCTGGCAGTACATCAGCCTTCTGCCCTGAAATTTCATCTGAAATATCATATGAAAACAAAATATCACGATCAGCAATCTCATGTTTTCAGGGATATTTTAAATCTCATAATTGTTACTTCACCTGCTATATCACGGTTTTCAAACATTTCAGAGTCTTTGACCCATAGAACATCCCCAGGGAAAATGGCCTTGTCAGCAAGAGTAGCAAAATCATCCTCCATCTCAAGATGGCCTTTATGAAGCTTCTGGTTCTCCTTAACAATCTAAATATGACAACAGCAATATTTGGACCGCGATTAAAATATAACAAAGCAAGATTTCTGCACCTAGACATAAAAGTGACCCGTGCAAGTCTGCTCATCTTTTAAACAAATTGGAGAGAAAGCAAAATTACATGAGTAGATATATACGATTATGTCTTGTACAATGGCACAATTATCTGGAAATTTTTATACCCCCCTTAGGTGAACACTAGGTTATTTGATGATTGACTTGCCAATACTATAAATTCTACTCAAGTAATCACACGAGACAATTGTATGTGCCTACCAGCTAACCCATAACTTAAGCTATTGTGGGGAGGTATGTAAGCCATGACTATTTCTTTTAGTAGTGTGTTACCTTAATTAATCGCATGCACCTACCAATTAACCCAAAAGCTAAGCTGTTGAAAAAAGGTGGCAATATATTTCAACAGCAAGTGTAAGCTACAGCTCCAGTGCTCCACTATGATGGTATAATGGTACAGTGACACCTGATAAAGCACCGGTACTTTTAACTGGGACTAGTCACACTGGTAAATACTGATTCCAGTCTAGAAGGTTTTTAACTTTGAAGTAAGTGTACCAGTCACAAGATTCACAGCTGATACTTATTTAGCGAACTTCTTTCAGCTGAAATGGAAGTTGTAGACATGGTAATCAACAGAAGTCGTCTTCTAAAATTCTTATGTTTTTTCCTTTTTTTTTAAATCTGAAGTGCAATGACTAAATAGACGTTGCTTGGCTGTTTGCATAAAATATATTTTCGATGCACATGACATACCCCTAAAGATTCCCATATCATGAGTTTCAACTGATAGACTGTTGTAGAACCAGAGACTTTCAAACTGATTGAGTTCCCTGTGGTAGTCCTCCGGGAACGCTTTGAAGTCCGACGATCTGGAACAGGAGCTGAAGATGCCTCTCTAATTGACTTTGGTGCCTCTTTTCCACGCACAAGATAAACATGAATATCTTCGTTCTGGTAATTGAGTTTCTCCTTCAATGCACAGCTCTCTATTTCTCCAATACATTCTTCACAGACCTAGCATACAAAATTCACAAGTAGAATTGAGAAATGGGAATATCCAGCTCTTAGCACAACATATTGACTCCAGAACATAATTTACCTCAGGATCAGTTCTGACATAGGGTCTACTGTCCTCCAAATCACCATTTGTATCATTCATAGACTGATCCGGATCTTCATCCAAAATTACCTTTGCTACAGGTGACTCGTGCAGTTTATCTTGAGAGCTCTTGCTAAAAACAATTTCAGCACATATACCATTTGCATGTGCTACATCCCACTCCTCAGAGAAAGATTTCCAATCAGATTCCAAGATCATTGCTAATCCATCAATCTGAAAACCAAATAATATAGTTAATCCACAATGTCCAGGCTATCTGTTTTATCAGCGAAACAAGGGCCAAAATTAAAGATTGTTGGATAATTGCAACAGCAGTGAAAGGTAACTAATATAATCATGCAAGAGCTTCATATTTTCTATCTAGTATCACTATGCCTTTGTTTTCATTAGCTTTGCCTTTCCAGATACATACAAACTTTAAGGAGCAAGTAAAAGCTCATATTTGAAGTTAGGAACAGAACATCATAGCGGATATTCACACGTGCATCTGCCATGGACAGCCTCCAAACACACAATAACAAGGGGTTGATATTTAGAGTAACTGAGGAAGAGGAACACATCTATAGTAAGGTCATACTGCACAGGGCACAAATACGAAGTTACAGGCAAGAGACGAGAGATAGAAAGGAGAAGTCCTGAAGACACGTGAACTTACATTTGATGTATTCTGAGTGATGCTCCCACGCTTGCAAACTAGATCTAAAGGCCTTTGCAACAATCTTGAATGCTGGAAATTGATCAAGATAATCAACAAGAAATATTATATAGTTTTTATACACCAATAACTAAAGAACAAAGGTGGCGATTTGCAAATTAAAGTCAACAGAATAAATGGAGTATAAAAAAAGGATCGCTCAGTGACCAATCAAAATCTCCACAACACTAGTAAAGCCCACATGAAGTGACAAAAAAACAACTTATTGTGAATTGTGAATTCTTACATCATTAAGCAAGAGCACCAAACATGTGTCACGCCACAAATTTTAATGAAGTTATGATGCGTGCTTATAGTTGTGCTATCTAAGAATGACTGTTATAATGTAAAAAATTGTTACATTTCTATATTAATTCACTGGCACAGATGAATATAATGTAAAAGTGCAGCATTATATATGTACAGCTCTTAGACCTCATTCAGTGAACCACACTAACTTATGGGTAGATTAAACAATTTATTATGTACAAAACTTGCAAATCCTTGACCAAATTATCCTGACAATCAATTTTCACCACGATTATGTTCACAAGTCATCATACACCGATATCTTCACCAATGCTTTACAAAAAATACTAATAGTCATTGAATGATCTCAAAATAGGAGAGTAACAAATTAACTTCAAACCATTTATCCTGACAGCAAGCTTCGCAGTTACCTGACTATACGAATTTATATACTAGAGTTATCGTCTTTTCTGGCCTTCCAGAACCAAATCCACGTACGGGCATACGGGAGTAGTCAGCCAAACAGAGACGGAGTTAGTTTACCTTCTCACATTTAAGTGAATTTATAGCAGCTTCGAGACTTAGAGGTTCTGGTAACGAAGAAACATTTTTTCCAGTTGCTGTAATGTAAGCTTTCCATTCTGACAACCATGAGGAAGGAATCAAATAATATTTTTGCCCAGGGTTTAGTGCATAGCCTTTCCCAGATAGTAACTTTTCATGTCTCTGTCGTTGCTTCAGTTTCACCGCTCTGGAAAGATAAATACCGTGCCAAAACAAAATTAATATCAACCATCCACTTTAAGTAAACAACCCATTATCTCACATTAAGAAACCTGTTGTACTATGGCATTCTTAGCTCACCTAAGATTATCCTCGGCAGAAGCGACAACTGACAATTTCTGGTCACAAAGTTCGCATGGTTGACAATCTGACGGAAAAGTCACAATATTGTCAGCTTTGCTTGCACTGTTGGTGTCATAGAGAAATATCCATAGGCTCTCTGGCACAGATACCCGCTTTGCGCCAGGAGCATGATCTGGAAGAAGATTCCCATGGCTGCATCTTAGAGCACCTGTTGGCCCATTATCAGCATCAGAATTGCTATCCACATTTTTCCTTCGCAACCAATGGGTCAACCTTGGAGTAACCAGGAACGCAGATCAGTATAAGAGTGGAGTGTGAAATTCATATAACTGCCAGACATACTTAGATAATAACTGGTTAAGGTGCAAAAACTCAATCGTCCATCAATAAAACTATGATGATTGACCACACTGTGATAATGCATTGTCCATCTAGAATAAACATATCAGCAGGGCATAAACTAATCTAACATGTCAGATAATGGTAGCACAGAAAGAAAATTAACATTGAGCAACAACCTTTAAAACGTAAGAGGTAAAAACAAAAATACAAACTTTAAATATGAGTCTTGTTGGTGGAACCGCAGATAAGAACTCTTACATAGACACACTAGTAGATCATTATAACGAGATTGAAATCGGAAAGGCTATAAGCAGAATATAAATAGCTCCAGAAAGGCAGCGATGAGGAGAGTAATTTTTAGTGCAGTAAAACAATATTAGCTTCCGCAAGTCATGTACAGAACACGGCCACAAACTGAGACGAGGATGTCATTTCCATACCATGCCTTCGAAACAAAGTAACTAGGACCTTCAGGTATACGTCCAGCAAGCGCTGCTTCTGCAACATTTTTCAATGATGCTTTTTGATCACGATAGACATCAGCAGACACTGCAGTTTTTGCTCCATCCTTGAGACAATCCATGCAAGCATCATCCTTGTTGAGCGTTGGGCCTCCACCATACTAGTATGTTCCAATAAAAATGTAAGCAATATTCACCAAGGCTTTTCCGGAAGCATTAAAAGTTCAGAACTGCTCGCAAAAATATAGTGTTCTTGCAAATAATTGAAGTAAGACGTTCGCGCAAATAGCAATTATTTACTCCTGAGCAAACTGAGGAAACGATTCTAAGAAAAAAGACAGTAAGTGGAACTTCTTACCTTAAAAAGTAGCTTTTCCCAAGCTTTAGCCGACAATCGCTTCATGGATGTGACCTTAGATGCTGGAACCTTTCCATGTTCACATTGAATTGGACTGTTGTCTATGGAACTGCAGAACCGAAAAAAGTTGTAATAAGGATATCATAAGGCTACATCTTTTGAGAAGAATATATGTGTAACTTGTTACTGATCATGAATTGAGATTACATGCATGCGTAACTTGTTACTGATCATGAACTGAGATTACATGCGATGTAAAATATATTTCTAGTTGATTACCAGCCATTTGGTAAAATGTGCTCAAGCAGACATATGATTCTGAAATTCTCTGAGATGTACAGAAGAGAGACCACTTTCATACTACTTCTTCTATCTGGATATATATATAATGTGTATTTTGATTGGTTATAAAGTTAAGGCAAGGCTTTGACCAACAAGTAGTTCATTATTATGTGCTTTATGTGATGCAAAATCACAATCATACGTATTGTTTAAATAAAAATCTAATTCATCAATTCTGGGTCACATAATATATTTCCGATGGCCAAATTTTGATTGTTAAAAGTTAAGACATGGTTTTGACAACAATTAGTTCATTACAATTTGATTTACGTGATGCCGAATCACAATCATAAGTATTTTTGTATTCCCAAATACAAATCAATGAAATCAATTCTGGGTGACATAATATATTTCGAATGGCCAAAGTTTTGTCTTAACCAATCAAAATATAACTATATTCAGATGGATGAAGTAAACCCCAAAGATTCAAAAGGCTAACCAGTGGTTTATATCACGTAAAGAAAATTTGATCTAACCTGGCGCTCGAAAATGGAAAATATTAGTCTAACAATAGCTGGTGTTAACTACAAGACCACTCAGCTCCTTCCACGTAAGTGATCCAAGAACAGGTTAAACCTAGACAGATAATGCCATTACAAGACTTCAATTTACCACACGGGTTTGTGTTGGGTCAATAAATGAATGTAACAATAATACTCAGATACTTGATGTTTGTGATAAAAATTGCAGCATTATATGAGTTTAAATCCAGTTTTTATTTATCATGCCACAGATGTGTGGGCCATGATAAGCTAGCAACAACACAACTGATAGCTAACATTACAACAGTACAACGTGGTCACAGTAAGCTATGAATTTATACAGGATTGACTAAGGGTATTTGCATGGATTTTGTTCTCGCGACACTGAATAATAAAGCATTCAAAATAGTGGAAAAAGATGAGAGAAATAAATAAATAAATAAATAAAGCGTTCTGGGAAACTCACGAGGGAGGGATGCACTATCTGCCCATTGGCGAAGCCAGTCTGCTGAAATCCAGAAATAAGAATCATCGTCTGGAGTAGCAGGTGCTTCTGTCAGAATAGATTTTACTTCTTGGCGCCTCTCAGTTATGGAGGCCAAAAGCTATCTTTCTTACTTTGGTACTCCTCACATTCCATTACATATGATGCATTCAATGCGTCAATTTCATCCAGAAAATGGCGTGGGAGTGAACTAGTATTAGCTTCCACAATACTGTTGCTTCCAACACCATTATCATCCTTGCTTGAACGTTTGTACATTAGCATGTAAGCATCTGTGGAGGAAAACATCTCTCCCATAGCAGAAGTCGATGAAGCCTCATGATTGCTACTGCTATTTCCGTTTGCAACAGAACCTTCTGTAGCAGTACCTTGAGATTTCTGGTCAGCTTTATCAGATGACTTGCCTGGCTTTTCACCAAAAGGGTGAAAACCAAGTTTGGATACACACTCATCATCAAACTCCCACCACTGACCGCTACTTTCATCCTTTATATGTGCCACATAGTGCCCACTATTAGCAGCACTACCCTTGTGAATCAAAATAGCAGCGAGGTCATAACTGTAACTAGATGAAGGGTTTGACAACCGCTTTCCCATGTCTAGTTGTCCCGGAAAACTGAATGATGAAGATATCTTTTTCTTCGTTGTTGTCTGGGGATGAAATAAGTTAGACAAATGTCTTGCACAAAAAAGAGAGAAAGCAGACAAGACAGCAGTGGAAGGGATGTATAGCAGAAAAAACTGTGGACTAGCCTCAGAGCAGGGTGTATCACCTTTGGCAAGAAAACATAACGCTTGAGCTGAAAATTAACGACAGGAGGGAGTGAACGAAGTTTTATACAGCGAGTGGCGTCAACCCTTTTCTGGCATGACTCACAGGAGTATTGGTTATCCCCATTCAGTGCCTCCACACTCAGGTAGTCATCCAAACTTTCTTCTAAATTGTTTAAACCTTTAATGTTGAGCTCCAGTTCATAGAAGTCTTCCATTTTTGAAGATGCTTCAGAATCCCTTCCACATGTTGAACACCTAAAGCATATATAATGTCTGACATCAGTTCTCCACAAAATTAACCAGTACAGTGAACTAAGCATGTGATATTTATCATTCACTTATATATGTGCATGCTGTTTGGATCTGAAATTATGAATGCACTATAATAGTATGGTACACTGTAAACAAAGATATTGCAACCTGAAAGTATGTGTCTACTTTATCTCTTCCTGCCTAAGCATGCGAGTAACCAAAACAACAACAAAATCACAGTTCTGCCTGAGCACAATTGCCCATCTAAGCAGTAAGCACCTTATCCAGCAAAAACTGAAGCAAGTACAGAAGACTTGATATGAGAGAATAAAAATACAGCACACTGCAATAACAATCTTGAAAATGTTAACTTTGCAGAAACTAAAAGATTGATTAGTTGTCCACATTCAACCTTGAAAGCACTAGCAAAGAAGTCTGACTTGAAATGCATTTGGATATTTACCTACCGGGTCACATGCGACACACTCCCGCGGAACAAATGCTGCACGACATCCTTGGCACCAGGGACCTTGGAGTGACTGAGCGAACGCTCCAGCAGAGACAGAAACAAGGTGAGGAACTCATGGCTGTCCTGCTGGACCCCGTTGTCGAGCTCCAACGTCTTGATAAAAGGCGCCGAGTCAATGAACGCCATCTTGCTGGCGTGCAGCTGCGCGAACAGCCGGGCCAGCTGATCGAGCACAGGGTGCTTCTCCAAGGTCTCGGGGTCCAGGGAGAAGATGCCCGAGCGGAAGGAGGTGTTCATGTAGAGGCACTGGAGAATGCTGTTGGCGTAGCATGTGGCTCCCAGGTTGGTCAGCCCGGCAGGCGTCTCGGTGGACTCGCGGAGGTCCTTGGACGGGTCGGGGCCGAGGCCGCGGACGTGCTCAACGTTCTTCTGCCATAGCCCAGCCTTCCTCGCCCCACCGGAGCCGGCAGGGACCAGCCCGCAGAAGCAGTTGGGCGAGTCCTTGGTGTTCCCGTGGCAGCCCTGGCAGAGCGGCTTGCACACATTGTAGAGCTGCCGGATGTCGTCGGCCGTGACTGTGCCCGTGGAATGTATCCTCCTGCACATAAAAATAGCAGGCAAAGACGGATTAGCAACGGAAACATGCATTGGAACCTGAAAAAAATCTTCTTTTTTTCACTCTGTGTCGAATCTCCACAGAGGGAAGGGGAGAAGGCAATGCGTACTTGAGGACGGCGCGAGAGGGGCTGGCGGAGGACTCATCGCTGGCCCGCGGCCGCTTGTTCTTGTTGCGGGTGTTGTGGCCGCTCATTGTACCATCAACCGGAGACGGAACCACGGCTCGCCGCCCCTGCAGCGGAAGCTAGGGCATTAGTCGAGGCCGGAGGACGGAAGGAGGGGCAATCGGGGGCGGATCTACCCAGAAACCGTGAGGTCCCCCTCCCTAGTGGGATCGATTTGACAGAGAGAATCGCTCGCTGGATGGAAGAAAAAAACCTAGCTCGTACCTCGAATTGGAAGAACTGCGACGAGGTGGAGGGGGCGGCAGCGGGGGCGACCTGGAGGCGAGGAAGGAGGAGAGCGACGATGTGGGGTGGAGGCGGAGGGGCCGGAGTGAGGCGTCGGCGGGCCGGCGGCAGCTCTAGGTCCGGAAGTGGGGGGAGGGAGGGTCTAGGGATCGAATTCCGTCGGACTACGAGTGAGTTTGTTGCCACACGATGGGAGTTGCCCCCCAGCGTCCGATCGAATTTTTTTTTTTTTTTTTTAAGGATACACCCTGGAAGGTGTATCAGTTTCATAGAAGAAGAGACCTAGACGGCCGATACAAACGCACACACAGCTTACAACGCAACCCACACAACCAAACAACTAAGCCTCGCCTTGCATCTCATCCGCCAAGAATGGCAAGGAGGAGACGCAACAAGCTACCAAACCGCGTCACGACCGATAGAGGGAACTCCACTAGGCCAAAACGCAACCGCCCGCCCTTGAGCGCCTAAGAGTCGGCGGAGAACGGTGGGACCGGAACCAAACCGGAGAAGGCGTCGACCAAGGAGCATCCCGGCAACGGTGTACATAGCGCCTTGGAAGCTCACACTCTGAGCGGCAGCCAAGCATCAACTCCATCTGACGCCCCCAAGGACTCCACGAAGAACCAAAGCGACACCTCCAAGGAGGAAACGACGCTACCGCGCCGCTGCCGCTCAATCCGATGAGACGAATTAGGGTTTCCCCCGGTGCTTGAGGTGGGGAGCACGGCAGGACCATGACGACGCCTCCAAGAAGGTGACGGCGCCCACAGGCGTCGCCGTCGTCAGCATCACGCAGGGATTTCGCCCCGGCCTGTCGTCAATTCCAAATCCATTGGAAAGCGTAGAAAGGAGTCGCCTTGAAACCTCACCGCCGACGAGAAACGAGTTGGGACGTCGTTGGCAGAGCAGGAGGCGCTGACCGCTGTTCCACCACCACCATCAGACGGGACTGGACGGTGGAGGTCCAGCCCGCCGGCCGCCGGGACGTAGCCGGCACCACCATGGCAGCAAATAACTCCGGCCTCCAGATCTCCACGGGGAAGAAGATCCCATGTCCGGCCAGCCTACCGAGCCGCCGCTGGCCCGCCTGGCCCGCGGCAGGCCCAGATCTGGCCCGAACCCACGCGTTGACAAGCATGGAGCTGCGACCCCGACGGATCCCAACTCGAGCTTGCCAATGCTTCGCCCGGAGGCCACCACGCCCGCCAGGAGATGCCGTCTCGCCGCCGGCCGAACCACAGTCGCCGTGTCTGCACCGCCGCTAACGCGCGGGTAATGGAGGTCCCTAACGCGGCGGCGGAGGAGGAGGGGAGGAGGGAGGCTGGCTGCGGCGCGCTAGGGTTCGCCCCGGTCGTCGCCCGCGGGGGACGACCCGGAGCTCTCAAGGGGAGGGGGGGGAGATGATCAATAATGGTCGCTGATAAGAATCCGTCCGATCGAATTTGTTACCAAGACAGAACCTGCCACAGGCAGATGGCACGAGGGCTAGGGCAGTTGTATCCCCGACCCGGCACAGTTTAAAATCTCAGATTTGAACCTGGTGTTTTTCATTTATTAAGGCGAAATATTTTTTAGTGTGAGGCGACGTTCCTGTTGATAGCGAGGCGTTTGTGGTGACTTCGTCAATCTTAGTACTCAACCCGCCGGCTCAGTCTCTCGGAGATGCTCATAGGGATAGGGTGTGCGTGCGTGCATTCATAGGGGTGAGTGTGTGCGCGTTTTTGTGAGCGTCTGCGTTGTACTGTGTTTCACAACAAAAAAAAAAGTTTGTTAGCAAGAGTGCTACTATTAGTTTGTGAGCTTTTCCATGTGTTCTTTCCAAGGCGAATTGATCCCTTAAAATCTTTTTGCGATCAATTTAGGTAAATCCTAAATCATTTTTAATGAATAAATAGTATCAAAAGTCAAACTATTATCCACATTTCTTATTGTGATGCGTTTTTACATGAAAGATAGAAACATTTTCTTTCGGTATGGAAAAAGCAATTTAATATGATAGAATATTCAAAAAAAGGATAAGCAATCACGAAGCATTGGTATGAAAAACAGTTGATCGCGAACTTCACTTTCCATTTTCCAATAGTACCATCTTGGGGAAGTTCACTGGCCAGGGACGCCATCTTGTCCTTCAATGCGAACTTGGCCACTTTAAATGTCATTAATCTTGTCTACACCTTCCTAGCGCAAAACCAATGAAACGATAGGGGATAACCTAGAGGGTGAATAGGTTTTTACAAATTTAAATTTTTGTTCCACAAGTTTTATCCTATGTAGATAAATAAAATGTGCCTAACAACTAAGTGAAACAAGTGATATGATTGCAACAAAAAGGTACTTCAAACACGAAGGCTTTCACAAGGAAGAGATCGGATAGAAATAAATGAGTTGCACGGAGATAAAGGTTTATTCCGATGTTCGAGGGGAAGTTAGTCCCCGTTAAAGAGGTGCAGGTAGCGACGAAGTACCCCCCCCCCCCCCCCCCCCCCCCCCCCGAACGCTACGAACCTTGCCTTGTTCTACTTGAGCTCAGTCCACTAGTGGAGACCTTGGGGAGGCCTCCAATCTCTTACAAACTTACTTCTAGGCAAATCACAAATCGAATACTTCTGGTGACCCCCTACCGCCTAGGAGTTCTAAACCCCAAGAGTAACTAGATCGATGAGGAACTTGTAACTTAAACACGAAATCGATCGGTTAAAGGAGAGGAGAGGAATGGATTTTAATTAGAGTTAGCTCATCGCTCAAATCTCTCACAAATCTCTTAAGGAATCAAAGGGACAAAGTGTCGTTTGGTAGGGAAACCTTGAAACGAAAAGCTCAGGAGGATCTGAACATGACATGCGATGAAGCTAATTCTGATTTGGATGTGGCCTGGAAAATGTTGGACATTGCAAGAGCAATAGTTGCGAAGAACCCATAAAAAGCAATGGAGAAAGCTAATATATTTTATGCTATGGCTGAAGTTTCCATGAAAAGAGGTAGTTCAGTTATCTTAGTTACGAGAGTGTTAACTAGGTGAATGGCTACTCATAGTCTCAAGTTTATTTTCACTTTTGCAGAGGACAGAGTCACCGCAATAAGTTACTACTTGGAAGCACTAGCCATCATGGAACAGTTGGGTAGACATGACCATTTTCTAGTTGTCCAGCTGTATCCTCTTTGTGGTGATAGTAGTTGCAATCTCCTGTATTGTTATACTTTGGTCTCCGAGTTTGATTATTTCAATGCGTTTTTTTTTTTTTTTTGCGAATGAGATTATTCCAATGTTGATTACCTTAATTAAATTATAGAAACTTTCGCATATGTTTAGCGTTTGAACTAGCATCCAAGGTTGCGAATGCTATCTCATATTGTGTAGAAGCTATTTCAGGATGCCAGTCATGTCTACAAAATCTGAAAAATGCCAAGGAAGCTTTGTTGGTTGATAAAAGATGTTACTGCATCTGCCGCTAAAGGCACTCAAGAAAATTTACTCTAGAAGATAAGATATCTCTCCTTAGTAGAATATCGACCCTATTGCAGAAAAAGGTGAACAAACTGAATTTTATTGAAGTTACCGATTTGGTTGTTCATTTTTGCGAACCATGCAGGAGAACTGCATGTGATATATTAAGAAGGAGAAGAGGCTATCAAGGGCCAAACGAGTTTACAGGATAAAAACAAAGTAAATAAATCAGTCTCGACCTTACATCCTGAAAGACGACCCAAAACCTAAATGAAAGCTAGTGCTCTATGAACGAAGGAGATGATTACCTTTGCTTATATTGAACAATGACATCTCTTACTTGTTTTGATTCAGCTTAAAAACTGGAGCAAGCAATGTCAACCTCGAGCTAATAGGGTTGTGTCACATGTAAGTCATGGGCAGAATGTTAGCAAAACGGGAAATAGTTGCATCTTTGGTTTCACAGGTGGCTGGATCAGACAACAACGTCCATTTCCTAACTATGTCTACATCAGCGACAACAGAAAGCATTGGAAGCAGTGTTAGCAGAGGCATCAAACGAGCTAATGACGAGCTGATTTCTGCTGAACCTAGTCCAAAGAGACCTGCAGCAGATGATTCACCATCTGTGAAAATGGGATAGCAGCTAGGTAAAAGTTCTGAATCTGCCAAGGAGATCTTGGAACGTTGTAACTGCATATGAAAAACATTGTTTGTAAAATATGATACTATGGAAAATATTGTTTGTAACTGCGGCCTGGGAATTCCTGTGCATTCTTTTTTGAGAGACTATATATATGTTTGAGAAGGAGGATAACTTTCACATATTTGTTGCATCAGTTGCAAGAAAAAAAGTGGCTGTTGAAGGATTCTGTTCTTGCTCTGTTCACCCCGTACTCTTACCGATTCTCTGTTTGAGAAATGTTTGAAGTGATTTCATTTCGTAGTAACTAAATTTCATAACATTATAGCTAGTTCTGAGACAGGATATACTAGTATTCATTTTCCAAATAAACATTTGTAATTTGCAACGTAATTAAACTCATCCGGAGCTTAAACACCATCCTTTACAGATTACACGAACAGTACAATTGATGTTGCAAAGGTGCTCAACTGATTTCTAACGTGGGCAGTTGGAGCAGAAAAGACATCACCAAAACTAATACATGCCAAACATCACTGTCATGGATGAAGGTGACGGCCACGGCGTCATCATGTCGTCGCTGCACCTCCTGATCATCTCCGGCGAGAACTCTGGACAAGGCAAGCCGTAGATGACCTCGTCGGGTGCCGGATCGTCAGGCTGTGGTTCTGGGTGCGCTTCGTCTGGCTCGCCCAAGATCGCATCCATCTGGTGGTCCACGGCGACGCTGGCGTGCTCCTCCGGCTGAGCTGCTGGTGCCCTTGGCGGCGATGCTTCCTCGGTCAAGGCGACGGGATACAAGCTCGGGAACTCCTGTTCCATGCTACGGAAGAAGCAATCCTCCTCCGGCTGAGCTGCTGGTGCCCATGGCGGCGCGGCTTCCTCGGTCTCGGGAACGTTGTTGTGATCGAGATACAAGCTAGAAAACTCTTGTTCCATGCTCCGGAAGAAATTGCTAGGTGAAGCAGGCGCGACGTTCCTCTCGGTCTCGTCCACGACTTGGCAGTACATCTTGAAAAGTTCATCGACGACGCTCTCGGGCTCCTGATCCGTGGTGGTGGTCGTCGGGTCCTTGTGGGTTAGCCGTGGCCGCGCGCTAGGCGTAGAATCCTCGTGGTGATCACCGTCGGCGGCCTTCCTCTTCTTGGAGATATTGGTGACATCGCACGCGGGCAGTGCGGCCGGCGTCGTCGATGGCTTGATCCGAGGCGTTTGGTAGACCTTGCAGAGCACGATGTCGCTGTCTCCGTGCTCCTTGGTCGAGAGGCCGTACTCCTTCATGCGCCATCCCGTCCTGTCTTTGCGGCCGTCGGCATCCTTGACGACGTGTGTGAAGTCCTGTACGTAGCCGCCGATCTTGCTGCCTTCCAACGGGATCTTGCCTTTCTCGGAGTGCCAGTAGCTCTTCCTAGGATCGCCGTCGATCCCGCGCAGCTTCTTGGACCTGTTGTTGTTGCGATAGCGCACGGGGGTGTAGATGAAGCAGGCATCGTTGCCGTCGCGGTCGCGCACGCGCTCGCGGCCGGAGACGAGGTCTTCGGGGAGGGCGGAGTAGAGATGAGCATGGTGGATGTAGCTGGAGACGACGGGGAGGCCGGCGATCTCGCCAGCGAGGTACTTGTCGGTGAGCACATGATCGGCCGGATCAAACCTGAAGCCTGGCTCCATCGCCGTCCGTGTCTCGGTGGAGAGCGGGGCGCGTGCGTGCGTGCTTGGGCTTGCTTTCGCGCGCGAGCTGCAACTCTATGCCGCCACGGCCGAAATGTGTGACCTAGCTAGCTAGGGTTAGGTCTCCTTTTATCCATGGCCGGAGAGGGGAAAACCCAGAGATTAGACCGACGTGCCTCCGGTTTGACCAACGTTGTTACCTGTCCAGAAGCCAATTAGCTTAACTGATTATAGTCGACTTCGGTAATTATCCCAAGCTAGCCATTGGTTAACTAAATCCTACTCGACCTCGACTCACGCGCGGAGTGAAAAGATGACGAACAAATGCTTTCTATGTGTGGGCGTGTGGCTTTCACCGTGTGTGCATTGTGCACCACGACCGGCCCTTTGTTTAGCACGCGGTTAAAAAGGCTGAAATCTGTAGAAGTGAATAATTGTGACTTTTGATTATTTGTTTCGGCACAATATTGATTATAAAAGATAAAATTTGTATGATTCCGAAAATTTATGATCCGAAATGTTGGACATCAGAATTTATGTAGGTATATTAGAGTGTCTCATACGCAAAAGTATCGGGTGGAAACCAATTTTCAGTGTAAACCAGTGAAACCCACGAAAAAAATCACGTTTTAAAGATGGTAAAAAATTATCAACAAAAATTGCGTTATGTTGGGAAGGTAGAGTTCTAACTTCTACTATAGACATACGAATGTGCAAGTTGATACTCAATTTTTTTAGAAGTTATGGAAATGACAAATCCATTGTTGAATACTCGACTTGGCGATGAACAGTAGAAACATTACTATTCATGGCTGATTTGTCATTTTCATAACTTCTAAACAATTTTGACTTTCAAATAGAACTCTATCTTTTCAAAGTAATGAATTTTATTGATTTTATTAGAACTTATAAACATGATTTAATTCGTGGTTTTCACCGGTTTCAACTGAAAACTGGTGTCCACCGGTTTCGACTGAAAACTGGTTTCCACCGGATATCTTCCCGTCGATGGCGAGGTACCAATGACAACTCCATGCAAAAAAAAAAAGGTACCAATGGCAACTTATACAATTTTTAATGCTATAGGACTCCAATTTATTTAGTTACATTATTTTTTCCCATGCAAGTAACACATGTGTTGCCGCCTTTATTGGTGGGTAATTAATATATATCTGTAAAGTGTATCTAAATTGTGAGTTGAGATCGGTGAAGGACATCATTTGCAGTCTTACTATAGAAGTCGATAGACTATAACTTAATTTTCTTTTTGTGATTCAAAAATCATCTTCAGAATTACAGTGTGAGGCAACTATAAGATATATCTCAGTTTTCCAACCTTTTACACATTATGCTACTACCGTATATGTATTGGCCCTTCGTGTTGTTGTGCCACCGCTTACAGTTTGGCTCTATCTATTACTCCCTTTATTACATATTAAGTGTCGTTGTACTAAATCAAAAACAATTAATTAACATGAAACGGAGGGAGTATAGTATATTATCTGGTTATGTATTTGCTATGATTTGGTTCTTCTCTTTTTGGCCTATGGACCTGTTGAACCTTCTTACGCCTTGACTTCGATGCTTTTGTTCAGCCTTGTGTAAATAACTACGTAATCTCCGTGTCGTGTGTGTTATTTTACCTTTCTATATAGCTTTTACAAGAAGGGAGAGGTGCGCCCTGCCGCCCCCATTTCGTTCTCTATCGTCGTATGTAGGCTCGATTCTTTTTCTTCTTATGTGTCACACATTATTCTAATATTCAATAGTCAATAATAATGACGCGGTCCATGGTATGTATAACTTCATTCTAAAAAGGGCATTTTAATAAAATAAATAGTAGTTTATTTCATGGAGAACATTAGGTGTGAAATAATTTGAAAACCGAAGGACATAAGTAAACACGAAAAACCGAGAAATATGCCATCTAACTATAGAGCTAACATACCCATAATCCAACATGCAACATTAGGTTATCATCTGCAAACGCTTTACCATTCACAACCAAATATAATTAAGTGGATAGAAGCTAGCACTTTACGGTCATCCATTTATTTTTTGTAGAAATCAATTGTTACACAAGAAGCTAAGAACCAGAGAAATCATGAAACAAAGTTGTAGCATGTGGCTAATAGAAACCAAACATGAAAAATATCTTAAAGGGTGGTTAATCCCTTTTGTATGGCCTTGGATATTTTTTTTAGTTATATACCAAGCAACTTGGGTATCTTTCTTCCCCTTATGAACCCCGCTGCATGGACATTTGGTTACCGGTGCCTTCGTATCGAGCTGAATCTTAGAAGACGAAATTATCTAGCAGGGACATGCATGTAATGCAAATCACAATCTTAATTGCCTCTAGGGCATATCTCCTTCAAAAGGAAGTGTACTTAGTCAACAAAATTAAAGTTTTACAAATTTTATACAAAATTGTAACAATTTTTATCATATAAGTAAATTAGTACTCCCTACTTTCTAAATACTATAAGACATTTTAAATTTTCTCAGTTTTCTCAAATTTGTACAATACTCACTCATTTTAATATGTATGTATTTAATATTGCAATATCTAAAACATCTTATAATTTGGAACGGAGGGATACATCAGTTGATATTATTTGGTGTTGTAATTATTAATATTTTGTTTAAAGTTAGTCAAACTTGAGAAAGTGTGACTTAGCATAAAACCTAGAAGTAAAATTATTTGCATATGGAGGGAGTATAATACCAGCCCATAATATGCACAACATGCAACTTCCCATATGCACAATTGTAAATCATAATATCACATCCTTTTTTCCACTATGAAGTTAAGATTAGTGTTTTGCATTTAGCGGCCGAGGAAAAAAGTGTCAAAACATACGCACAAGGGACACCTCAGACACGCACGCGTATCTCTGCAACAATTTTCTTCCACGCAATGGCACACCATTTCGAAGTTTATCTTTCCCGGTTCCCTTCTCATCTCTTCCACGGAGGAAATTGCAAATAACACAGGCTTTTTAGTTGCACAAAGCGACACCCTAGGTTTTTTTCACATAACACCAACAACTGAGATAATTGTATGTAACATATCCATGCCATCAATGGGCCCAAGTTATTAACTATCCGCTAAAAATGATAAGGACTGGGTTACCTCAATTCTTGGTGTTAGGTGTAAAATAAAAGTAAGAGGTTCAAATTTTGTGCAGCAAAATCCCTAACAATTGGTCTCATGTGCAATTTCCTTCCTTCCACGCAATGCGAAATTTTCATGCTCTGGTTTGGTTACAATGCTACAGCTCTCTGTACTAGTGCTCCCCTCGACCGACCTGCTCTCTCTCCAACCGCACGGCCTGAGATCTGCGTCCCTAATCGGCAGGAGGAATCATTGTAGCTAGTGCTTCACCAGGCCATTGTGCGACAACTTACTCCGCCCAGCTAACTCGCCACTATCTCCATGTTTTCGGCAAGCAAGACGGCTACAAATGTGACCACAAGGACAGCGTCCGGATATCCCGCCGTACCCTAGATCGAGGCATCGGGTCGTAGGCGCATTGGTCCTCTAACAGCGATGACCGCGGCACGCGAAGACCGGTTCAACGTTTCATGCTCATATTATTCCACATGAGAGACGTAAAAACATATGCATAAGAAAAATAATCAGATTACATATTCATAAGGAAAAAAAATCAGAACGTACACACATGGGGTGTGAGATTAGTGAGCTCCATCTCATAGACATTTTTTTTTTTTTTTGAATGGTCACCGGGGGGGAAAAACCCCACCTGAATTTTATTTCATTTCAAAAAACGGCCACAGCCAGATAGCAGCAGGGGGTACAGGGGAGAGAGAGCAGCAGTTACAACACAGCATCACAGCATCAAGGGGGTTGAGGATCCTGATCACTAAAACATCCAACCCAAGAGGCAGCACAGGGACGTTTAGCAGCCGGCAGCCGAGCAGGCCAGAACTTGGCGTCATCTCTGCAAGACTGAAGAAGAACAGCGAGGCAAGGAGTTTGCTCACGGAACGCCACCGCATTCCGATGCTTCCAAAGGTTCCAGCAACAAAGGAGCATAAAGGTCGAGGCAGATTCAGGAGAGACGCTGGCAGGGGCAGCATAGGAGTGCAGGAGGCGGACGTCGGCATGGGGAGGGTGCCGCCCGCCTATGCGTTCCCAGAAACGCGTCGCGAAGGGGCACCCGAAGATGATGTGCGCCGGCGTCTCGTTGGCGGCGCCACAGATGGGACAGACAGCTTCCTCCGCCGTCAGGATCCCTTTGCTCAAGAGCGAGGACCTGGAGAGGATGCGGTTCTGCACCAAGAGCCAGCCGAAGAAGCGGACCTTTGAAGGAGCGAAATTGTCCCACACAAAGTCGACAAACGGGGCGTCGATCCCGCCAAAAGTGCAGAGGCGTTAGAGCGCGGAGACATCCAGAGATCCCTTGCCCTTGGCGCAGCGCATCAAAGAGCGAGTGTCCGCGGCGTCAGACAAGGCGACGCCAGCGAGTTCCGTGGCTAGGAGGCGGCGCTCACGCTCGCCAACCGTGGAGAGCCGCGGAACCAGGGCACGGGCAAGGCCACCCGTCACGACCGAGTGAACGCTGGCACCACTGTCCAGAGCATGCGAGAGCAGGGCAGGGAAACGCGAGCCGATCGACCCCGCAGGCAGCCAAGAGTCCAGCCAGAATGCAGTGTGATTTCCGTCTCCAACAGACGGAAGGATTCCTTGGTTTTTTCTCATAGAGATGTGTCGCTTTTTTTTGGAAGGAACGTGAGAAGTCCAAAGAGCAAAGCATTTATATGCAGATTAGAGAGTGGAAGGATTCCTTCCTGGGATATAAACTCTTTTTTTATTAGTGTGTACAATACTTGGATGTGACGAGCAAAATATTTTTAGAATCAATAAATAGGTGGCGCGCTGCAAGCCACACTTTCTAAACTAGTATGTATTAATGTATATATGTATACCGGTTATCTCCACCTTATTTCGCAGGCTCCATTCGTAGGCACACATACAGATGCCACATAAACATGCACCGGACGTCACAAACGACGTCTCACCAGTCACCATATATACGCTCATGGGACGATGAACCAAATCAGTTGAACTGGACAAAGGATCTGTAAGGTGTCTCGGGCTTCCAGTTGGCGGGGATGACCTGGTCGGCGATGAGCGTCTTGCCGGACTCGTTGGTGATGCGCAACGAGAAGGGCCCCTGGAACGGCGGGTACCTGTCCATCCGCCAGATGGAGCCCCACGACTCTGTCATCCGCATCCACACCCCCGTCGGCCGGCCGTCCCTCCGCCGGGACTCCATCATATCCACCTGCACCACGTCGCCGTCGCCGTCCTCATACTCCACCAGGATCGCCAAGTAGTTTGGGTTTGAGTCGTGGTGCACCTTGAACGTCACAGTCAGCCCCGGGTACAGGCATGGCACCCTGCAATTTGCACCAAACTGAGTTTCTTGATTTCCATCTCAATTCTCTAGTGTATATTTCACATCGGCCATGTCAGTATATATTCATATTTTCGATAAAGGGCAATTTTAGTACTCAGTTTATCAGGGAGATAAAGCAGTCCGAACAAAAGTAAAATGAAAATAAGATGTCATGTATTAGTGGAAGTAAAATGAACATATTTTTCGAAGTCAGTACGCATATATATACGGAAAAAAAATTATGGTACTGAAAGTAGAAGTGCTTGGATATAGTATTTGTGTGTAATAATTCTCAAAATCATTTTCAGTGTCTATCAATGTCATGCACAATCTACTGTTTTGTGAGATTCAGTGTCGCACACAATCTAAGGCAATCTAATATGTCTGATGTACTAGGTCTACTAGGTATGTGCCTTTACAATTCAATCTTGATTAATGTGTGGCCTCATATGTCAAAAGCTAACTGAAGTACGTAGTACTCTAGCCAGCAAGAACAACTATAACTAAAGCACGTTTGTAAATATAAATGCTGTCGCCGATGCTGGTATATATGGCGTTTTCTGCTGCGTGAAAAAAAGAGAGAAATCTGGGTGTGTAATCGATCTTTGCGGTTGAGCTGTCAGCCATCGCCAACGGTTTGTTGCGCAAAAGTACAAAGCCGTACCCACGAGAGGCAAAATGTCTTCTGCTAGGAGTGCTAGCTCTGGCAATTAGTGAGTTTGGCGCCTTTTAAGGCCTCAACAACCTTTGCGGTGGAGGTGCAACGATGGACGTCATGGTCGGTGTAAGTTAGTTAGCAAAGAACGATAAGACAGTTAATATGACGCTGACCTCCTGAACTGCATGTCGATGATGCCGGCGTGGCGGAGCTGGTCGTTGTGGCCGGGCTTGGCCATGGCGCCGAAGGCCGTGCCGCTGAGGTCGAAGTGGTAGCGGGAGACCGGGTAGTAGTTCATGTCGGTGATGATGACCGTCTCCGGGACGCCGGAGCACGCCGGGTGCGCGCTGGCGACGCACCGTATCTGGTAGCAGGAGCCGCACCCCTTGCCGTCCTTGAAGATGGGCTCGTTGCCGCAGGAGGTCATGGAGTTGAACGGGGCCAGGTTCACGCCCTTGAACCCGCACGCGCCGCCGTTGTCCATGGGGCCGGCGCCGGTGGGGGCGCCGTACCAGGTCGCCCGGGCGCCGATCCAGCTCGTGCCGGCCACGACATTGCTGCCGTTGAAGCCGACGGAGCTGGGGCTGCTGCTTGGGACGTTGGTGGCCGGAGCTGCGTCGTGGCTCTTGTGCCTGCTGGCGCAGCAGCCGTGCGCGGCGAGGAGGCAAAAGAGGGCAACGGCAGTGGCAAGGGTGGAGGCAGCCATGGCTGGATCGCTTGGAAACAAGTGTGTGTTTGCTGAATGATGGTATCTATATGGCGTTCGAATATATAGTAGCCGAGCGCGGGCTGAACAAGAGAAAGATGCAAATGGATGGAGAAGTGGACGTCATAGCAGGATAGGTGGCTCACATGCATGTGGCTGGAGGGACTCATCCATCTAGGTATATATTACGCGGGGTCACGAGACCTGCCATGCATTTCTATCTTCCATTGAAGTTCAACTTTTTTTTTTAGAAGATTGAAACTCAACTTTAGCCATAGCCCATATGTATACAAATATTTTGAAGATGCATGACTACATGTTATGACAATGCTGAATATAACAAATTAACAACTCATACATGAAGCACTCGCAAAATTTAAAAACCCGTCAATGTTTTTAGCTAATGACCAGATTTGTGCACAAGTCATATTGCACCAGTGTCAATGGAACATTTCTTAGAGAAAACAGAACATCTATTTTGTAAACATGGAACAGTTTTTCAAAACATGGAACATTTTTTCACAACATGTATCTTGAGGATGCTTTGAGTAATAACTGCCCTTTATCGTAAAAAAAAGATGGAACAATTTTTTCATAAAATATAAAACATTTTTATTACAAAATTTGGAATATTTTTTCAAAGAGGTAATAGTTTTTCAAAGACGAAACATGTTTTTTTTTTAACAATCCATGTACCCGTGGAACATTTTTTTAGGAACGAAAATCTGGTCATTGGAAATTTAAAAAGTGATAGGTTATCATTTAGTATTAAACGTAATAAACATTCCTTAGCAAATTATAGTTAAGTATATATGAACACTGGCGGCATTCGTTATTGTTGATCAAGCGATGAATCAAGTATCACAACAAACATAGTAGATGGCTCCATCATAATCAAATCATTGACAAACCCTTTCTCATTCGGGCATTCCATCACGAATAAATTAGGTAAATACCAAATCCGTGAAGAACATATGTTACCTACAACCTACTCCCTCCGTTTCTAAATATTAAATTGAATTGTAATAACGTGTTTTTCATTTAGGCAGAATATTCTTCAGTGGGAGGCGACGTTCCCGTCGACAGCGAGACGTCCGTTGTGACTTTGTCAATCTAAAGACCTGATCCGCCGGCTCAGTCTATCGGAGGTGCACATAAGGGTACGGTCTGTGTGTGCGTTCATAGAGCTGAGTGTATGCACGTGTGCGCTTACGTTGTACTGTGTTTCGCAAAAAAAAAAATATATATTTAGAAACAGAAGAAGTAGCTAGTAAGCAACTTTATGCATGTCACAGGTCGAATAGTCGGGTGCGCGCGTGCAGTGTTAGCTAGTTTGAGAGTAGAGTGGACGCTCATGAACTGATCGAGATGTTGCGTCGACCGGCAGTTGGCCGCCGACGGGCGACAAGCCAAGTAGGGACCCGGCAGTTGCCCCGTCTATACCCATGCCCGCTACAAGAATGGCCTGGCCTGCACTATTTATGCATGGGGGACAGCACTACGTGGTCTTGCTACCGAGGTCGCTCTTCCAACCGCTAGTTGGTTACATTTGCATGCTTGCCCCAGCTGGTCCATGAATGTAGAGCCTTCTGGCCAGTCCTGCTTTACTCAGTACTCCGTTTGACTCTGAGGGAGGCCAATAATGATATGGTACTTTGTTTACCAAGGACCACCACCAGCTTATTGCATTGCTCCTAGCAGGCCGGCTGGACTGGGCTCAAACGTGCCTCTAGGCTTTTTAGAGCCTGGCCCGGCCCGCGGCGTGGCGAGTACACTTTTTTAGGGAGGTATGGCGAGTATACTACTCATTCTCAAAGTCGTTTTCGGCACACAATGTAGTGTTGTGTGAGAGTCATTGCCGCACGCAATATGTGTCATGTACTAGCTCAATACCTTTACAATTCAATCTTGTATGTGTGGCACCGAGAAAAAAATAAAACCAGGCGGTTTCACTTATAATTTGGGTCAACTCTTTTCTATCTAACCGGACGGTGGATATCGACCACCTTAAGCTTACACAAAAAATGTTGACGCCGATGCCGTTATGGTGTTTTCTCTTCTTCAAGCAAAATAGGCCCACTTGCTCTATTTGTTGATGTGAGTTGTCGGCTACTCGGCTTGGTTGTGCAAAACTAGCAAATCCGATACATAATGTAGAACTTTCTCCATTTGCGCCCTCAGGCTATGTTTGTTTTTAGAGTTTTTTTAGGGATTGAGAGGATAATCCTCTAGTGTATTGGGTGAAACCCCAAAGTTCACCCAATCCGCTAGGGGATTGGTGGGGATAATCTACTAGGTAGGGGTAGTGTATTGAATCCCCTAGGGGATTGAGAAAAATGAACTAGAGTTTGGGGATTTGTGGGAAAAGGTGGGGATAAAACCTGTCCAATACTCTAGAAACAAACGATGTTTTAGTATATGTGGAGATTTGAGGGTTTGACCGGGATAATCCCCACCAATCTCTAAAAAAAACTCTAAAAACAAACATAGCCTCATGCAGCCGAACTGGACACTGATATGCTCTGCTCCAGTCCTCTGGTCATTCCGTCAGTCGGGAATGAGGGGTGATGTTTACAGTTAATTTGGAATAAACATATTTGCCCGGTCAATCCGAATCCGTGAAGAGTGTGTACCGTCTTAGCAACTTTATGTGAGTGCCAAGTGGAGCAGCTATGTGAAGGTGGAGTGATGTCGTTCTGTGGCTGGCGCATGCGTAACTAGCTAGTTTGGGAAATAATTTTGACCTGTATGGACGCCCGTGAATTGATCGAGATGTTGCGACGACCATCAGATGAGACAGCAGCAGTGGATGGTTAATTGTTTGTTCCTGTATCTCTTATCTTGTGCACTTAGCAGGTTGCTGCTGAACGTTGCCGACACATGAGGCAGTTATCTTGTCCATGCCATGCGTGGTTAACCACCGTTGTTGCCTTCAACTTCTTTAAATTTTAGAGTTCCTACATTTATTTTTTCATAAAAAGAGCGGCATACTCCCAATTTTATTGCTAAAACTGATAAATGTTGGAGATAAATAAGATTCATTGGCCTCTTAATTTCATCCGACGGTGAAGCCTCGGTGTTTATCCGCATCCGCAAGTTCTTCACTCAAAATCTATCCACTACTCACTAACTGAACTTTAAGAGATCTCAATGCGGAAGCACAACAAGTCTACGCTCTATGCTTGAGCCTTGAACTCTAATTAGATTGCGCCTATTGTTAAAATGTGAACATTGGAGTATCAACGGAATTCTGTATGTCATCTTCTTTGTATAACAAGTTTATGTTCGAAACTACGTTACCAGCGCTTAAGTATATATTATACTTAAATATATGAATAATACAACACCACACAAATGTGTGTCAAAATATATTTATCATACATTTGTGAAATTCATAGTCCCTATGTTTGTTAATAGAACAACTCTCATAAATTGAAAACTGCGACATAATAACATTATGGGTAAAGTGGAAATATTATCAATCACCATATTGATAACATTTGTCCTCGAGCTAATCTCCGTTGGAGATGTGTGGAGGCACAAACCTCCCCAATAGCCACCAAAGCTCACCATATTCTCCTCGAGCCTCCATAAGATGTGAAGTGCCTCGATCCACTATGTGGTGCACTTGAAGTCAACAATCAAATCTTTACAAACAAGGTTGGGGGCTTGGGGCAATGTCCACAACTCAAAAGGACCCTCCCAACAATATCACCAAGCTCTACACCACCAAGCATGAGCTTTGAAATACCTCTTCCGTCTAGGGTGCCCAAGCCCCCAAGAGTAACAAGATCCTCAAAGGATTGTATGGGGGAATCAAATTCCTTTCGATGTAAACCTAGATCTAGACCTCCTCAAGCACACCCAAAGTATTAAATAGATTAAGCACTAGGGTGGGAGATCTCCGAGTTTTAAGCTTTGCAATAGTGGAGGAGATAGAGAGAGGGTAAAAGGCGCCACTGAGGGAAGTAGGAGGCTATTTTATGAGCCTTCCAAATCGAGTTGTTGGAGGCAGTTTTCTGCGACGAAGAAAGTTTCAGACCTCGGAAGTTCTGAATACTTCGGAGGCCTACTTCAGGGCTAACCCCAGGGTTGGCAATGAGTGGCAGCTCGCTGCCAAGCCAGGCTGAATGTAAGGTCAGAAGTAGCTAAACCTCCCCAGATGTTCTGGTCCAAATTCCATTGTGACAAACACCGAGCTGCCCGCTATCTAGTTCACGACGACCTAAACACGAGAAGTTTTTGACCCCTGGAAATTCCAGGTAGAATCTCGAAAGTTCTAGGCCTGAAACACCCAAACTTCTTCAGTACCTAGGGTGTAAGGCTAGTGGGTTCATATTTGATATTCTCATGTACGTGTATGATTCCACCCAAACCTTTCCTATTCGGGCCCCTCTTAATAGTATGAATTCCATATGACTCAATTAAACAGAAAGCGCCAGACACCGCATCTTTTTCTCTTTTCACTTCGAGGGCTCTCCAACCATATTGTGCAATCTTCAAATATGCCTATTACACCGAAGCACATGGTTAGTCTGCTAATCATGTTGTCATTAACACCAAAACCGCTCAAGGTGGAAAATGCCTTTTTAGTAACTTTCAGGCTAATATTCAGGGTGGCCAGAGAGTTGTGCAACAAGTGCACAACCTTCTTGTTGATCGCCGGATATTTGGAATCGGATGTTCCGGATCTCGAATAATCTCGGGTAACATGCAAGCTAATATCCGAGGTGTCCAGAGAGTTGGAATACAAGTGCATAACTTCTGGATTGTCTGAATATTTGACATCGGATGATGCAGATCCCAAATATTCCAGGGTGATACCCCGATTAATTCAGGCCTATAACACATGTGGCAACAACTGGATAAAAGGGGAGGCTCTCCTAACATGAGAGGGGGGGGGGGGGGGGGGGGGTTAGTGAGTGCAAATATAAATTTGTGTGTGTTCTTGATTCCACCCATACCTTTCTGAAGCAAATCCTCTCTTGATAGTACGGATTTCCCAATGACTCAATTAAAATAAAATGCTTGGAAACCATCTCTTTTCACCTTTATCTTTGAGTCGTCTCCAACCATCTAGGCTTTTCTTCGCATATGACTAGGAAATTTCGTATAGCTCAAACACATGGTTAATACACTAATTATGTCTTCAGTAGCCCCAAAACAGTTACGAGAGAAATTTCTTTCATATATGCAAAAAACAGTGTCACTTGCGTGGGCCGAACGAGACTATTGATCACCATTTGCTCCATTGTACCCTTGTGAAGCTAATTTAGCAAGTGGTTTTGTGTGCCTTTGGTCTAGCTGGACCACCCGAGAGGGATTGAATTAACTCTTTTTTAGTGTCCCAATGTAAACTGGTGCTTGGAACATCGGTTTGCGACAATCTGGAAAACAAAAAACATTGTTGTTTTAAGCAAAAAAAAATCTAAGATGATCTAGCAAAGTTATTTTATAGGTTATGTAACAAGATTAACTCTTATTGAAGAGAAACCAAGATAAAAAAAACACTTGAGAAAGACATGGAGATGATCAAGATGGCGATGCGGGAAGCCAACTCGAAAAGGCTGGATAGGCTCCGACTACTAAAATGCCGATGGGTTGATTCATGTTTTGGGACACTAAAATATTTATATACACTTTGGCAGTTCCTTTCATTTTTATACACTTTAGCGGTTTCGTTAATGGAAATCGAGGAGAGGAAAAAAAAATCTTGATAATCGGCATCGAGGAGCTCCTCAAATTGGATCCTAATCATATCTTAAATCAAGAAAAGATTATGTTTAGCTGAAGAATTGTCACTGTATCTCAATACATATAATTCTACAGAGAAATATACACAAAATTATGCTAATCGCTTTGGTTTTTCATTTGGAAGACTATTGCACCTACCTCACCAAGGGCAGTGATAATCGTGCCGAGGGTCCACACCAAACGCGCCCTAGTAGCACAGCCCACTGTTACCACCGACGCCTACAGCTGCCGTCGTGCCGTACCTTACCGGCGGTGCGGCGTCACCGCCGCCGCCGCCTCACCCCCAACCACACGAAGCACCACGGCCTCTCAAGCGCGTCGCCGCCGACGCCTCAACGCCCCCGCCCCCTCCCCCACCAAGCACCACGGCCTCTCACGCGCGCCGCCGCCGCCGACGCCTCAACGCCCCCAATCCCCCTCCCCCCCACCAAGCACCACGGCCTCTCACGGGGCATCGCCGCTCTTCCTCGTCGGGACATCGCGTTCCCGCCTTCTCCACCCCGTCCGCACTCATTGAATTTTGAGGTTGTTTTCAACCCATTCGATTAGTTAAATCCCACTCACCTTCACGACCTCCCGGTGCACACCCACCCAACACACCGTCTAGATCCGCCCCCTGATGGAGAATGATCATGGAGACGGGGACGATCTGGGATCAGGGTGGTTTGAGGTGAAAAAGGTAAGATACATTCTCTTTTACTTGACCAGCTAGTTCCATAGAATGATTGAAATTCTACACCATATCTTCTCAGTGTTGGTGAATACAAGGATTATGGCCTTGTGTGGGCAAGTTTGATTCATCTGAAATGCTTCAAGGCTACGGGCTTTTCCAAAATGTACCTTGTTTTGTGTGTGTGTTTATTCCTATGTGTTTTTTTCAGTCTTGTTGCTGCTGCTGTTAACTTGCTATAATTTCTTCTGGCAGAAACATCGATCCAGCTCAAAATTCACATTGCAGAGGTCTTCAGGTGGTTCCACCCATAAAATCCAAACTCCTCATCGCGGTCTCAGGCCAACTACACTAGTGACAGTTCAAGGTGGTATGACAGGCTGCAGTACCCACCTCAGAGCAGAAATGACAATGTCTCTGTCGATGAATTAGGTAGTAGAGAACAACTAAGGTTCATCGTGAGGAATGCGTTGATATAGGTGCTAGTAACCTGACGAATGGATCCAGTGTTCCAGCTTCGGAGGAGGTAGTCAAAAGAAGCGAGGAACTGCAGTTAGCTGAAGAAACAGATGATCCTCCTAAAGCTGACATGATTGACCGCACAGACCCTTCTGTGCCTCATCAATCCCCAACTGTTCAAGTGATCTTGCAAAACCTGTAGAACATTCTGATAATGTCAAAGGCTCTCCGAAGGCAGAGCTACTAGGTGTTTTGTCCAACTCTTCTGTCAAGTTTGGAAATTTTGATGAAGTCCCAGTTCTAGCATTACCCTCGACGCCTTCAGAGACAATAATCCTTCTACAAAGTACATGGATGATGAAGATGCCACACAAGTCAGAAATGAATCGGCCGATGAAAGTAAACTTGAAGATGAGATGAACTCGATAACAAATGTTGATACGTCTCCTATCATGGTTCATGCAGTGGAGACACCCAGTGAAAATAAGAGAAATCCATTGGATATATGTGAAATACCAGATATTTCTGTAGATGTTAGTGGCTCAACTACCTCAGCTGACCCTGTCTCCCTGTCCTCCTCACACAATGATGTTGAAGGTCCTGTTACATCTTCCTTGGTTGCATCCACGGAAAGCCAAACATTACTTCATAACCACACAACGGTTTCTGTAGGTTTTGGAGGTGAAACTGCTGAGAGCAAAGAAAGATTCAGGCAGAGGCTTTGGTGTTTTCTGTTTGAGAATCTGAATAGAGCTGTGGATGAACTGTACCTACTCTGTGAATTAGAGTGTGACATGGAGCAAATTAATGAATCCATACTTGTTCTTGACGAAGCTACATCTGATTTTCAAGAACTGAAGGCCAGGGCGGAACATTTTGATAACACCAAGAAATCTCCTGGTTTACCAAAGGAAGGGATGCCAATGGCTGTGAAAGCCGAACATCGTAGGCCTCATTCATTGTCTTGGGAGGTCTGTCTTCAAACCAGTTCATCAAGATACCTTCTCGTCGTTCATTTACACATTGCTTTTTGTCTGCAATACTTTGAAATATGCATGTATGGTTGCTTCCTTGCATTTCTTATCTCCTTTTGGTAGTTTTCCAGCACTCTATGATGAATTGGGCTGTCCACCCACCCCCTTCCTTGCACAATACTTCTCCCATAACACAGGGCTACTAGGTTAGACAGCTAAAAATTATTGTTGGTTATGTTAAAGTGTGGTATATGTTTATAAGATGTTTTGCTTAATGTGGCCCACATGTTCCGTAGATTTCTCATATATATCTCTTCTCTGGAACAATATGAAAAGTTGTGAAGAGACATTTTTCGATGTATCATATATGCAGGTCAGACGGATGACAAGTTCACCACACAGGCAAGAGATATTGTCTTCATCTCTAGAGGCCTTCCAGAGGATTCAGTTAGAACTGGCACGCAAGCAGGCTGGTATAACTGCAGATAGCTCTGCATCCAGCTCTTCTGGTGAAGTTTCAGGTATTTCGGCAAAGCTGACTACAGCATCAGCAACAGTTGGGAATATCAGTTTGAAAGTGGAGAGTCAGGTAACACTTTCTGATAGTAGTGAGAAAAATGCTGCTGGAGAGAGACAAAGTAAGGAGGCATTCAAATCAGGTAGATCATTCCCACAAAATTTGGCTTCATCTTCTGGAAGGAGTAGAAGAGGGGCACTAGAACCAATATCTGAGATAGCTAAACATGCTTTTAAGGATAGGATACTCCAGAGAATAAATCTGACAGGCTTAAGTCAACAGATATTGTGAAAAGGAGTACGGCCCATCTTGAAAAGGAGAAGCAAAATACAGCACAGTGGAAGTCAATGGATGCCTGGAAGGAAAAGAGAAACTGGGAAGATATACTGAAATCCCTGTTCGAAGTTCCCGTGCCTCTCATTCTCCTGGTGTTGGCAGAAAAGTAACAGAGCGTGGTCGCGTACTACATGACAAGTTAATGTCTCCTGAAAAAAAGAAAAGAAGTGCTTTCGATACGAAAAAAGAAGCAGAAGAAAAGCATGCACGAGCTTTGCGGATCAGAAGTCAACTAGAAAGTGAGAGAGTTCAGAGACTACAACGTACCACTGAAAAGTTAAGTCGTGTCAATGAATTGCAGGCTGTGCGCAGCTCAAAACTGCGAGAAGTAATGAATGCACGCCATCAACGTGGTGAATCTCGTCATGAAGCATATCTTGCCCAGGTTGCGAAAAGAGCTGGTGATGAGAGTATTAAGGTCAGTGAGGTTCGTTTTATTACATCACTCAATGATGAAACTAAGAAATTCTTGTTGAGGCAGAAGCTTCATGATTCTGAAATGCGGAGAGCTGAAAAGCTACAAGTGATCAAAACAAAGCAGAAGGAGGACTCTGCAAGGGAAGAAGCTGTATTGGAACGAAGAAAGTTCCTTGAAGCTGAGAAAATGCAGCGCCTTGCTGAAATACAGCGTAAGAAAGAAGAAGCTATAGTCAGAAGAGAAGAGGAGCGCAAAGCATCTAGTGCTGCACGAGAAGCGAAGACCGCAGAGCAGCAACGGAGAAAAGAGATAAGAGCTAAAGCACAACAGGAGGAATCTGAACTTTTGGCACAAAAACTAGCTGAAAAGCTCCGTGAAAGTGAGCAGCGCCGGAAGTATTATCTTGAACAAATACGTGAGAGAGCTTCTATGGATTTTAGGGATCAGCCTTCACCCTTTCAGCGCCGCTTCCCAAGTAAAGATAGCCTAAATCGTTCTACGTCTGCTAATAGTGGCGAAGATTCACAGATAGTAAGCAATGCCAGCACTGCGGAGTCTATGATTAAATCATCCAATGCCACACAGATGAAACGAAGGATTAAGAAGATTCGTCAGAGATTAATGGCTCTCAAGCATGAATTTGTTGAACCAGCTATAGGTGAAAATACTGGAATTGCACATAGGGCTGCTCTAGGAGCTGCCAAAGGTAAGTTAAGTAGATGGCTTCAGGACTTGCAGAGACTTCGTCAAGCTAGAAAAGAAGGTGCTGCGAGTATTGGTTTGATTGTAGGTGACATGACAAAGGTACTTATTATCGACTCATATTGTACCATGCTATGATAACAAAGATGGTTACTAATAGCCCTTTCTGTTTATTTTTGAACAGTTCTTAGAAGGAAAGGATCTCGAACTGCATGCTACTAGACAAGTTGGTTTGATCGATTTCATTGCGTCTGCTTTACCTGCCTCACACACTTCAAGGCCTGTAGCTTGTCAAGTCACTGTCTACCTTTTGCGCCTGCTGAGAGTGTTACTCTCGCTTCCAGCTAATCGAACTTATTTTCTAGTACAAAATCTTTTACCTCCAATTATTCCCATGCTATCTGCATCATTAGAGAATTATATTAAGGTGGCAGCATCAAACTCTGGAAGTTTGAATCTCCCATCAAGTAAAACTTCAACAGAGAACATGGAGACAGTTGGTGAAGTTTTAGATGGCTTTTTATGGACTGTGACCGTGATTGTTGGTCAATTATATGTTGATGATGAACAACTTCAAATGCAGGAGGGTCTGATAGAACTGATTGTAGCTTATCAAACAATTCATCGTCTGCGTGATCTTTTTGCCCTTTATGATAGGCCTCAGGTGGAAGGGTCCCCGCTCCCATCATCCATACTATTCGGTCTGAACCTTCTGACTGTCTTAACGTCCAAACCAGGGAACTTCTCTGCCATTGATTGGGAGTCCTGCAAATGTAAAATTCCAGCTGGTAATCTAGCGCATGAAAGTGAATATCTTAGCTCATTAGACATAAGATTTGGCAACCAGTTGATGACTGCGGACGAGTCTGGAGATGCCAAATTACCATCTAACAGTTGTGATATTCCTAAATGTGATGACTGCGGGTTTAGTGAACTGGTTGAAGATAACAAGTCCACTGAACAACACGAGTGTTCTGTCCTAGGCAATAGAAAATCACTGGATGAAGCCAGGAAAGGCTTGTTAGGCCTCTCTGCTGCCCCCCAAAACCCAAAATCTACTTTGGAAATACAAGCATCTCATTTGGGAGATACAGTAGATCATCATTCCGAAGTTACTACTCAGAGAGATGAAAATAATACTGTGGATGGCCACCTTGAGGGAAGAAATATGAATATATATGTACAATTATGAATGGGAGTCCTGGAAAAGGCAATGAATTAAGTTTAAAACAACCTGCAGTGCTTGTACTTTCTGCCATGGCGGAGACAGGCCTGGTTAGTCTGCCTTCACTTTTGACAGCTGTATTGCTACAGGCAAACAACAGAGCATCCTCCGACCAGGTTTGTGTTTCTGCTTGCTTTAAGGTGCAATGCTTTCTTAAGAAATGTTGTTTTATCTCCAAACTCAAATACTCAATTAGTCTCTAGACCTTAAGATTCACTATACAAGATTTGCATTGGGAGGTCTGTGGAAGTCATTATTTTGATATATAGTATTGAAGATATCCCAACTTCAAAGTAGTATCCATTTCTGTTTCATAAACAAGAAATATGCTGAAAAAGGGTATTGCCCATAAAAAATGTTGTTTAGTGGCATACTATTGTTCTTAAGATTTTAGTAACATGTAAGGAGAAAAAGTGTCCTTTTCACTCCATAATTTTTTGTTTGTATCTAGCAGGCAATATAGATGCTTGCTGCATTGATTTATTGTTGTTTTTTCTTACTAGAAAATGACAGCTAAAATTTTCAGGCTTCAGCGATTCTTCCATCAAATTTTGAAGAAGTAGCCACTGGTGTATTGAAAGTCTTGAACAATGTGGCATGCTTGGATATCACCCTTCTGCAGTGCATGCTGGTAAGCAGCTGTATCCAAGTCTATTCTTGTCTTTGTTTTGCATGCATCATTTGAATCTGGGTGGAGGAATTTCCGAATTGCAATAGCCCAGGAAGACGGACAAAAAGAATGGTAAACTATATATGTGTCAGTAGACAACTAGTCACCATTAAACATCTCATGCATAATTTGCTGTTGGCAAACCATATGGGAGTACTGAAAATCTTAATAATCCTTTTTTTCACCTATGTTAGTTTCTATTCTTACTGTTTATGAATTCTTTTCAGGCTAGATCAGATCTGAAATGGAATTCTTCCATTTGATAAGTTTTCTTCTGAGTCATTGCATGAATAAATGGAGAGTACCAAACGACCAGGTAATGTGTAGGCTATTGCATTTAGAAGCATGTTTTCGTGTAATCTCAGCAATTAGCGTGAAATATCGACGGTGCTTTTTCCGTGTAATCTCAGCAATTCTTCCTTGGCTGATGGTAGCAAATACTTCCTCTGTCCCAATATACAGGACGTTTTGGTAGCTAAACTAGCCTACCGAAACGTCTTAAGTTCCAAGACGGAGGTAGTAACATATTACTTGTAGTCTTATACTGATTAAGCCGTAGAAAGATAAACGGGATGGTGATATTTGTGTATTCTTCATTCTAACTAGAACAGTTTGGATTGTATCAACCATTCTACAAAAAGCCAATGTGGGAATGGAGCAAATTTCTGGTACTGACGCGGTGATAGTTTTAACCAATGGTCAGCTATGATATTTTATTGTTATTAACATCAAAAGGACATCTATTAGTTACAAGAACTCATTTTCTTCTCTTCTGGTTACCGAGTGAAATTGTACTAACGGTGTACCAATTTTTAGGCAAACATTTTCAGACAATTCGAGTTGTAAGTGTGTGCGCTCATTTTTCAGGTCGGTTTACTGCTGCTAGAATCTATACTTCTTCTTGGCTACTTTTCCTTGTTCCATGCCGGGAATCAAGCAGTTCTTCGATGGGGCAAGAGCCCCACAATACTTCACAAGGTGAATGATCGTTCCACATAGCCATGTTTTTTCTTAATTTTTGAGATTACTGGTCAATTCTGACGAGTCAAGAAAAACAGGTGTGCGACCTGCCTTTTGTTTTCTTCAGCGACCCGAGTTGATGCCCATCCTGGCCGCTGCTCTTACTGCCGTTTGTTATGGCTGTGATCAGAACAGAAGTGTAGTGCTTCAAGAAATAAGCTCGACATGCTCGGTTCTTTGCTTAGGTCCTGCAGAGCGTCAGGACTGGCTACTTCAGACTCCGTTGCCGCTACGGCAGATGGTTCCGGAGCCAATAACTCCGGTGACAGCACACAGATCTCACCGGATACCAAAATTCGCTATCTGACATGTCAACTCGGTCAAACCGCAAAGGTCCGCGTCCAGTTTTAGGGAAAGGCCTTTCGGGGGCCGTCAGGCTGAACAGAAACAAGAACCAGAAGGATAGTAGGGGAACACGGACGGGTGACGATGCGCCTCCGAAGCAAAGGGCTGGGGAAACTTCATCTGCCTTTATGTTGCATAGGAAAATTCCGGCTTTCTTCTTGGACAGGGCAGAAGAGTTCTTCTGCAGCGGCGCGTAACAAAAGCACTGAATGTCACAAGCTGACCTTTACAGAAGCTCACCCACCGCGTTCGGGTTTTTGAGGCGTGGGACTAATGTACCATGAGGCGATGGTATCGTAATGGCGGCTACGGGATTTGATTGTCGAAAGGAAATCACAGTTTTTGTTAGGCTGGTTCAAGGCTAAACATGGTCTGCTCTTTTTTTTTGGGTAAATCCAGGGAGGCTGAAGATGTGAGGCCAAAGTTGTTCATCATAGATAATAAGTTTGCCATGTCAGTGTTATGTATGCCTCCGTTAAATTTAGCCTGTTCCTTCTCCAGCAGAATTGTACAGGAAAAAAAGAACACGATCGATTGTAACATTAAACTCTGGCAGCCACACAGGGAAGAGAAGTGAATAATACAGAGTAATATGGAACTTTGAAACCAGAGCCTTACAGCTTGTGAATAAAGTTGAAATATGCTTGCTTTGCATCTTTCTACGTAGCGTAGCAAATTGGCTGACATGATACACTGTTCATGGACATAGTTTTAAAAATCATCAAGACTAATTATTGAAATAAATAAATACAGCAAATCTTGCAGCAGCAGCGTATGACAAGACCAATTGCCTCCGTCTGGGTTGGCGCGAGTCCTATCCTTCTGTCATGTGTGTTTGGGTTTGCTCCCAGTGATTGGGAATTTACTCGTAATTATGGAATACTCGCGAGTATTTTTTTATGTTGTTCTGTATTTTTTTTCTTGTTCGAAATCCATGATACTTCCTCCATTTCTGAAAACAAGGCGTATAAATTTTTTCAGAAGTCAAAAAGTGCGAAGTTTGACCATGTTGACTGAAAAAACTAGCAAGAATATAATACTCTACAGATATAATATGAAAATATATTTCATCGTGCATCTAACAAAATTGTTTTTTCATAATAGAAGTTGATAGTTTTCCCTTTAAAATTGCCAAGCTTTACAAGGTTTGAGTTTTGACAAATTTATACACATTCTTTTACTAAACGGCAGTATAGCTTAGTACAGGCAATTTCTGTTAGGGCGATGAGCTAGGCTGCCATGCACGCGTGTGTGGGTCTTGTTCAGCTCGAGAGGAAACCACACGTTGTAGGGAACTTCCTCGCTTGTGTTGTACGCCCAATTGCATGTCCGAACCAAACCCAGCCAGTCTCCACGTTGTACTCTCTCTGTTCCAAATTAGATGACTTTCTTTTCTCCACATGTGGATATATCTGGACATGTTACATGATAGATACATGTGCATATGGACAAATGGAAGTCATCTAATTTGAAACGAAGGGAGTATCGGTTTGTAACCGCTCGTGCGCATATGCGTGGAAAGTCTGTAACAAACAGACATTGGTTTCCACCGGATACTTTCGGGTGTGAGACACACTAATATACCTACATAAATTATGATATCCTACATTTCGGATCATAAATTTTCGGAATCATAAATTTTTAGAATCATAATTTTTTTATCTCTTATAACCAATATTGTGCCGAAATAATCGAAAGTCACAAGTATTCCCTTTTATAAATGTCAGCCTTTTATAAATGACAAGGCCGGTCGCGGCGCACAATGCACACGGTGAAAGCCACACATACGAAGCATTTGCTTCGTCATCTTTTCACTCCGCGCGTGAGTCGAGGTCGAGTAGGCTTAGTTAACCAATTAACCAACCAATGGCTTGGGGCAATTAGCTTCTGGGCAACGTTGGTCAAACCGGAGGCATGTCGGTCAAACCTCTGGGTTTCCCCCTCTCCGGCCATGGATAAAAGGAGACCTAACCCTAGCTAGCTAGGTCGCACATTTCGAGCGCAACAGCAAAGACCAAGTACGCACGCACCGAGACAAGGACCACGATGGAGCCAGGCTTCCGCTTCGCTCCGGACGATCATGTGCTCACCGACGTCTACCTCGCCGGCGAGATCGCCGGCCGCCCCGTCGCCTCCAGGTACATCCACCGTGGCGCCGATCTCTACTCCGCCCTCCCCGAGGCCCTCATCTCTGGCCGCGAGCGCGTGCGCGACCGCGACGGCAACGACGCCTGCTTCCTCTACGCCCCCGTGCGCTATCGCAACAACAACAGGTCCAAGAAGCTGCGCGGGATCGACGGCGATCCTAGGAAGAGCTACTGGCACTCCGAGGGCGGCAAGACGCCGTTGAAAGGCAGCAAGATCGGCGGCTACGTGCAGGACTTCACACACGTCGTCAAGGATGCCGACGGCCGCAAAGACAGGACGGGGTGGCGCATGAAGGAGTACGGCTTCTCGACCAAGGAGCACGGAGACAGCGACATCGTGCTCTGCAAGGTCTACCCCACGCCTCGGAATCCATCGACGGGATCCACATCGACCACGTCGACAACCTCGGCGACGACGGCTGAGGACCTGCCTGTGTACTCCGATCCCGCCACCAGCTCCAAGAAGAGGAAGGCCGTGCACGGTGACTACCCAGAAGATTCTACGCGTAGCGCGCGGCCGCAGCTAACCAACGAGCACCCACCGATGACAACCGCGGATCCGGAGCCGGAGAGCGTCGTTGATGAACTGTTCAAGATTTACTGCCAAGGATTGGACGAGACCGAGAGGAACATTGCGGCTGCTTCACCTAGCACTAGCAGCTTCTTCCAGAGCGTGGAACAAGAGTTCCGGAGCTTGTATCCCAGCTTCCATAACAAGGTCGCCGCGACCGACGAAGCCGCGCCGCCATGGGAACCAGCAGCTCAGCCGGAGGAGGACTGCTACTACTATGTCATGGAACAGGAGTTCCCCGGCTTGCATCCCATCGCCTTGACTGAGGAAGCCTCGCAGCCACGGGCACCAGCAGCTCAGCCGGAGGAGCACGCCAGCGTCGCCGCCGACCACCAGATGGATGCGATCTTGGGCGAGCCAAACGAAGCGCACCCAGAACCACAGCCTGACGAACCGGCACCCGGCGAGGTCATCTACGGCTTGCCTTGTCCAGAGTTCTCGCCGGAGATGATCCGGAGGTGCAGCGACGATATGACGACGCCGTGGCCATCACCTTCATCCATGGCAATGATCTTTCGCATGTATTAGTTTTGCAATGTCTTTTCTGCTAAATGCCCACGTTAGAAATCAGTTGAGCTCCTTTCCAACATCAGTTGTAGAGCTCCTTTCCAACATCAGTTGTACTGTATTTGTGTAATCTGTAAAGGATGGTGTTTAAGCTCCGGATGAGTTGTGACTTGTAACTTGTTACGTTGCAAATTACAAATGTTGATCTTGGAAAATTAATAATAGTATATCATGTCTCATAAGTCAGAACTAGCTATAATGCTATGAAATTTAGATACTATGAAATGAAATCACTTCAAACATTTCTCAAACAGAGAATCGGTAAGAGTACGGGGAAAACAGAGCAAAAACAGAGTCCTTCAACAGCCACTTATTTTATTGTAACAAATATGTGATGATCACAGACTTACAACAAACGAACAAGAATTGTCTTTCTCTCTACAAAAACAAAACAGGAATTGTCAGGCTGCACTTACAAACAATGCTTTTCACATCCCAGTGCGGTGCCAAGGTTGCATCACCTTTTCAGTGAAAGATGCTTCAGAATTTTATGGTGTATAGCATTGCCATTTTTCCCGTATATGTGGCGGTGCATGAAAACTTTTCTACCGCTCATAAAAAACTTCTTTACAGGCTAAGCATATTTGGAATGTGTGCCTCACGAAAAATATTTCGGTGACCTCTGATCTTCAACTCAAACTTTCGGTTCTGAATTTTGCTTCTTTTGACTTGTTACCTTTTCTATAACAGTAGGCAAATAGAGGATCTGAACTACAGCGATGTCTATGATTACAGTGAGTGAACCGTCTGTTCTTTCCTTCCGAATCCCTCCTTTAGATAAAGGCCATAACTTATTAAAGCCGAGAAACAAGGCAAAAGGCAAGCACAGTTCGCTGCCTAACCTCATTTGATAAGTTTTCTTCTAAGTCATTGCATGAATAAATAATGGAGAGTACAAATTGATCAGGTAATGTGTAGGCTACAAGCATGTATTCCAGGTAATCTTAGCAATTAGTGGGAAATTGTATGGTGATTTTTCCGTGCAATATCAGCGATTAGCATGAATTAGCTAGGGTGAATGTTCCGTGTAATCTAAGCAATAGTTTCTTTGCTAATGGTAGGAAGTAACATATGGAGTTCATTAGTACACATTGTCTTGTATTGATTAGCCTGTGATCTCTTTGTCATTGGAGGGCGGCAGAGAGTGGAGCGGTGGGAAAGAACTGTCGAGTTCGCTGGCTTGTGGGGCTAGCTTATCAGATATCGATGTGACGTGCGTGTCCGGTTACCCATGCCCGACTCGAACACATGGGGGTAAAGAGGGGTCCGGACAAAAAAAGTCTCTGTCCGAACCGATGTAGGTTTCTGTTCTTGGAGATGCTGCCTCCAGGACGCTCCGTGCCTCTGAGTGGAGATTTCATGCTCTTGGGCTCAAGGCCCCTCTATTTAATTTTTGTACTCATGTTTACAAGTTTTTTAAATACTGCATGTTCTCAATGATGTATCCCAGAAATATAAGAAAATCCATTTAAATTTGTTATATTCAGGGATACACAAAAATAACAAATGTGTGGATCTGAGTATACATAATTCAAGTCTTCAAAATAGTAAGATGTTTTTATTTTTATGTAGCCCATAATATACAGAATCTCACACTGTGCTTTTGCAGACTTGTGGGATGCATCATTTTTTAGATTTTTATGAAGTTGTAAAGTTAGTTTTTAAAATTTTCAAATAAAGGATCACGGAGTTCTTGAGTTCGGGAGCCAAAGTAACTTTTCACTTAGCTATCCTATTGTTCTCTGTTTGAAAAGTAGTCCCACATCTCTAGTCATAAATCATACTCATTTTCTCCTTACTGATACGAGATAATATCTCTAGCAATATTTGGTGGAATATAGGAATTGACAATTAAATTTCCGGCGATAAAATAAAAAAAATATGCATGGATTTTTTTTGAGAGTTGCATGGGAATTTATTCGATCGCTGAGCAGATAATACCAAAAAAAAAAAGCCTGGTTGAGCCCAACCACTGCCCCGATCCAGACACACACCGAGTCACCGAGACCCAGTGACCACCATGGCCGCGCCGCCAAGCCGCCGCGCGTCGTCGTCGGTGCTACCGGACGAGCTCGTCGAGGAGATCCTCCTCCGCCTCCCGCCCGACGACCCGGCCTGCCTCCTCCGCGCCTCCGTCGTCTGCAAGGCTTGGGGCAGCGCCGTCTCCCACCCCAGCTTCCGCCGCCGCATCCACGAGCTCCACCGCACACCCCCCTGCTCGGCTTCCTCCACGAGTGGCGCGAAAAGCGCGTCCCCGAATTCGTCCCCACCACCGCCTCGGCCTTCTCCCTCGCCGCTCCGGACCGCCGCTCCTGGAAGGCCCTCGACTGCCGCCACGGCCGCGCCCTCTTCATATCCAGGTCCAAGGGAGAGGATACCAAGGAGCTCCTGCTCTGGGAGCCAATCACGGGCGCCCAGCAGCGCGTGCCGGTGCCGCCGGAGTTCCAGAGCATGTACGCGGACGTGTACCCGAGCGCGGCCGTGTTCTGCGGAGCGGATGAGTGCGACCACCGCGACTGCCACGGGGGTCCCTTCCGCGTGGCCTTCGTCTTCAACGTCGAGCTACAAAACACTTACGACCAGGAGAGTGTCACGTCCGCGTGCGTATACTCGTCGGAGACCGGAACATGGGGCGAGCTGACCTCGATGCACTGCCAGTTCCTGATGGATTTTGGAGATTTTTCCTGCGTGCTCGTTGGGAGGTCTCTGCTCTACTTCATGTCCAACGGTGTGTCCATCCTTGAGTATGACTTGGCAAGGAATGAATTGACTGACATCGACAGACCAGACACCGAGTCCAACTATGCATTCAATTTTACCCTCGTGCTTGCACAGGATGGAGGACTGGGACTTGTCCAAAACTTGGATTCACGCCTCAAATTGTGGTCAAGGGAGGCGAGTGACCGCACTGATGCACCATGGGTACTAAGCCGGGTCATCTACCTGGGTAATTTGCTCCCAGTTGGTGCTCTCGTCAGTAATGTGTTCGTGTTGGGTTTTGCCGAGATAGCAAATGTCATTTTGGTCCACACAGTTGTTGGCCTCTTCACAATCGACCTACTGTCCGAACGGGTGAGGAAGGTGGGCAGTAAGAATGGCTTCCATCAATTGATTCCAGTTGTCGGCTTCTACACCCCTGTGTCCCAAAATGAGCACCAGAATCTGCCACTGTCGAATGCTCGTGTGGAGGAAAGAGGGGAGGAGGAGGAGAAAACAGCAGATCAGGCGCAACAGTTGTTTCACAATGAGCCGAATGCTATCAAGGAGGGAACTTCGTCGACGCGTTCGAGTGTTTCAGCCATGTCCTCGGACCTCGACGACAGGTTAGGGTTCTATTCCTATAAGCTGCTAACCCGCTAAAGCGTGCCGATGTATGAACTGGGAATGTAACTCCCAGTTAATTCAGTGCTCTTTTGGACCTGATGTTGTTTCCATGTGTCCTCAGTTGCTCTGGCCCTTTGACTTTTGTAGTTGGGACATGAGGATTAGTGATTTTAAGACGTTTCTAGGTAATGTGATTGCCCTATACGGTGATGTGGTTGTCCAGCTTTGAGTACATTGCTGTTTGAAGAGTTAGTGAATCCAGCTATCCTAGTGTTACATACTCAGATAGAAGCACTTGGGAGCTAGTCTAGCATCTTTTTTATAATGTGTGTATTGTGATTAGCATGGTGTCGAAGTGCAATTACGGGAGGTATAGGTGCTATCCTATATGAGAAATGTTATATGCCATTCAGCACTAGCTAGTTGCAGACATCTCATCACCCGGCCTGTAGTTTATTTGTGTAGTGCTTCATAATGTATAGAAACCCTAGCCAGTTGTTAAAAAAAGCAGTTAACAGGGATGAAGCTAGCACCTTGTGTTATCATCAAACCAGTGGACAGAATAATTGTGGTTGTGTTGTTCAATTATAATTCGCAGTGTAACTTCCTGCCTGATGTTATCCTTAACAATTATAGACTAAAAATTTCTGCCTTTATTATCAGGATTCCATCAAGTCCAACGTCTACAGACATGGATGTAGCTACCAAGCTCAAGAGGTGACTGATCCTTTGGGTGATTTTCCCAGAAGTGCACGGATGATTAATCGGTGAAGAATCCAGCCACAGCCAGCATAGATGATGCTGGGAACTCAAAAGACCTCTTAACAATGTTGTTGATGCGCCAAACCTTCAGAGAAAGGTGCTTTCTGAATCTTGTGGTGTATATCATTGCCCGTTGTCCCAGACTAGTGGCGGCATCATGGTTGCATCACCATGTGGTGAAATGCATGGTTTCACCAAAATTCGCATTATCCTCTACTTCTCTAGGTATTCATATGAAATTTTGCTTGTATGGAATGGTTTCTCAAAGAAGTTATGGAAACCAATTGAGCTTTGTTAGCCTGGGTGGTACAAGGTGCTGGCCCGAGGTATACCACTTTACACATAGAAAAATGGCCATGTACTGTTGCATATGGAAATTTTCTTTGGGACTTGCAGCGTTTTGCCGTGTGGATATATCTCTTTAGTTTTCATTATCATTCCATAGGAGATCATTTGATACAAGTTGTTTTGCTAACAGTTATTATTTAATTTCGTAACATAGATAATCGAAGGTGCTCATAGAAAGCTTGTTTACGGGCAAGGCTTATTTTGAACGTGTGCCTCACCGGAAAATAATTTGGCGACCTCTGATCTTCGCCTCAAACTTTCGCTTCTGAATCTCACTTGTTTTGGCCTGTTACCTTTTTCTGTAATAGTAGGCAAACAGAGGTTCTGAACTAGAACTATATGTCTACAATTACAGTGAGGGATCTTTCCTTTCTAGTCCCTCCTCTTACTACTAAAACCGAAGAAAACAAGGCAAAAGGCAAGCACAATTCGCTGCCTAACCTCAGCCCTTTACCAACATTCCGCAACAAAATAATTGTTGACACAAATAAGATTTCTTACTGCAAACCATTGGCGTCCGTAAAGGACAGATATAGTACAACATCTAAAACTTGAATGGATTTTTTTTTTTGAGAACTCGAACTTATATTGAAAATCAATCGGGATTTAAGTCCTTCTTGATACAACCATCAAGGAAGGTAGGGATATAGTTTATCCAAAGGCATCTTCTTCTAACTGAACTACATTGTTTGGCACACAAATGAGCTAGCTCATTGGCCTCTCTAGGAACAAAATTCAGAGAGAAAGATTGAAAATTCCCGGTCTGCTCACGAACTTCAATCAAGATTGCCGCCACTTCTGATCGCTCATAGGTAGATGATGTCCAAAGGTTCACTAGTTGCTTGGCATCAGTTTCTACCACGACTTTTGGAAGACCTCGGTCAAGGGCAAACTGCACACCATCCCTGATCGCATATGATTCCATCACGAGTGCACTAGCAGCATTCTCATACCAGATCGCTTGCGCCCACAGAAGCTTCCCCTCATGGTCTCGCAACCCAACACCAGTACTCCCCCGACGAAACTCCTCAGAATAGGCTGCATCGACGTTAATCTTGAGCCTACCAGTCGGTGGAGGGCACCACTTCGCCTTAGGTTTCACCTGAGGTTTAGCCTTCTCCTTCCCTGTGGCAACCAGGTCACAAACAACATCACACATCCATTTGACAGACTGCATAATCGTCCTGAAAGATTCTCCATGGCTCCTTGCGTTCCTCTCCATCCAGACTCTGCCCAAGCTCCACATAAAATGATACTGCAGTCAGTTCTGGAAATCTGCACCCCGTCAACCATGTCCAGAGCCCATGAATCTAGGTGTAGGTCTGGAAGGATTGCAAGCTTTCTAAAATACAAAAACAGTCGTATTAATGTGACTGGAGATTACATGCACAACAACAATTTTTGGTGGAATATAGGAATTAACAATTAAATTTCGGTGCATGGAAATTTAATACCAAGAAAAGTTCAGGCTGATTTTTTTTTTCACTTGAAGTTCAGGTTGAGTTGCTTCTTTAGGAATTCAGTCGGCCTACAGACTCTATCTAGTCTAGAGTCGAATCTGCTAATTAGCTTTAAAAATTCAGCCTTTTTTAACCGTGCTACACAAAGGGCCGGTCGTGGTGCACAATGCACACACGCGGTGAAAGCCACACATAACGAAGCATTTGTTCGTCATCTTTTCACTCCGCACGTGAGTCGAGGTCGAGTAGGATTAGTTAACCAATGGCTTGGGGGTAATTACCCAAGTCGAGTACGAGTAGTTATTAGTTAAGCTAATTAGCTTCTGGACAGGTAACAACGTTGGTCAAACCGGAGGCACGTCGGTCTAATCGATCTCTGGGTTTTCCCCTCTCCGGCCGTGGATAAAAGGAGACCTAACCCTAGCTAGCTAGAGACAGAGTTGCAGCTCGCGCGCGAAACCAAGCCCAAGCCCCAAGCACGCTCTCCACCGAGACAAGGGACGGCGATGGAGCCAGGCTTAGAGTTAGCTCCGGACGATCATGTGCTCACCGACGACTACCTCGCTGGCGAGATCGCCGGCCGCCCCGTCGTCTCCAGCTACATCCACCATGCTCATCTCTACTCCGCCCTCCCCGAGGACCTCGTCTCCGGCCGCGAGCGCGTGCGCGACCACGACGGCAACGTCGTCTGCTTCCTCTACAGCCCCGTGCGCTACGCCGGCAAGAACAACAGGTCCAAGAAGCTGCGCGGGATCGACAGCGATCCTAGGAAGAGCTACTGGCACTCCGAGAAAGGAAAGATTCCGTTAAAAGACAGCAAGATCGGCGGCTACGTGCAGGACTTCACACACGTCGTCAAGGACACGAACGGCCGCAAAGACAGGACGGGATGGCGCATGAAGGAGTACGGCCTCTCGACCAAGGAGCACGGAGACAGCGACATCGTGCTCTGCAAGGTCTACCAAACGCCTCGGATTAAGCCATCGGCGACGCTGGCCGCAGTGCCCGCGTGCGACGTCACCAATATCTCCAAGAAGAGGAAGGCCGCCGAGGGTGATCATCACGAGGATTCTACGCCTAGCGCGCGGCCACGGCTAACCCACGAGCACCCGACGACCACCACCATGGATCAGGAGCCCCAGACCGAGAGCGTCGTCGATGAACTGTTCAAGATGTACTGCCAAGTCACGGACGAGACCGAGAGGAACATTGAGGCTGCTCCACCTAACAGCTTCTTCCAGAGCATGGAACAAGAGTTTTCTAGATTGTATCTCGATCACAACAACGTCCCCGTGACCGAGGAAGCCGCGCCACCAGGGGCACGAGAATCTCAGCCGGAGGAGGAGGACTGCTTCTTCCATAGCATGGAATTGGAGCAGGAGTTACCGAGCTTGTATCCCGTCGCCTTGACCGAGGAAGCCTCGCCGCCACGGGCACCAGCAGCTCAGCCGGAGGAGCACGGCAGCATCGCCGCGGACCACCAGATGGATGCGATCTTGGGCGAGCCAAACGAAGCGCACCCAGAACCACAGCCTGACGAGCCGGCACCCGACGAGGTCATCTACGGCTTGCCTTGTCCAGCGTTCTCTCCGGAGATGATCCGGAGGTGCAGCGACGAAATGATGACGCCGTGGCCGTCACCTTCACCCATGGCAATGATCTTTGGCATGTATTAGTTTTGCGTTGTCTTTTCTGCTCCAACTGCCCACGTTAGAAATCAGTTGAGCTCCTTTTCAACATCGATTGTAATGTGTATGTAATCTGTAAAGTATGCTGTTTAAGCTCCGGATGAGTTTGACATGTTACGTTGCAAATTAAAAATGTTGATTTGGGAATATGAATACTAGTATATATATCCTGTCTCAGAACTAGCTATAATGGTATGTTATTTAGTTACTATGAAATGAAATCACTTCAAACATTTCTCAAACAGAGAATCGGTAAGAGTACGGGGAAAACAGAGCAAAAACAGAGTCCCTCAACAGCCAGTTATTTTCTTTCAAAAAATATGCGATGATCACAAACTTACAACAAACGAACAAGAATTGTCTTTCTCTAAAAAAAAACAGGAATTGTCAAGCTGCAGTTACCAGTGGCGGTGCCAAGGTTGCATCACCTTTTCTGTGAAAGATGTTTCTGAATTTTATGGTGTATAGAATTGCGAGTTTTCCGGATGTGTGTGTGGTGAAATGCGTGATTTTGCATCGTTCTCATGGTAGCTGTATGAAATTTTGCTTGGGTGGAGTGGTTTCTCAAAGAAGGTGGGGAACCAATTGAACACAGTGTTAGCGTAGCACAAGATGCTTGTACAAGGTACATCACATTACACACAGAACAATGGTCATGTAGTGTCGTGTAGGGAAATTTTGTTTGGGTGTCGGGGACTGTTTTGCCCTGTGGACATACTCCCTCCGTTTAGGTTTGTAAGTCCTCTACGTATCACTAGGTCGTGAATTTAACTAATATAATACAAAAATTATACCATTAGAAAATATAAAGTCTGAATGTTCTAATTATATATTTTTTACAATATATAAATCACATTATGTTACTCAAATTTATGACCTAGGGATACGTAGAGGACTTATAAACCTAAACGGAGGGAGTATCTTTTGAGTTTTCATCATCATTCCATAGGAGATCATTTAATATAAGTTCGTTTGCTAAAAGTTATTATTCAATTTTGTAACATAGATAGTAGATCTTGCAGAAGCATGAAAACTCTTCTACTGATCATAAAAGCTTCTTTACGGGTGCATATTTGGAATGTGTATCTCACGGAAAATATTTTGCGGACCTCCGATCTTCGCTTCAAACTTTCGCTTGTGAATTTCAATTGTTTTTTCATGTAACCTTTTTATAATAGTCGGCAGACAGAGGATCTGAACTACAACTATGTCTAGAATGACAGCGAGGGAAATGTATGTTCTTTCCTTTATAGTCCCTCCTCTTGAAAAATGTCATAACTTATCACTAAAACCCAAGAAAACAACGCAAAAGGCGAGCACAATTTGCTGCCTGACCTCAGCTCTTTACCAACCTTCCGAAAAAAAAAAATTGTTGACACAGTACTAAGATTTCTTACTGCAAACCATTGCCGTCAGTAAGAACAGATATAGTACTCCCTCTGAGAAAAGTGTCGTGAGTTAACCTACCGAGTTATACTTGGTAAGTTGTATCCTAGCGACACAAATAACGGATCGAAGGGAGTACAACATTTGAAACTTGAAAGGATTAGGATCGCAAGCTTTCTAAAATACAACAATAGTCGTGTTAATGTGACGGGAGATTACATGTACAACAACAATGTTTTGTGGAATATAGGAATTAACAAATAAATTTCCGTGCCTGGAATTTAATACCAAAAAAGGTAAAGTTAATTATTTTTTTCTGTTGAAGTTCAGGTTGAGTTGCTTCTTTAGAAATTCAGCCGGGGCTACAGAGTACACTCTCTACTCCAAACTCAGACTCCAACCTCCTCAGGCTTTGTTCGGTTTGCAGGGTACCGATCCCTGCAGGGAACCAATCACCACGTGGATTGGGTGATCCATAACAGAGGAGTAGTGGTTCTTGGAGGCCTGGCAGCCGGCTAGGAGGCGTCCAATGGAGGCGCCGGACGTCCTGCACGGTGCGTGCTGGCCGCCCGACGAGACGCGCGGACAAAAGAGGATGCGGCGCGACGGCCGTACTTTATGTTGGACGGGGTAGGGTGGTGGGAAAGGGGAACACGCCGCCACCGTCTACTCCTGGTGCGCCGAAGTCTCCTCCTCCGGTCGCTCCGCCCTGCAGGCGCCGCCACCGGCGCAACCTCGGAATCACTCTTGTTAAGAGTAGGCGTGAGGCGCGGGAGAGAGACGCGGGGAATAGTTCCACGGACGGGACTACGATGGCACCCGCCGGGTTCGGGGCCGGGTTTGGCACCCCATACCCGCACCCGGCCCTCCTACCCGCCCCCGCCACCCGCCCCCATACCCGTCGGTGGGTATGTATCTCCACCATACCCGCCACCTGCCGGGTTCATGGGACCCGACGGGGACCCGCGAAGGCGACCTCCACTCTGACCTCCCGAGCGACCTGCGCCTGTCGACCCCTGCTCCTGCGCTTGCCGGCGGATCCGAAGCTCGAGGCGGCGGCGGCGTCGGATGGGATCGAGATGGAAGGAGAGAGGAAAGCGCGTGCGTGTGTGCTGGTATGAGCATGGACGCGTGCGTGGTGCGTGTATGCTGGTGTGTGGACGCGTGCGTGGTGCACTGGGTGCGCGCGTGTGTGGCATGTGGTGTGGCACTGTGGGATGCGTGCGTGGGGATTGAATTAGGTGAGGGTGTCGGGTCTGCGGGTTGGCGGGGTGGGTTTGACATCCACATACCCGCCTCCGCTAGACCCGGCGGGTCTGAATCTTTACCGCTAAGCACACCCGTGGGTGCAGATCGTTAGCATACCCTCCCCATTTAGAGCGGGTACCCGTCGGGTTAGCGAGTATCGGGTACCCATTGCCATCCGAACTGGGACTAGATGTTTTTTACCCGCGCAGAATGGACAGGATAGAAGGGGAATTGGAGGGGTGAGATCCGACAGGGCTTAACCGAACACGTTTCTTGGCATGGGCCGGGATTAAACCCCGGACGCACTGATCCCGGCCGACCCACGGATTTGGTGTCCGATCCCGACCCGGGTAGGATTAAACGAACAAGGCTCAACGTGGTTGAGCCCAATACCCAACCACTCCACCGTTCCCTTCCCCCGATCCACACCCACGCCGAGACCCACCATGGCCGCGCCGCCAAGCCGCCGCGCCTCGCCGCCGGTGCTCCCGGACGAGCTCGTCGAGGACATCCTCCTCCGCCTCCCGCCCGACGACCCAGCATGCCTCCTCCGCGCCTCCGTCGTCTGCAAGGCCTGGGGCAGCGCCGTCGCCCACCCCAGCTTCCGCCGCCGCATCCACGAGCTCCACCGCACTGCCCCCGTGCTCGGCTTCCTCCACGACTGGAATAAAGAGCGCGTCCCCGACTTCGTCCCCACCACAGCCTCAGCCTTCTCCCTCGCCGCTCCGGACCGCCGGTTCTGGCGGGCCGTCGACTGCCGTCACGGCCGCGCCCTCTTCCTCTCCAAGTACTGGGCTGTTCAGGAGCTCCTTGTGTGGGAGCCAATCACGGGCGCTCAGAAGCGCGTACCGGTGCCCGCAGCGGCGCGCGACTGCAGCTTCCCGGACGCGGCCGTGTTCTGCGCAGCCGACGCGTGCGACCACCGCGACTGCCATGGGGGTCCCTTCCGTGTGGTCTTCGTCTTCTCCAAGTACGACATTGAGGACGAGAAGTACTTCACGTCGGCATGTGTATACTCTTCGGAGACAGGCTCGTGGGGCGAGCTCACCTCGACACAGGTGCAGTACGCCATGGACTTCGAATACTACTCGAGTGTACTTGTTGGAAGATCACTGCTCTATTTCATGTCTACCAGTTGGTGGATCGTGGAGTATGACTGTGCCAGGCACAGTCTGAGAGTGTTCGAGGCACCAGAGGAGTCCGGCTTCGGGGAAGGATGTACCCTCATGCTGGCAGATGGCGGTGGACTGGGTGTTAACGAAATAACTGAAGGCTTCAATCCACGCCTCAAACTGTGGTCGAGGTCGACGCAAGTGACGACGGCACTGATGCGAGATGGGTACTCAGCCGGGTCATCAACTTGGCAAGTTTACTCCCAATTGGTGCTCTCGCGAATGTAACTAACCTGCTCGTGTTGGGCTTTGCCGAGGAAGCAAATGTCATTTTCTTAAACACATGTGTTGGCCTCTTCATGATCGAGGTACAGTCGGAGCGGGTGAGGAAGGTGTGCGATGATCGTGGTGCCTGCCTTTTGATTCCAGTTGTCAGCTTCTATACTCCTGTGCCCCGAAGTAAGCGCCAAGATCCGCCGCTGTGGAATGCTACTGAGGTTGCAGCTGATGAGGAGGAGAGAGCAATAGATCAAGGAGCAGCAGTTGTTTCACATGTATCAGGTGATTAAGGAGAGAAACTTCGTCAACACATTTGAATGTGTCAGCCTTGAACTCAGTCACAGGTTAAGGGTTCTATTCCTACAAGCTATCTGCCCCGCTGAAGTGTGCCAATGGTTGGGCTGTGGGTAATGTAACTTCCAGTTAATTCAGTGCTCTTTTGGATCTGATGTTGTTTCCATGTGTCCTTAGTTGATCTGTCCCTTCTGACTTTTGTAGTTTGAGACATGAGGATTAGTGAGATTTAAAATGTTTCTACGTATAATGTGATTGCCCTCTATGGTAATGTGGTTGCCCAGCTTTGAGTACATTGCTGTTTGAATGGTCATCCAAGTGTTACCAGATAACAATACTTATACTTTGCAGCTAGTCTAGCGTCTCTTGTTATGATGTTTGTATTGTTATTACCATCGTACCATATTGCTGTTACTGGAGGAATAGATGCTTATCCTGTTTGAGAAATGTTATATGCCGCTAGCTAGTTGCAGATACCACGCCGCTCTGCAGTTTAAATCTGTGAACACTTGCCAGTTCTAAGAAAATGCAGTCCACAGCACGAAGTTAGCACCTTGTGCCGTCATGAAATTGGTGGACGGAATGATTGTAGTCGTGTTGTTCTATCAATGGTTGCTGTTTACTTTCTGCCTTGTTTATAACCTTAATTGTCAGGGTTCCACCATATGGAGACGTTGCTCCAGAATCTACAGACATGGGCGCAGCTTTGCTATACGAAGCTCAAGAGGTGACTGATCCTTCGGGTGATGTTCCCAGAAGACTGCACGAATCAAGAGTCAGAGAAGAATTCAGCCACAGCCAGCAAAGATGATGCTGGGAACTTAAAAGATCTCTGGTAGCAAATGTTGACGACGTTCCACCATCAGAGAAAGGTCGTCAGATTATATGTGTTGTATACTGTTGTCCCTTTCCCCAGACCAATGGATGTGCCATGGCTGCATCACGAGTGGTGAAATGCGTGATTTCGCCAAATTTGCATCATTCTCTAGGTATTTGTATCAAATTTCACTCGTATGGAATGGCTTCTCAAAGAATGTGTAGAACCAGCTGAAGCCCTTAATAGAAATGACTATGAGCAGTTTGCCTTGTGGACATATCTTGATTTATGATCATCACTCCATAGGAGATCATTCATTTAATATAAATTGGTTTTGCTAATCGTTATTCAATTTTGCAACATAGAGAGTAGATAATGTTGTAGAAAGCATTAAACTTTCTACTGCTTATAAAAGGTTTACAAGTTAAGCATATTTTGAATGTTTGTCTCACAAAAAAACATTTTTGGCGACCTTTGATCTTCAACTCAAACTTGTCTTAATTTCACTTCTTTTGACTTGTTACCTATTCTATAACAGTAGGCAAACAGAGGATCTAAACTTAAGCCGTGTCTACAATTACAGAGAGTGAACCATCAGTTCTTTCCTTCATTTAATATATAGGTTGGTATAGGTTGGTTTGCTAATCGTCATTATTCATTTTGTAATTTGTAACATAGATAGTAGATGATGTTACAGAAAGCATGAAACTTTTCTACTCCTTGTAAAGAGGTTGTTTATGGGCTAAGCATATTCTGAACATGTTTCTCACAAAACACATTTTTGGCGACCTTTGATCTTCAACTCAAACTTTTGCTTCTGAATTTCACTTCTTTTGACTGAACGTAGGCAAACAGATGATCTGAACGTCAGCCGTGTCTACATTTACCAAGAGTGAACCACCAGTTCTTTCCTTCCTACTTCCTAGTCCTTCCTCCTGATGAAGGGCGTAATAACTTATTAAAGCTGAGAAAACAAGGCAGAAAGCAAGCACAATTCGCTGCCTAACCTTGGAGCCCTTTAACAACATTCAAGGAAAACTTAAGCAAAATAGTTGGGTAAACAAACCAAGCAACAAAATACCATTGGCGCCAATACAAAGATTTGTTACTGCAAATCATTGGCATCAGACCAGGACAGAAATAGTACAAGGAGATGGACAAACAACTGAAAAGGATTGGAATTGGGACTTTCTAAAATACAACATCAGTTGTGTTAAGCTGGTTGGAGATTACATGTACAGTTTTATAATTACAGGGTCGTGGAAACTTGACAGCATCGGTGACCGTGCCAATTTACATTTTCACACCGCCTATGCACGGACCTGAGTTAGAGTTGCAAAACAACACACCATTAGAACTGGCACGCTGCAACCTCTGGAAGCAGCAATAGATCCGTTTGTTGCACTTGAACAAACTTGTGAAGTATCATATGCCATGACATGATTTAGTCGGAGGGCCGCTGATGAAATCTTGTGTGTGTAAGTCCCTGAGGCTCTCCTGAACAGAATGGAGCTTGTAAACAAAAATTCCTGCAAGGATAATCATTTTTTCAGCCATATCAGCTAAGGAACAAAGCAAAAATTTCCACGGCAAGTTTTCATTGTAGGCTCCGAAGCCAAGAAAACTACAACTAAATATCAAATACAGTAAGTTAATAGGATAATGTTCGAGACCAGGAATGCAACTACCACAGCTAAAACAAGCTCAAACGAGATGTTGGGTATTACCAGGGAAAAGTAAGCATACAAGCTCATGGTGCAAATGGTCATTCAGCCTTCCAAAGCATACCTCTGAACCTGCACCGTAGAAGAAAGTTAAATCATGCTGATCAAACCAAATACAAGTGGATGAAGAGCCTCCCTTGCAGTTACAACTGGAGGTAAATGACACTACAGAAAGAAATAATCAATCCAAACGACACTTGGTCAACGCTGGCATACTGTGTCTTTGCTCAGTTGTTGTGAATAACTGCATAGATTGAAAAATCTCTCAGCCTTAAATGTAACCAAACACCTCTATGCAGGTTTCTACAATCTCCTTACCCCACCCAAACGCAAGGAGCATGTCAAGCCTTATCCAGAATGACACAGGGAAGACAACAAGAGACATAATCTTAGATGAACAAACTGTTTGAAAGGGAGCTTGCTACCTCAAGCATATTTTCCTCAATAAAGCAATTCAGCCCCATGCTTGCAGCATCTGCACCATTGTGTTGTAGGATCCTGAGCTTTCCTTCCTATAGTTGAAAACCAGTGAAAGCATCAGTAATGCAAATAATACACCACCTTTGTTGATGATCTAGTTGTTGATTCACCTTAGTTCCATAAACAAGACCGCCTCCTGGGGAAGGATGAAAGCATGCGACATTGACTTCATCTTCAGCACTAGGAAGAACTCTTACCAGCTCCATGTCCGAAACTCTGTAAACCTTAATTAATGGAAAGAACAAACAGATTACATTATAGCAAGGACATTAGGAATTGTGAACTATAATAAGCAAATAGTTTTGGATTCCAAGTATTAAAAATATATATGCAACTGCAGTACCAATATAGGCAGCCTATTGCCTCGAGAAAAGGCATAGCAGTCTATTGTTACTGATGTGCAGCCTACGCTATGGGTTGAGCTAATCATACGTACCTCCAAGATAGTATATACAGGAATTCCAGTCGTCTCCCCATCCATAACAATGCTCCTAAGCAGAGAGCTATGGCGACGGCCATATGCCAATAGTATGTGTTCTGAAGTAGGCGAGAACTGCATCAGAGAAGACATTAGGCTCAGATTAAATTGTGAGAATTGCATAAGTTAAGCCCGATATTCGAAGGGTGCGTCTGGAATGCAAAGCGTATAGAAATTTCCCTAATATAAGGGTCGATAGCAGGGCTCCCACAGATCCTGGACATACACCGTATGGCAGTACACTGTTCACATCTCATCGGCATGTGTCCTGATGCAGGTGGTACAGGGTTTCCAAATGGAAGAACAACTAGTATATTTTTTTAGTAGGACCATGCTGTCAGCTATGCTTTGGTAGTAATTAATACTATGGCAATGTAAGAAGAAGTAAGAGTATATTTTAGAATGTCACCTAGACCAAATCTAGTTGGTATAAATACTGATCTATTTAGTTGTGTCAGAAAGAACAGAAATTTTTATCAGAAAGGATATAGACAAGGACAGCACCACTGGCGGAGCGTCATTGGGGCTAAAGTGGGCTGCGACCCCCCTTCACAATTTGAAAAAAAAAATTACTATGTATTTTGGCCCAGCCCGTTAGCAAGTCTCTTCCCCAATTCTACCACGCAGAGAACGAACAGAACAACAGAAGTACAGAACCAACGATGCCTTCATGCGTACGCCTCCGTGCCCTCAAGCTCCTGTTCAATTCCACTAGGTCGTTCTCCTCCTCCTGTTCAATTCCGCCCCCCCAAGCGCCGATCCTCCTCTCCAATCTTCATCCTGTTCTTCTCCCCTCGGCCCTCCTCCGCAATCCCCTGTTCCGGTCAAGATCCACGCCCTGACGGCCGCACGCGGCACGCCGTCGCCGGGACTCGCCGTGCACCTGCTGCTCCGCCCGACGCGGCAGCGCCCCACTCCCATTCCCAAAGGCAACCGGCGTCCGGCGACCTCCACGGCTCCACCAGCGCCCAGCGCCCAAGTTAAGGTAAGATCCCCTATTCTGAATTCAGGTTACTTCAATTTCAGTACGAATTTCAGTACAAATTGTATGTCAATTGCATTATACTTGTTTGATTACTTGATCAAAAATTGATTCAGTGAAAAAATCTATTTATGTAGCAATGGGGAAACAACAGAAGATGCAATCCTTTTTTAAAAGAAAAAGAGACGAAGAAATTGCTGAACCTGGTCCTGATAGTCTTGCATTGGTGGTATTTGTAAATCAAAGAGATGAAGAAGGACAGGAAAATCATATGCACGATGAAGAAGAGCAAGAAAATCCTATTAGTCAAGATGAAGAAGAAGAAGATGAGCAGCAAGCAAATGAACCATTGATATTTCGTGGAATGGAATTCTTGGAGCGAGATCCCGCACTACGTCCACAAGTCTGGCAGTACCCACCGAACCAGAGAGATGATGTGAGAAGAGCATACTTGAGGTTGGGTCCTATGCAGCCTAAGCTAAATAAGTATAAAGCTACTAGAATACAAGGACAAAAAAGACGTTTTCAGCATAGTTATTTCAGTTATTTCCCATCATGGTTGGAGTATTCAGGGAGCACTGGTCGCGCATATTGTCTGTTTTGCTTCATTTTCAGCAGAAATTTAAAGAAAATAAGTGGTTTTGATGTCTTCACAACACAAGGTTTTGATAGGCGGAAGAAAGTTCATAATGGAAAACAGTGTGCCTTTTTAACCCATATGGGATCAAATCCTTGCTCACAGCACAACAAGTTCATAATGGAAAACAGTGTGCCTTTTTAACCCGTATGGGTTGGAGCTTCAATTGAACCGTTTTGTTGTGGATGCTAAAAACAGTAAAGAATTGAGGAAACCCTTGACCATTACTTCTTTATGTCGCTGCCTTGTTGAGACAGGAAGAGACAAAATTTATAATTGGATTGATAGGTTGCTTCGATTGCTTGTTACTCTCCCTGTTTCCACCGCAACTGCTGAGCGTGCCTTTTCCAGTTTGAAAATTATCAAGTCGAGGCTGCGTAATAGGATGGAAGATGATTATCTTGCAGATAGCATGCTGGTACAAATAGAAAGGGAGATCGCTTTGAAAATTAGCTATGATCATGTGATTGCTGAGTTCAAAGCTAAGAAGAACCGAAGAGGATTTCTGTAGGCAGTAGGCTGTAGCTAGTTAGTGGTCATATTTTGTTGTCTTTTGGTCTTCTCCAATGTCCAGGTATATTTGAACCATTATGGTGAAGATATCGATAAATCATCATGACATTCCTTTCTCACAATATAAGTTCACTTGTTCTATGATTTGTCTCCCTTTTTATGCTTATTTTGTGTTTTTAATGGATTGTGCCCCCTCTTGTGATTTGTTCACGCTCCGCCAGTGGACAGCACTGACATTATGCAAGTTTATATGTGTACATACAAAACCAAACTCTGGTTAAATTAGAATTGAGTTTCTCTTGCTATACTCAAAATTAGCTTCAACTAGCTCAGATTGTTAGAATTACAGCCATAGCAAAAGGAGAAGAAACAATACGTGCTAAATCATTAATGTGTTCCACAGTGTGCTTTTCATGTGATGTCGGTTAGTTTTCTTTGACTTGCTCTTGTGCTTGCTGGGTGCAGAACTAAGAACGAGAGTAAGGCTGCGAAATGTAAGAGCGGAAGGTGTTGCAAGACAAAAGGACAAAGTCACACAAGAAATGGGAGAAATCTTTGGAATTAAAGAATAGGGCTGTTTGCTGCTTGTCCTGTGTTCAATTGTTCTGTGTTTCTTTTTGGTTATCCTGTAACAAGGATTCTTGTTTGTGTTTTTGATAAATGGTAGAAGGGATTCTTGTTTGCTTGTAGTTAAGACTAGTTAACTGTATCATGTCGCTTATTCTGAATTTTAGCCTGTTTTTCCCACGTGTGAAGTGAGGCCTGATAACCTCGCAGGCAGTGATTATACAGCAAGTGTGCACCCTCTCCCTCTATACCTGTATTATACTAATGTGGCCAATTTGGGCATGCCACGTAGGCCAACTTGCATCCTGATACTTGAGACACAAACCACAACTTCTTTTCTGAACATAAAAAAGGATGCTAACACACAGAAACAGAAGTGAAGAAAATAACCTGAATGGAAGTTAAACAATGAGCCGCCCTTATTGCTCTTGATGTGAGAATTTCTCCAAATCTGCAAGGAAAATACATTCACAACTTCAAAATTAGGAGACCATGTACAAAACAGTAGCCTGATAGGCTGATCAAGAACAAGCTGCGGTAATAGAACAGTCATCAGTGAGAAAACTTACGTCGCCTCCTCAAGAGAATAAACCCGAAGCTCATAAATAACTCCATGAGACGGAAGTGGATGGCGAGTTGGTGAAGTTCCAGCTCCTGTAGACTCGTACTGCACAGGTAACTGGCTACCCTGGTCACCTTCTGTTTGAGGCAGCAAGCATGCGACACAAGCTACCAGAAATCGTCCACAAGGGGAGAAATGGGCACCCATTTCACTGCAACAATTAATAACTTATGAATAAGGAGAGAAGTGCCAACTCCGTCAAACATAGAAGCATGGTTGCCGTTATGTGAGTCTACAACATATGTTATGTGCATTCTATTTAGATTGCTGCTACCATTAGTTATATAGCAGTTGAGAAATGAGGCTGGAATGGAGAAAGATCTATCTTCTGTATATAGGCATTGGTTGATAATAGGAAGAAAACTAACAGCTCGTTTTGTACAGGAAAGAGAGAATAAAAGACACCAAAGCACAGTGGATCACCTGCAAAGAACGGCATGAGAGATTGTCAAGCAGATCGCCTTGCTGGCTTCTAATGTAACACATGGATTCTTGATATCATGCCGCCATACTCTAAGCTTCACTGTACATGGTAATTCAGCAGCCCCGGCAGAAAAGAGTGAGGTAGTAAGTTCTGATCCAACACCTAAGGAGGCAGCATGAGCCTCAGCTTCATCGATTTGTGGACCCAGTAGTGGACTCCCAACCCCAGGTACAGGGGCCAAAGCATGAGGGCGTGAGGCATGGTGTCGATTTGATTCTCTAGTACTGCCAGTGGAAATCGGGATCGAGGCAGAAGCACCTGGAGGTTCAAATAATTCATGCATTGTGATTACCTAGTAAAGTTGATCAAAGTAACAAAACACCAAGAGATAGGATTTTACAGACAATATTGTTCAGAATTGCAGGGTGCAAACCTGTATGACTTTGGGCCATCAACCAACCATGCAAAAAGGGCAGCTCCCAGCTACGCGAGTCACTGAAGAGATCGTGATGGTGATTTCCACCCTCTTGATTTCTTAGAAACATTTGAACATCTAACCCACTAGTGGTGAATGAATTCACTGGCATACGATGTACAGCAGATCCTGAAGGTCTGGCTATTGCCGGAAATGGCACGCTGTTGCTCGTGGAAGGCATTTGAACATCATTAGACACTGATGGTTCCCCCGGACATACATCCATAGGGGTTACAAGCTGGTCAGATTGCTGGTTTTCTGCATCTGATGCCAATAAATTTTGAGCTGACGATGATGAACTATGCTGCACACTGGTTGAACCACTAGCCAAGTCACTGCGAGGAATATATAGACTTCCATCGTCCCTGAGGAATGCAGGCCAAATTAGGCAAGGTGATGGCATGTAGACTCAAGATGTGCATAGCCTCTAGAGTTGATGTTTGCAAAAAGCAAAGCCGAGGGATAGTTTGAATAGCCAGTAGATGTCGCATGGGTCAGCTGCGAGTCTCCAGCATCAAGATTGTTAACCTTAAATTCAAGGTACATACGAGTTAACAAAAAAAATAGGAACGCATAAATGCAGTACAAACGATATTCATATTCTATATTTCTACCTCTGCCGTTAGAAGATATGGAGCACCATGAGGGTGAAAATGCACAGCTCTCAAGGAACGGCGAGTTTTTAATATGACGGTAGGGGCAGCAGCCTCCCCTCTCCTATTGTAGTTCCATAAGTACAACTGACATAAATTAGGACAGGTTATTTTATCAATCCTTCATAAAAAATTACATAATTATTTTGGCTATGAGTTAAACACTGGGAGTCCTACTTTGTGACCTGATGCAACTGCCAGAATCTCCCCCCTTGCATGAAACGCAATGGATGCAATTGGCCTAGCTGCCAAAGGAACATAATAGATAATTAGCGTTGCTTCAGAAATGCCAATTTACAGAGCTACAATGACGCACGGGCTAGAGATTGTTTAAAGGATATTACAGAAATTCTGAGATCCAATGCAATCTGAGGTATTAGCATCCCAGATACGGACTTCATGATCCAAACTCCCGCTGGCAAGTATATCAGAATGTAACGGATGGTATCTAACCTGCAATAGTACAGTAGCTTAACAAGCATGATTTTGGGATCATTTGGCTAGCGATAAACAGAACAGTTAACTATTACACTCCATTTTACCAATTCATTTATGGAAATGCTCTCAAGAAGTATGTGGGCAAGTGGAAAATAGGCCAAACAGGCATGAAAAAGACAAACTGCTACTGCATGGTCGAATGATTACAAAAAATCATGTACGGCATCGCTATTAGAGCCTTATATTCAATAGCTTACTCCATGTCCAAACACACTACAAAATTGTGCCAGTGTAAAAATAGAACATACCACCCAAGGTGTGCGTCGATGCCCACCCAACACTTTCAAGCATTTCCCGGTTTGGCAGTCGATTATTTTAACAGTATGGTCACCACTGGAAATAAAGATAGTTAGTTCGCATTAGAAAAGAGATAGCTAGTTCGCATTCGCAGAACTATGTTTAGTTCATATATTCAGCTAGTCAATAAACTTACTGTGTGGATGCAAGCGTTTTCCCATCTGAACTGAATGCAGCTGCAATAGTTGACCTAGGGGGTGGCATAAGAGGGCAGTACTTTGCAGACCAGCGATGCAGGGACTGTGATTCTGCCCTGTGCACAGTAAGTTTAGAAATCTCAGCCAGTGGACAGAAGACGTCAGATCGGCCGTATAAAATGCAACCCAGGAGTTGATACAGAAACATGTTAAGAGAGATTCCTTACCACGAAAACAAATCATGCTTAGCATCTGTTGCTGAATATCTTAATTCTGTGACACCAGCGGCAGAAGTAGGAGGCTTATTCCAATGCCTTTTAGCTTGGTGTTTTGTTCGAGGAGACACCTCTCGATGACTTAATAGATGAAATATGTTTCTGATAATCGTGAACAAGGCAAAGGTTATATTCAATAAGTGGCAATGTTAAGGCAATACTACTAGCGAACTTTATTTAAGTAATTCATACAAAAATATTTCCAAAATGGTCTCATGCGGGTTTTTTTTCACAGAACTAATTACAGGAGCAATTGATAGTAGCACCATTTGAGGCACTAGGAGCTGATGCCATGTAGAGTATAGCATTATGATCACCCTAGCAGGCATTTCCCAGGATACTAGCAGTAAAAAAACAGTTGCATTAACGATGCTGGAGATAAAATCATAGATCGACATTAGCAACTATGTCACCTTTCCAAAAGGATAGATGCCCAGAAGGGCTTAGTCTCATGAGTCGTGAAATTAGCAAATGTGCAAGTTCCTAGACCACATAACCAAGCTTTTGTTCGGGTGACATCAAGACCAGTATTTAAACTTTATTAAGCATAAATTGTAATGCCACTCGTGAAACTAGTTCCAAAATAACTAACACCAATTTGCATCACTAGCCACTTTTGACATTTTTGACAAAGTGGATACCGGACAGCAGTTCATCTAACACAGCAGACATGTAGATTCAGCAGTCCTCTTCTTAGCGTTTTTTTTCAGTAGAGTCAGCAGCGTCACATCATGCCAGCACTTATTGTGCTAGCCTTCGGATCATCTCCTAGAATTTTACAAATATTGTTCCATAGTGGTTGTCTAACACTAAAAATTGCTAGACGTTAATCATTAAAAAACATAAAAACAAATGAAATTCTGAAGTGATGATCAAACTCACTAAACTCACCTCTTTTCCTATGTCAAATATTGCACATTCATGAAACACTGATTCACGACATACAATCAGAAGTACAGAACTGAACATACATGCTGCTTTACAACATGCAACTTCTTTTAGCTACTGGATTGACGTTGCTCACCTAATTAGTATTTGCTAAATTCTTGTGTGACTGGCTAACTTGTCTAGCTAAAAATGCGTACCCAGTGCGAGAGCTCCCGCGCTGTGCGGGGTCTGGGGAAGGGTGTCAGTGGCAAGCCTTACCCTCGCCTTGTGCAATGCGAGGAGACCGCGACTCGAACCCGGGACCTCCTGGCTACAGGCGGTAAGACTCTACCACTGCACCAGGCCCGCCCTTCTGTCTAGCTAAAAATGCAAATAGATAAAAATGGATGGAGCAATATTTACCTTTGCCTCAATCTTCTTGGTGAAGAGGTTTGATATCTAGGGTCCGACCCAGAGAATGATGCCGGAGCAGAAGTATGTTTGGAGCCTTCTACCCAATTTTCGGCCATTTCAGTCCTTTATATTCACCTAAAATTAAATTGACTAACAAACCATAATTTTAGATACTGACAGAATTCTATGAAAGAGCAAAAGTTAAGGGAACAGTTTCTAGGATAATGCTTCAGCAAAACAACTTGGGACTCATTGGAATGCTAACCCAAAAATCACAAAAAAAAAATACAGGAGAAGCTGCGTAGTTCAATAAAGTTAGCATAGTAGGAGTGGCTAGAATCAGGCATCATATATTTACTTGCATAACCCATCTTCTGCTGTACAAAAGTGGGCAACAAAGGTAAAGTTGCTACATCAGATTAGGGCATCATCTTACTTGAAAAACTATTTAACCTCTCACAAGATGACGAAAGGTCGTGCCTGCATAGACTTAGTAGCAGTGTAGCACGGCCCTAAGGTTGATAAGATATTCTATGACTCAATAATGAACACAAAATACTAAAATACATATAATGCCCATGCAGTGCTAATCACATGGGCAGTATAACTGTCATGATTCCATGAGTCTTTTGCTAGGATAATAGTTTATTAGTTAGCTACCTTGCGTGTTACATTTTTTATATCTTCAAAATTTAGATCAGTGTAAGGTAACATGACATGATAGATATAGGCAATAAAATAGTCAATTATAATAGCTGAGATTAAAGCTAACGCCTACAATTTCGTTAGAACTTTAAACAGATTGACTCATTGGCTATATTTCTTGTTTTATCCTTTTTGCGCCTGGTAGTTCTTGGATCGGCGCTTCCGCTTTAGGAATTTAAGGACCTAGCATCTCAAGCGAGCTATTCTCCTTAAAGTATATGTGCATGGATCTGCCTGGACTAAATTTTATGATTTTCTGTGCAGCAGAATCACAGTTGTTCAACACAGGGTAGACAAATAGCTCTGCAGCGAACCATTAAGAGAGACAGTCACAGCTGAAGACCGAGGAATAAGAAATGAATATCAGTGCTTGGAGTGCCAACACAACCACGGTTCCTAGACCGCATAACTGTGTGTGGCTCGGTAGCTCAAAACTTACTGAAAACGCTGTAAAAGTGGTTTTAATAAAACCAGGGGGGAGCCCTTATTATCTAAAAAAGAAAACAACCAAAGTCGCCACGTTAAGGAATAAAACCAAGGATGAAAGCATTGCTACACACAGAACCCTATATTGTATGGACCTGCACAGGGGGCACTAAGGCTGAATCTTATCATAAGATATTCTAAATTTACGAATGAGGAGCAAAATACATATAACGCCAATACAAAGGCACACTAGATATGCTGACACAGGTCGTACAAACTGTAATATTTCCGTGAGTGCCTTTTGGTAGCACAACAGTTTCTTAGTTAGCTACCTTGAGTGTAGTACAGATGTGCTTATTTTCGTTTTAACTTTTCTGTGCCTGTTATTCCTTGGACCAGTGCTTCTGGTTCAGGATTAAAAGGACCTAGCAAGCACCTCCGCAATTCTATGTTGTACGGGGAGCAGCACTAACGTAGCAGAATGCCCAAATCACGCCCTCCGCAATTCGCTAAGCAAGCAAACAGAGGTGCCAGCCATTTTTTCCTAGTAGAACAAGTAGAATTACAGCTGCTCAAATAGCACAGATCAATAGCTCCGCCGCGGATTGTTAGGAGAGACGAGCGCGGCACAGCGCCGAGTGCGGAAGGGGATATCAACGAAAGGGAATAAACCAAGGGTGAAAGCGTTTCTACGCGGAGAATTCTATGTTGTACGGGAGCAGGACTAACGAAGCAGAATGCCTAAATCACGCCCTCCGCAATTCGCTAAGCAAGCAAACAGACGCGCCCACGAAATTTCCTAGCTCAAAGCTTCCGCCACGGCCCAATTTCCCACCCGACTCCGCGACGTTCCACCCAGGGGACAAGCAGCGACAGCATCCGGCAACCATAATACATCGGCCGATGATAGCCTCCGATTTCCCCCGAGCTGGCGGACGGGACGGCCGCGGCGGCTCAGATCCAGCGTATTCTCGGTCGGGGGAATTTGACGGGGACGAAAAGCAAAAGCGGGCGTAGATACATGGGGAGGGGAGTACCTCCGCGGGGAAGAGCAGGAGGCGCGCCGGCCGGGCCGCCGTCCACCGGGGGCGGGGGTGGGGTAGGGGGGCGACGGAGGGGCAGCCGGGTTCCAGCTAGGTCGGGCGAGATTATGGGGAGGAGAGAGAGAAAGTTGGCCTCCACGCTGTAGGGGAGAACAGACAGAGGTGAGAGAGGCCGAGTCTACATTCTCCTGCGTCTACCGGGCCCGGCCCGGCCCGGCCCAAGCCTGCACGCACGTTCCGCTAAGAAAAAACAGCTTCCTATACCTACGCCGACGTGGCAGGGCACGCAGGTTTCAGAAACAAAAATTCCATCTCAACAGAACCAGAGGAACAACAGAACAAAACATTGGACAGAGCTACACAACAGTGCTGACACTACATAGCAACTCACATGCATTGCCTTTCTCATCATCAGGGGGTCTGCTCCTGAAGCTCTTAATCTGTTTGCATTCTAATCTCGCTCGACCGACAACGGTGTGATACGTTCGTTCTCAGACGAAAACAATGTTCGGCGGAAACAAGAACCACATACAGATTGTATTGTACTCAATACAGATTGAAAAAATCAGTTCTTCATGTTGATGAGGTACACAAGATCGCCCAGGTGCTGCACCTCGAGGCCTGCCTTTTCGCACCCTTCGAAGAAAATCGACTGGTCCTTGCCAATCCTCCTACGCCAGCTCATCAGAAACATGGGGTACCTCGCGACCACTTGTACTCCTGCCAATAGGATCATGGGAACATTCAGTCAACACGTTTTGCATTGATATGGTACTAGTTACAGGATGAAATATTCGAGAAGTACCTGATTTAGTTGTAATGTTAGTGCATACACTCTTTTGAACGCTAGGATCTGAATCTTTTAGGAGAAAGGATAGCGTCGTTATCAGGTTTGGGTACTGTTTAACATCTGCAAAACCTCAAGGTGCAACATATCAGTGAACAGAAATCACAGGGAGATATGATTGGTGGAAAATGAGGTATGCACTTACATAGTAGAATATCACTGGCGATCACAATGTTCCAATCGGGGCGGAGAAGTGGAAAAGGATCTCCCCACGTGTCTGAGCCAAGAAATAAAGCATTAAACGATATTTCCCACTCCTGAGCGGTGCATAACCCTATATATTTACCAAAAGTATATAAGTTCATGGCTTTCTTACATCGGATATGTGGTAACAGATCCAAATTATTAACTCTGCAGTTGTGAGCTATATTTTCTTCAATGTCCTTGTCGTCATAATCAGAAGTTGTAATATCCACTCCATATGTTTTTCGCAGGAAAATGGCTAAAGCTCCTGTTCCACTAATAAAAAACAGTCAATCATTTACTATAATAACGTATAGATATATTGAGTCTCATAAAGAGACGGTATAGATAAACTATGGTTTTAATGAGGGAAAAACTATACTGCGGAAACATAGCTTTCATACCTTCCTAGTTCGAGAATTCGTTGACCATCAAGGATTGATGGATTCTTAATCAGCCAGTCAGCAAAGAAAAATGTCCCAGGCCATAGCAGATTGGCATTTAGCTGATGACATGAAAATTCTCTGATGCTCAAGTCCTACACAACATTTTTTCGTAATGGTGAGCAACATGACCAACTTGGAAAATGAGAGGCATAGTATTTTTTGAGCTTTTGACTTCAATTGCATAACTTGGCTTGCAACATGTAAAAGATCCTACAATATTTGAGCTACTAGTTCAGACAAGTAAATTTTGCCTCCAATCAGCAACCAACATTCATGAATCCTTAACATAATCAGTAATACTCATGTGAAACGTTTTTGCACATTATAAAATAAGGCAGACTAATACTCGCTCTCACAGTACATGTTCTAGAATCTGTATCCCACAAACATTTAAGGGTTGATCATTAATATGGACAAATTTATGAGCACCTATAACACCAAACTGATAACACTAGCTCAATGAAATGTAGTTTGTTTACATGTGCCTATTTTATTCGACAAAACGTATTTTCAAGGAAATTGATGTCAGAGTGTAAACTCAGATACCATGTCAAAGTCAAAAACGACATCTACCGTGACATGGACGGAGTATATGATATTGAATCGCAACACCCATTATCCATACATTACGAATATTTGGACTAATAGCATATACAACTTTCTGGTACACAATTTTCAACCTACAGAAAATGCAAAGGTAGACAATGATCTGAAGTCGGAAAAAAATTGATGCCTTGTTATCACCGAGACGTTACTACTTGTCAATTGTCATGCTAAATAAAATTAAGCCTTCCAGGTAGTCAGCTACAGTTTGAGATGGCAAACTATGTAAGTATGTATGCAAGCATAATGATCAGGCATCTATTTATATCTATCTATAATATAAAGATTCCAACCTTCCAGGTTTATTCATGTGGTTCAGCATTCTTTCAAACATAAGGTTCCTAGTCGATCTGCTTGCTCGCAGCCTGCTTAGGACAGTAGCGAAACTAGGATTGAGAATTGACTAATTGAGTAGGGTAATTTACCAACATCCATTAACAACATTTGGACTGATAGAGTAAGTATATAGCACAGTAGCTAAACTAGGATTGAGAATTGAGTAGGGTAATTTACTAAAATCCATTAACAACATTTGGACTGATAGAGTAAGTAATTTATGCTACACAAACTGCAACCTGCACAAAAATGCTAAGGTCGAAAACCATCCAAAGATGAAGAAAAAACTGAATGTCTCGATGTTATTAACCCATTATCACCGAGACACTGCTACTGGTCATGCTAAACCAAATTAGCCAGCAGTTCAGGTTGCCAGCTACAGTTTCAGATGGTAAACTCATGTACACACTCTTCCAGAACATACTGATCATGCATCCATCTAACATAAAGATTCCAGGTCTATTCATGAGGTTCAGCAGCGTGCTTCCAAAGTCTCGGCTTTCACCATGGACAGCAGACACTCATAAAAGGTTCCTGGTCGATCTGCTTGTTCGCAGGATGCTCGGTACTGTAGCGAAATCAGGATTGAGAAAGGTTTGGGTAATTTTACCACGCCCGGGAACTTGTGAATCCTCTCTTCGTACTCCAGCGCCTGCTCCTGGCTCTCCCCCTCGTCGCCCACCTGCGCCTCGTCTTCGGTCGCAGGAAAGGGAGAACAAGCAAAGAGACCATCAGATAGAGAGCACACAGTGGGGGCGGAGTGGGAGGGGGACGCGAGCGGAGAGATTGGGTTTAATCTACCTCGCCGGCCGTCGTCGTCGCTGTCGTCGTCGGCGTGGAAGAGGGAGGCGGCGGAGAAGACGGCCGTCTCCATGGGTGGACTCCGTGTTTGGTTGGGCAGCTCACTCGGTCGGCCGGGCTCCGGCTGCTCTTTTGGTCGGACGACGGCGACGCTATGGGCTGGGCTGGGTAACGTGTTTGCGTGGGCTTTGGAGAGTTCGCGCTGGGCTGGATTCACCAATAGTCTTTTTTTTTTCGAAACACAGTACAACGTAGGCGCTCATATACACGCGCACACACTCACCCCTATGAACGCATGCACGCACACCCTACCCCTATGAGCACCTTCGAGAGACTGAGCCGGCGGGTCGAGTCTTGAGATTGACGAAGTCACCACACGCGCCTCGCTGTCGACGGGAACGTCGCCTCCCACTGAAGAATATTCCGTCTTAAATGAGAAACACCAACGTCAAACCTGTGGTTTGAACTCTGGTGGGCTGGGGTACCACCCTCCTAACCATCTTGTCACAGGCAAGTTCTCACCAATAGTCTAATACCAACCCTAGATTCACAATCCGCATTTCGTCAACAACAAAAAAATAGATTCGCAATCCAATGAAAAAAATTCTATACGCCCCCCCAGTTCGGAAAGAAACAAATATTCACTTGGTTGACAAGGGCAATTTAAAGGTCATGTACAAAAATTCACTGTCAAACTATGACATATTACGACCTCTAGATTTTATACTCTTTGTTCAACACGGTAGGATCTTTCAACGACATCAATGTGCGGCCACGCTCTCTATTCCTTGCAAGGATTGTTGAAGTCAAAGCTTAAGGGCGTGTTCGGTAAAAGTTCTGATCCACCAAATCCCCGATTCCGGCGTCTCGTTCCCAGATCCGGTGTCGCTTGAGACGCAGGAACGTTCGGTTGAGCTCCACCTATTCTAATGGGCTGGCAGCCCAACTAGCACACCCAGCCCAGCCGAAGTGCAATCCACCTGGGCTGATTTGGCCTGTTCGGAGGATTAGTTTGGACATGCTTGACCAACGATGGCATATCCGGTGTTATTTTCTTTGCGAACCGTTATGTTTTCACTTGGCGGTGGCATATCCGGTGTAATTTCTGCTAGCTCCGCGTTTTACCGATTCGGGAAGCCACGATATACCAGCTTCTCCTTTTGTACGTGGCCTGGCCCCAGATCCTCGAATCTAGCTCCACGGAGCGGGAGTGTTCGGTTCAGCTTCGCCCAAGGATTTGCAGAATTGACGAGCCAGCGAGTTACCGAACACGCCCTAAGAGAACGTGGGGTGCATGGATGCATGGATCGACGCTATAGAGGCGGAGATGTACCGTGTGAGACTCCTAATGATGACGTATAAATCATAAACATGTAATCAACTTATTACTAAATCCATGGTACCTTTAAGACACATCAGACATTCAACTTATACTTCATAAGTTTCTATCTATTTGCTTACATAACCATAAACTACACACCTCTGTTGAGATATTTGCAAAGTTGTATGCTTTGGAATCTCTAACAAAATATTTAGTCATACTAAAGTTAGAGAAGAACATCCAACAATTATATATATGTTGTATAATTCATCAACCGTAAAAAAAACAAGGAGACGTGCATGTCTCCTTTTTTGATTTGGTTTTCACATTTTACATGGTTTTGTATCTTGTTAAGGACAGTCTAACAAAGAAAATAAAATTGCGCCAACTCCAATATTTTTTCAATGAAATACATTGCAACTATATAACAAAAAACTTGAAAAATAATATTGTATGGTTAACAATGATAACTTATTAGTATGGAACATATATATTAACCATAATATGATAAAATACTAATAACGTATAAAAGTTCATTATAATTATATTACTTCTGCTTGCACTGGGTCTTGAGGTGCGGCCGAATCTACGCATGTTGCCCTTTCATCTTCTGTCGCACCTCAGCCATATTCCCTGGTGGCCTCAGCGAGCCGTGTTGATAAATGAGCAAATGAGCATACGTTTTGGTGTTCTGAATGTCTACTGTACTCTCTGTCTTCACTGTTCCAAGAGAAAAACACTCACTGGTACATGACACCAAAACCAAGTTTGAGACTGGAAGGTGAATAACTTAGCCATATTAGTACTAGCATGTAAATTGTGTGTAGGAATATGGATACAGATTTTTGTTGTGGTTTTCGTAGACTAAAGATTTGATATGGACTCTACCCTGAATGCTTACAAATGATTTTCGTTTCCATTAGAAGGAATCATTTGAATGCAATTCAGTGTCAAGGTTCACTAAAGACACATTATAACAAGATTGAAGCCACTCCTGACAAGTTCTGCAAAGACAAAGCTGCACACATCGAAGGTATGACAAATGAGCGCTTGTTACCACAATTTCCGAAGTATATGTCCTATATACTCTACGTGTGTTACAGTTTCTGAACATGTTCATCTCGTGCTCTATGATATACAAAGAACGATAGCGGCCTAACGGCATCATGTCTGATTAAACATCTTTGTCCGAGAATGCTTTTGTTATCTCTTTCCTGACAATTATAGCTGGTCCAGTTATGTTGGAAGATTTTTGCTCAAACCTAAATGTCCTTAACATAGGGGCGGCAATGGATGTTGTGCCTGTGATTCAGAGAACAATTTCAGAAAGATATGTGATGCAAAAATATGTCCGAAGAACATGAATCAGGTATGTTGATAATTTGCATTTTGCTCTTGTCAGAATGTGGCTGCAACAAACTTTGTTCCAAAGTTTAACAACACTAACTTTGATTGTGTTCCACAGGGTGAGAGCTCTGTTAACCGATCAAAGGCTACCAAGGTGAAGCTGCATGCATGCCTTGGTGCATTGACTAAAAGGGAGAAAGATTTTTTTTGATAAAGGGAGCTTTATTAGTTAAAAAGTTTAATCATTACACGCGGCCTAAAGCAAAAAAAAGGTGCATTACATATCATCAATGTTGGGGATATCGTTTATCGGGAACTTATCGGTCGACACAAGATAAGGGATAAATCGGCCCGTTTATCGGCATATCGGCCGACTTATCGGCATATCGGCAGATTTATCGGCTGATTTATCTTATCGGTCAGACACCGATAAGCGATAAATCGGACGATAAATCGGAATATCGGAAGATATCTTGAACAGTGCATATCATCATCTATACTACTATTAAAAAGAGCAAATTTGTGTTGTGCTGTGTTGATACATTAAATCTGAGACGTTCAATATTTGATCAACGGTAAACGTCCACTTTTTACCGTTTTACCCTCCCACCAAATCACATACTACGAGCAAAATGCCACTGTAACGTTTCGTTTCTTTTATTCTTCTGTCCGACCAAGCAGGAACAGAAGCCTCCTGGCGGCGGCGTGCAGAGATGGATAGAGGAGGTTTGGGCTGCTCCCCGCCGTCTCGCGGCCGGACGCGGAGGTCGCTCGCTCGCGAAGGCGCTCATAGGTAGACCATTCCCGGCGGCTCGAAGGGTGGGAGGACGGGCCCCGTTGGCTCTTCCCGGCCGCCCCGGCTGCCAAGCCCAGTCTCGATCCGCGAGTCAGTCCGTGGGAGCACGACGCCAGCGGCAAGGACGGGGACACCATATCAAGCGCGAGCAGCGGGAGGCCCTGCCCCTAGCCGGACGCGGAGACGAGGAGGCACGGCACCAGCGTGAGCCCGTGGTCGGCGGGAGGCACTGCACCTAGCCGGACGAGGAGGCACGACACCAGCATGACCCTCTGGGTGTCTGCCTCTTCTTTCCGGGCGCGCAGAGAATAGCTTGCGCGGGCGAGATGCAAGTCGCGCGGACAGAGAGCCATCAGTCGTGCCGGTTGATAGGGCCAAGATGCGGGCCAAACGAGTGGGGCGCGAGGTGAGCTGCGAGAGCTGACTCTGGATCCTTGAGGGCCACCGTCGTGGGCTCGCGTGCGGGCTGCTGCAGCCTCCATGGCAAGCTCGGGAAGGCTCCTGCTTGATTGATTTCCTCCTGTTTCGTTCTGTTGGAGTCTGTTGCTCAAAACTTGTTTGTGTTAAATCTAGAGGAATACTGCTACCGGAATATTTTTGCTGTCGGTTACGAACTAACCAAATATTGTTGTAATTAATTGTATGATTCCACACAGCATTTGAGTTCACTCGGCAACCATTGAGCGAGCACATCTTGTCGGTGAGACGGCAGTTTCATGGTTCACAGGAGATTGTGTGTAAGCTTGTCTCTGGTGGTTTTGACTCTTGTGAAAGTCTGGGAATTCAATAATTCATGTATGAGAATAATTTCCGTTCCATGTGAATTTTTGGAGCAAATGATCTGTACTATGAATTTCCCAGCTGTTCAAACGAACTCATGGATGGGAATGGGGAAAAGCAAATTAGCGAAGCAAACTATTTAACATATGGGTTCAGGTTGCATCCCTGGTCAGGAAACACGAAAATCGGCGTACATGTTAAACCAGGTTCTGGATAATCTTGCCGTTCTGAATAATCAATTGCTTTCGGAATATAAATGTTTATTTTTAATATGTTATATGTCTAATGATTTTACACGTAATCAGAGGAACAAAAGTTATGGAGAAACTAGGTTAAGACACGATGGCGTTAAAAAAAAGAGAGGTGTAATGAGGATTTTTCCCTATGCATATAAGAAATGACCAAATTTAGATTTTATGGAGATATACGTTTCTCTCTCTTATGAAACGTTACGGGCAAAATAGAATGGATTTTGTCGAATTTTCCCAACAACCCAAAAATGTAAAGCTCGAGCGCATCCTCGGACGCTTCGGCAACCGAGAGGGAGGCTGGAGAAGGAGGTAGGACATAGGCGGAGCAAGGCCATCGAGGCGGGATCTTCCTGGCGAGGTGGCGGAAGGGGGAGCCGCGCGAGGTGCTCATGACCGCGGCGAGGAGGCTGACCAGCGCCAGCTCGTCGCCGGCCATGGATGCATTCAGATGGTAGGAAGGGAGGAGGCAGCTCGATACTGACCATGGGAAGGGATCGAGAACACTGGAGAAGGACAAAACGTGACGAGGACAGTTTTTTCTTGAGCTAATGTGTTCCAAGTGCTAGGCTGTTCCAACTGTATTGTTTACCTAGCCAAATTTCAATAACCCAGTTTTTATACATGTCAACATTTTTTTCTTAATATGTAATTCAAACGGGGCTGACTGCTGTTATAATGGGAGCAAGTAAAAACATATCATCCTTGTTTCAAAAAATATATATATACATGGTCTAAGTATTTTTCATTCAATACATCATCATCGATTATATTATTTAATTTGACCAACTATTATGCTCTTTTCTATGTAGTTCACGTGTGTTTCACAAGCGAACAAAAGATAAATTATATCAACAATCCCGAAAAATAGCAAACACCATCTTTCTATATCACCATTGCTAAGCGGTCTGATTTAAATTTTGTATCATGAAATCTATTTAAATGGCTTGTTAAAATAACTTAATGAAACGATTCAAACACGTGTTTATATTATAATAAATTATGAGACATGTATTGCACGTACACGTTCACTAGTGAAGATAAATTGTAAAAAAAGGCAGAAAGATACTGTACATGACACCCAGAAGACAGATTCCGACAAGATTCCTGATCCAGAATTATGTCGAAGAAGATGAAGCAGGTCTATGTTTACGCCCTTCTCTGTTTACAACAACCGTCGTTTGCTCATGCCGCTGCAATGAAGCTCGGTTTATTTTGATATCTCCTGATCAACTAAGTCAAGTAGTAACTGATTTTCGATTTTCGGTGTGTCTGGGTGACAGATCCCTTACTTTCTTTGAATCCAGTCCGTGATGATGACACTTACTTTCCGTGTTGTCTGGTTGGTTTTAGAAATTTTAGTAGTTTCGTTATCACTTTGGAGTGTAGAGATAGTTCTTGTGTTTGTTGAGCATCACAGGCAGGAGTTTGGGGGGTGTCCCGCTCTTGGTTTCCTGGTGGTTGCTAGTTGTTGCTGCAGTTTTTGCGGCGCATTGGGGGTGCTGAGAAAATAAGAGAACTGACTCTGTAATAAATCCTGGTTTCAATAAAACTGGGAGTCCTCTTTTGAGGCTCCTTAATATCTAAAAAAAAGTCCGTGATGATGACACGACCGATGGATCTCGCCACGTCTTTAAGATCGACGATACCTTCCATGGCCCATGGGAGAAAAATCCTATGCAACCTGGTCGTATCGTCCAGAACGGTGGACCAACTTGTGCGTTTGCCACGTAGCAAAAGGAATCTCAAAACTTCTGGCCACTTATTCCCCAATTTGTACTTATCAAATCCCTAATCCCACCAGCACCAGCTCCTTCCCGAACGCCTAGCTCGTTGCCGACGCCGACGCAGCACTCCAGGCTCCAGCTTAGCCACAAACGACCTCCACCGCGCCCTGCCGCTCAGCTCCTTCACGACACCGTCGCTCGCGTCCCTAATGACGGTCCAGCTAGCCACGGCCACCCTTCACCGCGCCCGGCGGCACAGCTCCCTTATGACGCCGTATCTGGGGCTCTCTAGTCCGGTAGTCCCGCTGTACTGAGATGCAGCGAGCTAGCAGGCAACAATACCAATGGCTAGAAGCTTGGCCATAGCCAGCAGGGGCAAGCAGCTGGGGCGGTCCGTCGACAACGTCGATGAGGGGTGACCGTAGATGTAGCACCGGTGGTTAGCGACACAGTGAGCAAGGTAGTTCCGCCACCATGGCACCGTGGAGCATGGCTGTGGACGCCAGGGGCGAGCTGTGAGCGCGGGATCCGCGAACATAGGAGAATTCTGGCGACGTCGAGGCGAGACGGCCGGCAAAAGTAGACTGCGCCGGAGAAGGGAACGAGAATAAATAAAAACGAGACCTATGGGCTCTAGCATCCAAGGCATATTTTTATAGAAGGAGGGAGCTGCGAGAAACAACCGTGGGCTCGAGACTCGAACCCGGGTTGCTGGGGCGAAGGGAACGAGAATAGGAATTGGGGATAAAGGCCAGATTGCTTTGAGATTCGTTTAACCACGTGTCAACTGCAGGAGTTGGTCCAGCGACCCAGAGCTGAACGACCAGGTCGTATAGGATTTTCCTCCTGGCCCATGGGCTCGTACGTTTGGTAAATGAGGAGACGCAAATTTTCAAGCATCTGGAGTGCAGGACTGAATTTTGTCGTCTCTGTGAATATTGTCTTCTCTGTGTTGAAACGACATCGCGTTCTTAAGCTTGTACTGACTGGAAGCGTTATCGGATTCGGTATAAACGATTGAATCCAGCTTGATCCAGATACAAGTGTTGTGCAAGTCTGTTCTTCGTGGCCACAGCGTTAATCATCCGTGACACCAGGCGCACGGTAGCTCACAAGGGACCTCACGCACCTGGCACAGACGCACACACACCGTGGTCGTACACCGGGAATACGCCGTAAAGCTCGGCTTCTCCACGCATGCGTCGGCTTATACGGCAAGTGCGGCGAGGTCCCGGCGCCCACGGGGATCACCTACCACCGGGAGAGCGTCGATGGGTTACAGGCGGCGCCGTGCGGCTCGCCGGCTCGGCGACCATGTGCCCAAGCACGCCACGCGTAGGATGATCCAGGACTGCTGCGTCACGAACCAAGCGGACACGGTGCCCACACCCAATGCGTGTCGCCGACGCCGACGTGGCAGAGGTGCTCGCGCGCGACGGCGTGGACCGTGGTCCGTGGAGGGAGGTAGCAGGCTCTCGTCGGCGTTCCGGGACCTCGGAGGAGAGCCCTGGGAGAGGCGTCGATGCCGGAGTCTCGGGCGCGCTGGGAAGATCCTGGCCGCGCTGATCGTGTTCTTTCTGCTCGACGACGAGTCACGCGGCTCCTTGCATCACCGGTCTCGCCCAATACCCTCGTCCCGGTGGGCGGTGGCCGGTGCTCTCCCATGGCGACCTCGCCGCGCGGGCCACCGTCCTCAGCCAACTCACCGCGTCTGCCGACAGCATTAGTGCTAGACAGCACACCATCGAGACCATGTCGAGGAAGCATGGTGCGTGCGATGCGCTCATCGATCGTCTTCTTCAGGAACCCCGTCGCGCCGCCGGCCACCAAGGCGGCTCTCGTCACGGCTTGCTACCACGTCGCCGCCTCGGATCGTGCGGCCCCCCGCTTCGCCGTGCTAGGCGCTGTGCCCGTCGTCGCGGGACTCCTCGTGGACGCCAAGACATGAGCGAGCATGCCCTGGTCGTGTTCACGGACCAGACTGACCCGACACGAGGGTGCCGACTGCCGAGTTCATGGACTAGACTGACCCGACACGTCCAATCCAACCAACCAACGGTCAAGGATGGTGCGACGGAAAGCCGTCACGGCCGTTGCAGCGACAGAGTCCGGTTCGTTCGAGCATGGCGCCAGGGTGCATGTCGCTGAGGACGGCGGCCGCGTTGCTGTTCGTGCACGGCTTCCCGCCTTCCCGGACCCGGAGCTCTGGTACTCGTGTTGCGCCACGGTTACGTGGGCAACACTGCGCCGTCGGATCCCTACTCATGCGCGTCAGGGGCAGACCCAGAACAACATTAGAGTGGGGGCAAAATGTTTAAGTGGGGATATTTCCTTTGAAAATTCAAAAATTTCAAATATTTTTCTTAAGAATTCTAAAGGATTTTGAAATTTTGAGTGGGGGCATAGGCCTGTCCATCTTGCGCTCGATGCGGCTCCTGAGAGTCCACGCGTCCGCCGTCCCGTGCACCTCCACCAGGCCTTGCTCCGGCGACGCCCACACCCTCTTCACCCCTGCCGGTCACGTATCATGCATCAGATCGATCGGTGCATATGTTTCGAACTTGGGTAAGATAGACGAAGTGCGTCTACATACCGCGCAGGTTCTGGACGGCCTTCCTGATCTTCCTGGCGCACTGGTGGCAGTGCACGTCCATCTGGAGCACCACCGGCATCGCTCCTTCTCCTTCTCTCAACTGCAAATGGACTTGATCTCGCAACCTCGACGAACGGTGACTGTTAGGTCAAGTGCTATGGCTCCGTTGGGTTTTATAGGGATGCGCGGAGAGGGATCACCGGGAAAGGAATCAGTTGGCTGATACGGTAATCGATGCTGTCGGCCGGATAGGTCGCCGTGGATTGGCCTCGGATCGGAGTTTCCGTTAATGTGACTCCTTAAATTTTGCTTTCCATGCTTGTGCTGTGCTCCGGCGCCCGACACGCGCGCGTCGCTCGCCATATTTCCTTTTCCTTCACTGGGGTTACGTCACGCGTGTCGGTGGGGAATGGTGCATAGTGATCAGGAGAGTTGTGCATAATTTCTTGCCTTCCCGTGCAAATCTGTTCCAGCGCGGTATGGAGTTGCAGAGTAATTGTTTGGAGTGTGGTGCTAGTGAGAAGACGGTTTTCCATGCACTCTCGGAATGCTCCTTTGCGCGGCAGTTTGGGAAGGCTTCCAAGAAGTTCCACAACATTAAGCTCCCTAATTTACATCCGCTGACCTGGGCAATTGATTTGCTGGATTGCTCACTCTGTCCTGGAGCTGAGGCTAGTGCTATTCTCTCTGGTATGTACTCTGTGTGGACTGCAAGGAATGGCCGATCGAAAACATGGGGAGGTACCTCTCGATCTGTTGAAAGCTTGTAAATGGGCTAATGACACGGCAAGTCATCTTCTCAGCGAGTGCAGTAAAATTAAGAAAACTCCTCCCTGTAAATCTGTTGTCCGTTGGATGCCTCCTCCTGAAGGTACACTCAAAGTTAATTCTAATGCTGCGTTTGATCAGAATAACATGTGTGGCACTTCAGGTTCGGTCATTCGAGATGCTACAGGCAAGTTTATCTCTGGGAGCTCTATCTCGTATGGCTCTCTCCCAAATCCACCCGAGCGTGTGGTAAACTGCGTAAGTCGCCCTTAGCATATGACTGCTGAGCTTAAGCATCGTCCTTAGACAAAACTTTTACATTGAATATTTTTTTAGTACGCAAGCTCTACTAGAAAACAGGGGGCATGTGTTAGCACCCGTTTTTGGCAGGTTAGCTCAGGACCCAAAGATCTGCCCCAGGGAGTACCTTATAGTTAAATATTATGCCCAAGTTTCATATGGAAGCACACTGAGTCACAATAAAAATAATTTATTCTCAAACTCCCTACATACTTATTTCTGGATTGAGATAAAGAATGACAAATTCACAAAACTACTGCACACTGAATATTACTTCTTCCATGAGAAAAGCATTACGCACGTTGCCCTCCCTTAATTACTTTCAATTGTGTTTTGATGAGATGTTTTGAGAGACCATGAATTGGTTGCGAAGGTCCAGACTTCTCCATAGACTATCCAACGTACAGATTATCACAAGGGTTGTATGTTTCTACAGATGGTTTATGAAAGACTCAATGTGGATGCTGCAATGGCATGCTCCAGTCAAGTAGGTGCAATAAAGCTTCACCTTCAGAACAACTTTTTTTTGGTTCATCATCAAATTTCATGACAGTGAGTATACAATCCCTTCAAGAGCTTCCGTTATAGCTGAATGTTCCATGTTATTTTGAAAAGTACAAGAAATTCTCAATTCGGTAAAAACGGATTAACCTGCAATCTGTCTATCTGGACTTCTTGATTGTGTTGGGCTTACAACTGTAGCTTGGACAAAAGAAAATTCTATGAATACATACGCATCAATCTTAAACCAACTACTACGAAATATATTAAGAACATGTCTTCTATTTCCCTATAATCTAATACTAAAATAATTCACGGACAAAAAATATTGCACATAGCGTTACGTAATCTAATGCCAATGGCGGGATGCTCCTCCCGCCACTCTGTACAGCAGGATGTCCCTCCCGTCAGCCCATTTAGCGGGATGTGCCACGTTTAGCTTTTATAGCCTTCCACGAGCTCATTTTTTACAATAAAATCAGGAGGGGTTATTTTTGACAATACGATTGGGCAGAGGTCATATTTGTAAAAACATCCGCAAACTAGACACAGAACACAGGGAAACAAGTAATCTGGAATCCAAGGCATGTATCAGAGGTTCAAAAAAAGGTCGTGTATCATTATTACAGTTGTTTACCTGCTAGCCTGAGGCCGATGGTAGGGCGGCAGAGCATCATTATTACAAATGTACAGAATGAGTTACTATCCATGTTTTGTCCTTAACAAGAAGCGGCCCAAGGTGACCCGAATTTTCATCAAAGCAGGCTTATGTGAGAAATGGCCCATATTGAGTTACGCGTTTTGTCAAGGAAAGAAGTGCTGCAACTTCAGAGAGAAGACCCGGCAGAATCATGTAACCCGGCAAACAATGGAGAACTGGCACAATGATGACCCGGCAGATGGGTAAGTCGACCTGCAGACCCGCAAAAGTAGGTGAAGCCGCACAGAGGCGCGGAAATCAAGTCAAGGTACACAGAGAAAAGGCAAGTTTCAGATCAACACGGAAGAAAAGGCAACTTCCAATGGAGCCGGAGGACACTTGGATCCAGGTTCGGTACGAAACCGACCGAGATTTGCCTAGTTTAGAGATAGAGTTTGACTTAGATTGCGAATTGTAATCCTTGTAGAAGTCCAATACTTGTACGGGAAGTTCAGCCGCCTCATATATATGTGAGAGGTGATGGCCGATTAAAATCAAGCAAATAATCGACATATCAATCCAAACCCTACTTTTTACTCCTCAATACCCTTGTTTATGCTTCCGTTGTTCGGCGACTTCGCTTAGATTTCACCGGATAACGACAACCGAGAACCTGGAGCGGCCAAGTCCGGCCGGGTCTCACCTGATCGTCGCCGGCTTCCTCCGACGGGGCTTGTCCCGAGGGGCTGGGGCGTCCGGGTCTCAAAAGCGCCGGCTTACGGTCTTGCGTACCGCGCTGGAAGCCGGCCTCCCACGGGGCAAGTTGCGGAGTATCTCTCCCGACACCGCGTGTACATGAGGACGTGTTCGTGTGACGCGTTTCTAACGCAACAGGCTCTAATATTGAAAATGGTTCCAATTATGAAAATGGTTCCAAATTGAAAATGGTTCCAATTTTGACAATGGTTCCAAATTTGAAAAATGGTTCCGATTTTTAAAATGATTCCACTTGAAAAATGGTTCTGAATTTAAAAATGGTTCCAAATATGAAAATTATTCATTTCTGAAAATGTTTCCAAATTTGAAAATGGTTCCGATTTTCAAAATGGTTCCGAATTTAAAAATGGTTCCATATTTAAAATGGTTCCAAATATGAAAATTATTCATTTTTTCAAATTTGAAAATGGTTCCGATTTTGAAAATGGTTATGATTTTGAAAATGGTTCCACTTTGAAAATGGTTCTGAATTACAAAAATGGTTCCAAATTTGTAAATTATTCTTTTTTAAAAATGGTTCCAGATTTTAAAATGGTTCTATTTTGAAAATGGTTCCAAATTTAAAAGTGGTTATGAATTTAAAATTATTCCAAATTAAAAAATGGTTCCAAATTTGAAAATTATTCATTTTTTAAAATGGTTCTAAATTTAAAAAGGAAATTTGTTCATTTTTTAAAATGGTTCCAAATTGGAAATGGTTCCAAATTTTGATCCTCGGCTATCGGACGGCCCACATTACACGCCCATGACGCTTTTGCCGAAAAGCCCCTCCCAAAATCGGATATCAACCCGCTGTACAGTAAATCGCGAGGCGACAGACCGACTTGCAATTTCCAGAAAACTCAAGGTCTTCCTTGCAAAAACGCCACAACACCTCTCCTCCCTCTTCCTCTCTCCCGCGGCGGCGGTGCCGCCGCCCCTCCGCCCCTCTCCGGTCAGATCGAAGGCCAAGGAGCGCTTCGCCGCCGTCTCCTCCACTTCCTCTCCGTGCCCCACATGTCAGCCACATTTCTTTCTCCTCAGTTTTCTATGGTCAAAGCGGTGCCAAATCAAAAAACGAGGACGTCACCTTTCTTCCTCCTCCAGCGTCCTGCGTCCTCTCCCTCTCTGCCCGACGCCCGTGCCGCCTCCCTCCTCCGTATCTTCCTTCCTCTTCCTCTGCCCCCACGTCCTCCCTACATGGCCGTCATCGTGGATGCTGTGGAGGCGGTAGGTGGTGGTGCTGATTAGTACGAGGTGGAGGAGCTCACGCTGCCACCGGGAGGGACCGGTGGGGAAGCCAGACGAGGGGAGTTCGTGCAGGTGAGCAAGGTAGGCGGCGGCCCACAGCGTTGGCCGAGCTCTCTCCAGGTCCTCCACGAGCTCATCGTCAGTGCCGCCCTGTCCCTAACGTCCTCACCTCCCCGATCTCCTCCCCCACCTCTCCATCTTCTGCAGGTGGATGCAGATGATCTCGTGGTGCGGTTCCTGGATTTTTCCCTACTAATCGCTACTATGATGAAGCTTGACCAGCGTCCTTCCCCACCCTCATCTTTCAGTTTGGCCCGCAGTTTGGTAATTTTTACGCTCGCTACGTGTTCGATGAATTGTGTCGATAGGATACTGTTAACCATATTTCTATCCACTCTTTTCCTTACACTCCTTTCTTCGTTCTACTGCTTCGCAGCTTGCATTGGTTCTTCATTGTCGCTAGATTGGCCATGCTCGGTGTCATTGGCTCCATTGTTGCTGTTAGGATGGTCCGGGAGTGTGGGGCTGTTTGCTGGATATTGACGGCGGTACAGTCCAGTGGTGGTGAAAGAAGGAACTTGATAGTTGGATTTCTTCTTGAAAGGTGATATTGACTAGACTCAATTGGTTTTTTAGGCAATGTCTCGGTGGGATATTTTTTTCCATTTGATAGCTCCTCGATATTGGCGATGTACTAAAGGTAATCCTGTGTCCAAGTTATTTTTGTTACTCAATAGCTGATGTGGTGCCTCAGACTAATTTCCACACCCGCGATTTCTTGAAGTGGGCTTATGATTATGCAGGTTAGTGCATGGTAGAATTTTACGGCTGCTCTTTTCCTCGCCTGGAATGAGCTCGGCGGGCTATAGCACATCATGCTCTTGGTCATGTTAAGGAGGCACTTGACCTGGCCGGCTGGACTAATTTCCACACCCGTGATTTCTTGAAGTGGGCTTATGATTATGCAGGTTAGTGCATGGTAGAATTTTACGGCTGCTCTTTTCCTCGGCTGGAATGAGCTCGGCGGGCGATAGCACATCATGCTCTTCGTCATGTTAGGGAGGCACTTGACCTGGCCGGCAACAACTGTCGACACGCTGCTCAAGAGGCCATCCAGCATGGACCTTGCAAGGCCATGCTCCTCGCTTCCATCATCTCTCTGTCTATTCTCTGTTTACATCTTGCCCTCGAGGAATTTGTTCATTTGTTTCTTAGCAGATTTGCAGCCTCCATGTGACCTCAGTAAATAAAAAGTTGACATTAAGTATATTCTCCTTTTAAGCCATGTATTAGTTAGTAGTTACACTCGCAGAAGGTGCAGATCCATACCCATTTCACTATTCACTGTCATTGGGATTCTCATCTCTCTGTTTCTTATAAGTAAAAAAATTCAGTTTTGATTAGTAAGATCTCATGTGTCTTGGTGCAGTTTTTACATAAAAGTTCCTATTTTGCTCCGTAAGGTTTTAGTAAAGAAAAAATCCAGCATTACTGCTCATTGTTTGTTGTCAGGTATAGTACTACCGACAGGCTTTTCTGAAATAGATGACACCTCCTGCGGCCAAGGATGTATCAGCATGCTGCTACTGAATACTTGCTAGAACACTCTCGCTAAAGGACCGCACTTTCTATAGCAACATCAGAGGTTTATACAAAACTGGGTATTGGTTCTTGCTCCAGGTACAGTTAAGAATGCTTTCACCATAATATGATCAGAACAATTGTTAAGGCATACTCCCTCCATTCCAAAGTCTTGGCCAACTATATTTACATTACATATCAACAAAAGTGTAGTGATATAAATTGACGTGGAAGATTAGAGTTTATAATTTTGATTTGCTTCATGATATGTTAATTTGTAAAGGTGTTGCAAATATACTAATGTAGATTGTTTATCTGCATTCACTATTTATTCGCAGCAAATATCCAGACTCACATCCACTCAGTACAACAGCCAGACCCGACTGAATGGTCATCGTCACATCCTGTATCTACATTTTACTGAACACACTACCAATGGATTCTATCCATGATCGACCAGTAGACTCGACCTCTCTGTTCCCTTGAGCTAAAGACCAGGTACGATGTATCTGTTTCAATCAACCATCTTATATTTGTCTGAACATACTACCAATATCTGAAGTTGTGTTGATATAATTGACCAACTCATGCTTCAATAAATTTATATTCGTCATGCTAATCCTTTGTTCATTTGCTACATAGAGTAATACATGTTCATGTGCAAAGAACATAATCCACATATCATTGTGTATCTCTTCATTACCAAAATTTTACCATCCAACAAAAAGTTGGAAGGTAAATTATTTTAACATCATCAACCTAAGGAGTTGCTTAGGATTTTCATTCTTTCGAATGGCCTGCTAAGAATTCAGAGCTAACCAAAGGTATGTTTCACGTTATTTCTTTTATGTAATGTAATACTTTTTGCAGAAGAGTATGGTCTAATTATTCCTTTTGATGATTATTTTCTTGATTAAACAATGTATAGGTAGTTATTATTTCCAAAGACATGGCTTATAGTTTCTTATATATCAGTTTGCTGAAACTATGATCATTCGGACATGTAGCATTTTGGACTCATGGTAACTAAGAAATGAACCAAACATATTTTCTTACTCAAGGTTTATAAGTTAATAATGTTGTCGACGCTCAAATTACCTTTGTCTAATAAACCAACTTCTACGGTTCTACCTAACCTCTACCGAAATTAATAAACCATTTTCTACCTAACCTGTACTTACTGCATTGCGTAGCCCCAAATCTTCGTTTAATAGACTACAAGGATGATTTTATTCCTAAACCAGACATTTTCAGCAACCTAGCCAAATCTTTGATTAATAGACTACGAGGTAAATTTTATTCCTAAAGCAGATATTCTTAGCAACCAGCCAACAACAAACTAAGCAACAAACATCGACCAATATTTAAACAGCAGAATTTTTCAGCAAGGGCGCGTCGCGCCGAAATTCAACTAGTTTCTCTAGAGGGCTTGTCTGTACTAGCTAGCTGTGGGTTGTTGGAGTAGTACAAGCAAAATAGCAGAACAAACACAAGGTTTAAACATCTTCACATTCCCTGCAGGTGCAGCGACGAACAGACTAGATCGAACTGTACAAGGCGAATGGTGACACCGGGCGCTGTTCCCCTCCTCGGGAGGCGCCTACTTGCCAAAGAGGGACTTGATCCACCACATCCCGCCGTCTCTGGGGGTATCCTGGCTCTCCGGCGGCGGGTCCGGGTGCGCCGTCATTCGGAGCTTGCTCACGTCATACCCTTCCTCCTTCGCCCTCTCCACCAGCCCGTTGTACACGCCCTCGTCCATGTACGGCTGCCTGCACAAGATCTACATCACGCAGATGCAAGGCACAGAGATTAGATTGGTTATTATGGATGGACCGGCATTGCAATTCGACGGAATCATCAAAATCTGGCGAGGAGGCTGTCGTGTGGGTACGTACCCAGAGGTAGTTCCTGGAGGGCTGGCCGACGAGCGCGTACTGGTAGGCGTCGTCGATGTGGAGCACCCAGTAGTCGCCTACGACGGGGAAGATGGGGAGGAACGGGGGCACGTAGAACTTGACCTTGAGCTTGGCCTCGTCGCTGGCGGGGTCGGCGCGGTAGGCGGTGCCCTCGATGTAGCCGCGGCGGCCGTCGGTCCACGTCTCGTTGAGCACCTTGACGGCGCCGTCCGGGTCGAGCGTGTAGGTGGCGCGCGTGTTGGCGCCGTTCTTGGGCTGGAACCTGGACGGGAAGCACGCGATCTCGTACCACCGGCCCATGTACCGCTCGAGGTCGAGGTTCCGCACCACCTTCATTGTCGCGTCGTCGTCGGACGTTGTGCCTCTGTCTGCGCGTGGGAGGGGAGGGAGCGAGAAGGTGGGCTGGGTTCAGGGGAAGAAGAGGCGATAGGGATGGATGGATGCCGGAAGACAAGGGGATAGAGATGGAGGTAATAAAGGCTGGTACGGGAGACGTGGACGACTGTGGGCGATACGTTCGGAACCTGCCGTTCGGTGCCGCTCTCCGGAGGTTCGTTGTCGTGCACGGGGCCTCAGCGGACTCCCCCTCTAGTTTCAGCAGAATGGCTCCCGACTTTGAGGCACTTTTTTATTTATTTTTCCATATCTATACTCTATACTCTATCTACTAGGTAAATCTGGTGCGGCGTGCGGTAAATTTCAAATTTAAAATCGTTGATATTTAAAAGTTGTGTAGATTTGAAAATCGTTGGAAATGCAAGGAGAGTTTGTGTTTGGAAATTACTTAGATTTCGAAAAATAGTCAAATTGAAAAGTTACTTAGATTTGAAATATTTTAACGTTAGTAAAATGGTTAGATTTGAAAGGCAGTTGAAATTTTGGAATATTCAAATTTGTTTGCCGTGTTATGGCGGTAGAGTTGAAATTCGAAAAATGTCCACATCTTTCAAGTGTGTAGATTTGAAAATTGTCGAAGTGCAAAGAAAGCGTGTGGCTAAAATTTGTTCAGATCTAGAAATTAGTTCAAAAGATTTGGAGGACATTTAAAAGTTTCGAATATCCGAATTCGAAATTCTAATCGTTGTTGGTGTAAATTTTGTAAAATTCGAATTTCAAAATGTTCTTATTTTAAAAGTGTGGAAATTTGGAAATCATTGAAATGCAAAGAGAGCGTACTTTCGGAAAATTATTCGGATTTCGAAAAAATGTCGTGTGGTAAAATTCAAAATTGGAAATATCCTTTTTTAGAAAGTGTGGAAATTTTGGAAATTATTGAATTTGTAGTACATGTTTTTTTAGGTGAATAATTAGAGGAAAAATAAAGTATTTGATAATTTTTAAGGTTTAATTTAAATCCAATCCATAATTAGAGGATATGATTTTTTTTTTTTTGCAAATAATGTTTAGAGGAAGTGCATCTTGATTTCGTGGAATATTGACCAAATTGGAATTTGAAGACATGTTTGTTTTATTGCCATAAGTAGGTAGTATTTATTTTTTCCGATCGTTCGGATATGCTATGCATATTTTTCCGCTGGACGAAATGGACAAATTTGAAAGGTAATTAGAATTTTGAAATATTTTAATTTTAATTTTTATCGTGCGACATGAGTAGTAAACATTTTTTTTGGTGTGGCCACTTTGATATATTTATTGTATTGTCCTAGTGGGTATATTTTAATTTAAATTTATTGAATTTACAGCATTTAACAGTGAAATAAAAAATTTGGGGAAAAGAAAAAATCTGACGCGTGGGCCCGCTGTGACGTCGTGCTGACGTCACAGTGGCCAGAACAGGCTGGCTCGGCCGTGGCGGCGTCGAGCCGGCGGCGCGCCACCGCGTTCTGGGACGCGCGCGTGGGCGCGTCCGACGCGCCTGGTCGCGGGGTGGCCGTAGGCGGCGGCGCCGCCCATTTTGGGTCGCCGGAGCGGCCGGAGCGGCGTGCGGATGCGGCGGACGGCAGTGGGCGTGGCGGCGGCGATTCCGGCGCGCTCGCGGCGTCCCGGCAGCCGATATGCGGCGAGGAAGGAGTGGGCGTGGCGGCGGAGCTCGGCGTAGGCTTCGATCCGGCGGGGGAGCAGCGGTGCGGCGGTGGAGCGCGTCGGCGGCCGCGGCGACCTCGTCGCCGCGCGGGAGAGAGGAAGGAGAAGGGGGGCTGTGGCGGTGTTTTGCTGAGAAGTCCCTGCTGTTTCTGTAATTTGTAAATTAGTCCATATGCGGGCAAAGGCTGGGACCGTGCCGTAATTTTCTGTGAACTGAGGACGCTTTTTGTAAAAACGTCACGCGAATGTCTGATGACCGTCCGATCCAAGATGGACGGCGCGGAGTGCGTCGCGCACTGTTACACTGTAGGGGGGCACAGTAAAACAGTGCCCGCGTCGCCGTGGCTCGCTGTGGAGAGCTAAATTCGGTGCAACTTAATATAGTTAGGTAATACCTTATTAATAATAAAGTTATTAAAATTTCTTGTGGTACGTCATTAAAATTGCCCTCGGAGTTGTAAACAATTACATTGTATGCCACCGATAAGTGAGAAATAACGTTTCAGTTCGTTTCATTGCAGTGGCTCGGGACAGGCTGCACGACCTTGGGAAAGCAGCGGGGCCAGCCGCGGCAACACCTCGGGGCATTGGTCACGGCTTGACCGTCGAGAAGCGGGAACATCACCTAGGCGAACGTACGATGGCGACTCTGCTGACGAGAAGCTGGACCTTCTTGCGCAATGCACTGGTCAGCATGACCGCGCGGGGTGCCCGCTCCTGAACCTCTCCACCGGCGGCATGCCGAGGCCGGCGTTGCCTCCCGTGCGCGTCCATCCATTCGTGGCTGTGCAGCGCCCCCGCGTCGTGGCCCTGCGAGGCTGCGACATTGGCATCAATCAACAAACACGTCAAAGACGGACGGGGCCGCGGTGGCCCGCGGGATTCAGAGGCGCCATGAGGATGGCAGCCAGGGGCAGATGGAGGACGCGGCCGCCGGCCCGGCCGGATCCGTTATTGGCGCGCGCGGGAAAGCCGACAGCATCCCACCGAGCGATCGATCCCAGCTCTCCTCAAGGGTTTCTCGATTTCCAAATCCTAGCTCTAAATGCACAAATCCAAACCAAATTCAACAAATTAGAGCCAGCCATTTCACATTATCCATCCCCCACCTTGCTACCCTGCTGCTACTAGGGGAGAAATTGGAGAGGCAACAGAGGGGAAGTAGAAATTTAGGGCAGCCATCGACTACCCCAGGCCAGGACGGACTGTGCCGCCATGTCGTTCTCCGCACCGAGCACAGCCTCTTCCTCTCGTTTCTCTCATCATGCACAGGCGCGGACTCAGCTTCAGTGACTTGTAATGCACAAGTCACCAAGAGACTTGGATGAATCTCGTCCCTCCATTTTAGATCCGACGGACAAAATTCACCCAAATCTGAATCTCAAAAGTAGAACAATTCAGAAAAAATTGAAAAAATTCCAGTAAAACATAAATACTTCGCTAATTGTTTTGCGAAAATATTTTCTGATTTGGACCAATGGTTTGTGAATACATAGCTTTTTGAGATTAAAACATAAAAACACTATTTATATGCAAACCATCAATCAAAATAGGATGAAACTTTCAGAGAATACAAAACGAATCATTTATGATTTATTGGAATTTTTTAGATTTTTTCTGAGAAGTATTATTTTTAAGTTTTAGATTTGGATGGATCTTGTCCGTCAGATCTAAAACGGAGGGACAAGATTGACCCAAGTCGCTCGGTGACTTGTGCACTACAAGTCACTGAAGCTGAGTCCCACAGGCGCACAGTTCTGTTCTCATCACTTCTTGGGGGTACTAGGAAAATTTCGCGCGGCGACACCGCCGTGCCCGTGTGGTAAAATTTAAATTTGGAAATGTCCTTGTTTAAAAAGTGTGGAAATTTGAAATTATTGAAATGCAAAGAGAGGTTACGTTCAAAAATTGTTCAGATTTCGGAAAATGTTCAAATTGGGAAGTTTTCCGGATTTGATTTCTTTTTACGTTAGTAAAATGATTAGACTTGAAAGGCATTCAAAATTTTGAAATATTCAGATTTGAAGGACATTTAAATTTTCAAAATATTCAAATTTGATTTTTGATCATATGTTATAGACAGTCAGCATTTATTTTTGTGGTAATTTTGATATTTTTTTATTTTGCATTTGGATATATTTAAATTTATTGATTTTGTAGCATTTAGTAGTTTTCCGAATTTGTTTAATTAAGTCTGATATATTTTTTATATTTTTCCGGTGATTATGTATGGAAATTTATGGAATTTTTCCATTTTTTTGGGAAAAAATTGCATGTTTGAAAGTCATTTTAAATTTCTGAAATATGCAAATTCGAAATTTGAGTTGGAATGCTGAAGTATATGGTTGTATTTTTACATAAAATTATACAAATGTTGGCCAATTTGAATTTGAATTATTCATACATGATTGCATTCTGCCAAAAAAAGTTTTTTTTTAGCATTTTGATATATTTTTTATATTTTTCCAGTGGTTATTTGTGGGAATTTTTGCATTTTCTTGTTTTTTTTTTAAAAATTGTCAGGTGGGGTCCACCGTGACGTCAGGCTGACGTCTACGGTGGCCATGGCGGCCTCGGCGAGCAGAGCGCACGGCGGCGCCGCGTTCGTGCGATCTGGGACGCTCGCGTGCGCGCGGCGGAAGCGCGTGAACGCGGAGCGTCCGGGAGCGGCGGCGCCGCTGGGTTTAGGTCGCCGGAGTGGCGGCTACGGCGTGCACATGCGGCGGAGGGAGCAGGGGCACGGCGGCGTCGATTCCGGCGGCCGCGCGGCGTTCCAGCACGCGGGTCTCAGCGAGGAGGGAGAGGGTGCAGCGGCGAAGGTCGGCGTGGCCTTCGATCTGAGCGGGGAGTGGCGGAGCGGCGAGGGCGCATGTCGGCGACGGCGACGACGCCGGTGTCGCGCGGGCGAGAGGAAGGGGAAGGGGGGATGTGGGGACGTTTTTGCAGGGAAGTCCCTGGATTTTCTGAAATGTTTAGATAGGTCCATCTACGTGGGAAGGTTTGGGCTGCGGAGTAATTTTCGGAAAACGCGATGGCTTTTATGCAAAAATGGATCGGGGACCGTCGGATCCGCGATCGACGGCGCGGAGCCGGCCACGCACCGTAGAAGTGTGTTACTGTAGCACTTCTACAATGGCCGTGACGTGGGCGCGCGAGGGGAGGGCTAACTGGGTGAGTTTTGATATATTGATAGATTTATGCATGGAGAATTCCCCCTTCTCTTATTTTCTCTACTTGGCACACTCTGGTATAAAGCTGGTTCAAATATTTATCTTTGACGTTACTAGCCAAGCATGCCGCCTCGCCCATTCAGGGTCTTGACTGTGGCGTCGGATCGTATTTTTGGTAGAAGTTAATGGTGTTGGCAGCAAATCTATATAGAGCACGACACAGTGGTTAATAATTAGCTGCCAAGGACAAAATCTAGTGGAGTATTCTACATGGGTGAAGTTTGAAGGGTGTGCTCGTTACCAAAAGACTAACAAATATACTCCGTTCAAAAAAGATGTCACAAAAATGGTCTATTCTTTATCGGGATCTAACATAGCAGATCTAACATAGCAGTACGCGTAAAAAATCCATACATATCAGTGACCCGGACTTTTTTGCTCTCGGGTGCAACGCACCCTGATATTTTAGAATAATATTTAGAAAATGAAAATATTGTTAAAAAAATCTGAAATTTGGTACACTCAAAGATTACCAAGTCATTTACTCGTGTGATTTTTTTTTGATAATAAATAATTCTCGTTGACTTCTGTGCAAAAAAGTAAAATTTCTAACGAATATAGCGCGTATAAAGCGCTACTCTAACGGACACGGCGATTTGGCTCATGGGTAGATCTGCACCCATTATGTAAAAAAATTTATTTTTTTCCAGAATGTCAAAAAATTCCGGGTGTACATTACAACATGATGTGTTAGCACAAAAAAAGGCAGGGTGAAAAAACTTTTTTTGTGATCTGTACAAAAAAGAGAAAAAACTGACGCGTATATATACGTTTCGGTGTGTCCGGATTTGTCTTTTTTGCACATGTTGCAAAAAAACTTTTTTCTTCACGTAACTTTTTGTGTCAACATGAAATGTCATGAACTGTATGTAAATTTTTTATTTGGAACTTTTTGACATTTCAAAAAATGTTTTCTGTCTGCACCCACTACCCGTATTGAATATCCGTACTTTAACTCAATCTTTTACTTAGGGCGCAATAATAAATATTTTTCGACGAAATTTTTTGTACGAGTCTAATACTTGGTAATGTTGGCCCGACTGTTATTTTCGGAACTTTTTAAACTTTTTTGAATTTTTTAAATTATTTTCGGATATCAGGGTATATGGTACCCAAGTGCTCCGATGCATTTTCCTACATATCAGTGTTAATATACTCTCATCCTATGCATGTGTAAGAATAGCAGTCAACTTGCCGCTCAGAGAGTGTGTCAATGATAATGTATGTCTAAACGTCACTGAAACGCACCATAGACATTTTTTAAATACAAACTAAAAATAAACTCTCACTTGTATGCATTCTAGCACCGAGAACTGTCATTACGTAAGCTGTGTAGTGAAGATGCTCACTGCCTCTCGAAGTGCACATATAAACTGAAACTCCTGAACAATGATGATAACAACAACCCATACAATCTTGCAAGGGCGTTGCACAACTGAAACAGAATTCATCGGGCTCATGGACTTTCCAATGCAAAATGCAGCTATTGATAGACTGGTTTTGAAAAACAGTAATACAGTTTTATTCGCAACTGACAACAGATATGAAACAGTAAAACGAAGCAAAAGTAAGCACAAAAGGTTTGCAACAACGTGATTGCATATATAATACAACTTATGGACAGCTAAAATTACATTATCTGCTACACTGGCAAGATTGAAGAAACAGAGCTGGTTGCACTAAAGACTAAAGTAAAAACCAGAGACAAAGAGGGTAAATCTAAGCGCAAGTCGATAATTCGTATTTGCTCTGGTAGGTTCATAAGGTCAACGAACCGCTGCTAGTTGCTAATGATGGAAAAACCCAAAGCTGTTATAGCTGCATAAACGAAAGAGCAAGGTAAATTAGATGGAACAGCCAACGGAGCAAGTAAACTGCACAAATGGTCAGAAAAAATCATACCTGTTGCACGAATTACAGATGATCAATAACCTCTTTAGAGACAATATTCCTTGTTTAATTTGTCGCAACACCATGGTCATCCTCAGTAAGAAATTTGAGTCCTTGGGAGACATGTAAGAATTTCGGCATTTTGCTGGCCTAAGAAGGAAACAAACACGAGCCTCGAGTGCCATCATCTCATCTCTAGCTGCGTCGCTATTATAGGGGGCTCTTTGCACCTCTTTTAGTTGGCTACGAGTGCACAATGTCAACGATGTTCTCGGCGAGCATGATGACATGCCTGAGACGAGTTTCAAGTGATTTGTTAATGGTGACATGACAAGCTTTGTCTATGAATGCCGATCAAACCACCCATTGGTTGGTTTTGGCAACGAGGGCATTGAGCATATTTAAACACCCGTTCATGCGTACCCATAGATACGACTTTCAGTTTCAAGAATTATGTTGTTATCCGTCGATAGAACCAAATTTGCGGCTTTCTATGTTTGTCCCATGTTGAAACCTAATTGTGATGTCTTATGTGTTGGTCACTACTCATAAAGTAAAAAAATGTGTGTATTGATAGATGCAGAGAGCAGAGTCGGCGGAGATCCTCGATCTAATGTCTGAAAACAAAATTATAATCTCTTTTTAGAAATATAAATAAAAGGAAATAAATATGAATTAGTCGTGTGGAGACAACATTATGGGAATCTGACCGCAGCCCAAAGTTGAGATCGAAGCGGCGACCGGCGGCGGCAGGAGCCAAGCGGCAGGCCGGAAAGGGACCCACGAGTCCCCGAGACGACGAATATGGCCCCACCTGACAGCGACCCTACGCCCAATCATCCATCCATCCACCCCGGCCGCCGGCCCCTCCATTTCTTCCTCCGCCATCCATCGCGGCCAGCCTCCCTAATCCAATTCCTTGGAATTCTTGCGGGGAGAGAGGGGGATGAAGTTCGGGAAGGATTTCCGGAACCACCTGGAGGGGACGCTGCCGGACTGGAAGGACAAGTACCTCGCCTACAAGGCCCTCAAGAAGCTCATCAAGACGCTGCCCCCCGACGCCGACCAGCCTCCTCCCCGCCTCTCCCCCTGCCGGGGATGCCGGAGATGTCGCCCTCGGGAACTGGTTCGCCAGGATCCTCGACGTGGAGCTGCACAAGCTCAACGACTTCTACATGGAGAGGGAGGAGTGGTACGTCATCCGCCTCCAGGTACGTACCACCTCGTCCTTCGTTCCCCCTCCCTGTCCCTTGCCCCCACTCTCTTCCCCGTCGCGCGGAGCGGAGTTTAGGATTCCGATCGTGGGGGCGCGTCTCTCGATTTCGGGCTGCGCCGGGGAGCGGTTGGATCGTGGGCGGGGGGATTGGTCACCATGTGATCCCTCGAGTCTAGGATGCCGAGGAATTCCCCGGACAGTGATGTTATCAGTGGTTAGGGGTAGCATTAACAGTACACTGTGATTTGGTGCGACCGGGAGTAATTAATTGGCCACTTGTGTGATCCCAGTCGTAAGTTCAAACTGGGCTTGTCTTGTCTGCTTGTCATAGTAAACTTAGGTGGATGGATATGTTTCTGTTGTTCATTATATTTGGAATTGGATGGCATGTTCCTTTCTGTATGACAGCGGCAGTAAGCCAGTAACTCTATGATTTATATCCATAAGGAAAGGCCGTCAAATCTGGTACTGAATTTAATTGTGCAGCGATAAACTCCCCTTTTAAGCGATGGCCTGAAATTTCAACATTGGGCGCAATCTTATTGATCACTATCAAGTCGACCTAGGCATATTAAGGCTCCAATTTCGCACATTTCATTATGTCGCGAACCAGTGACCCATATGTGATTAGTGAATCAGTTGGCATGATAACAGAGTTTAAAGCTTGCCACTTAAGGCTTGTTCAATGTTCATTATGAGTCTGAGTCTGCTTAAAGGTCGGTGACAGGTGAGCAGCAAACCCAGTTCCGGCAGTTCTAATAAAACCAAGACCCAGAACCAACAGAAACAACAGAACCAACAGCACTTGGCCTTGCCTCAAGAACTAAGTTTACCATTTCTTTTTCTATGGATCAAACACAGCTGATTGAGCAGTCTAGATCGTTTAACATTTGAGGCTTAGTTCCGCAAAACCCCATACTTCTGAACTTATCTGGTGAAATCCTAAACAATCTCTTCGATAATTCCAGTTCTTGGCTTCATACTAGTTCTGATCATTTGACTGAACCTCCTGTTGAAACTACTTATATTATTGTACTGTTACAAGGTTTTGTCCTCAAGTAATCTTGTGTTGAGCACATTAAGCATATGTTTGTAGGTTGTTGGACCTATAGAATCTAATAACAATGTGAAGTTTGAGAGGAAGATTGTACCAACAATATGAAGCGACATTCTTTTTATGTTTTTTGAGTAAACTCGGGAAGGGAGGCCCCTACCTTCTGCAAAGAAGAGAGAAGAAATACATGGGGGACTAAAGGGGGAGGGAAAACCCAAGAATCCAGAAACCCCACCCCACAGGCTAGGCTAGCTATGGCTAGATAGCTCATCAATCCACTGAAGATTAGCCCTTTTCTCGTCCTTCTTTGCCCTGTGAGACTACACAGCGGCCTGTTCCAGGCATTGTTTGGCCACTACAGACACGGGAATGTCCACATTGCCAGAGAGCTTTCTGTTCCGAGATAGCCAGATGGCCCAGAAAAATCGCAGTAATCATCAATTCCCACGCCGGTCGCCTTCTTTCAGGCAAACTCATTCTTGCAGCCATGTAAATGTCAGTTAAATCATCCAGCCATGTTCAATCAATCCCCAGGTGATGGAGGTCTAGTTTTGTGTGTCAGCAGTTATACACAAAGCAATCCGTAGTTTCACTGGTATTGCAGCCGAAGGGACAAAGATCATCATCTGAAATCTGCTGCTTGGGAAGAAACGCTCTGACTTTCACCCTTTTTTTAGTTTAAATGCCACATAAACATTTTACCTTTTTTCGGGGCCGAAGTCCCCCAAATTTCTCTTGACAAGAGCTCGTATATATTCTTGACCATAAAAGGATTGGGCTGCTTGATTCGTCGTCCCGTGCAGTTCAAAGTATTTCTGTTCAAAGTGTAGGAATTCAGGAAATTCATGAGAGCAACCAACTCTTGGGCCACGAGGTCAGACGTCAGGTGCCTCAATGGCACAACCCACTGGCTGTCGATCAAGCAGTCCGCGAGCATGATATTTGGCCTCAAAGCGTGTGAGAACAGGGTGGGAAATTTGGTGCAGAGTGATCCATTACTTGTCATTTATCCATCCAGAGCGAAGTCGTTGCCCAGTCACCTAAATGAACAAAAGTTGTATCTCTGTAGGTCTGAATCAACTTGCTGATTTGGGTTCATCATCGGGTTGCGGGAGGGAGGTCCTCTCCTAGATCTTTACCATGTAGATGCGCAGCGCAAACACACTTCAACCATGGCGAATTAGGTGCAGTGAGAAGCCTATGCATGAACTTCGTCAGAAGAAGGTCGTCTGCAGCATGAGTCCCACGCCACCCAGATGCCACTTCCGTTTGAAGTGGTCCTGCGCGTCCAGAAAAAAAATCTCCAAATTCTATCAGTTTCTTGGATCACCCACTGTGGCAGCTTAATACAAGACATCAGTTGGGCCGGCAGCGCCGAAAGAACCGATTTGGTGAGCGTTTTACCTTCCTCGCAACATAATAAACTCATATGATAAATTAATACGCTTCTCAATAGCCGAGACTAAGGGTACGAAGACCTCCAGTAGATTTTTGTCCGACAGCGGCAGATCCGAATAAGTTAGGGGAAAGCTGCAACCGGGCAGGCAAGAACGGAGGCAATTTCCTTCGCCTCATCTTCAGTGACATTTATGGGCACAAAAAGTTGAATTAGAGAAGTTAATCCAGAGATCCGTTGTGTTAGCAAAAGCATCAAGGATTTCTCAAAGAATTCTGGATTCATGATATACTCTTCAATCTTTGGGAGATCTTCCTTTTTATTTTGAAATCCTATAGTCTTTGAATGTTATTGTCTATTGTTGGCATTTCTTATTTATATTTTATCTGAATTATTTTGGGCTATAGGTAGTACGTAGTAGGTCGTTGTGTTATGCTATTTTCTTTTATTTTCACTCGCAGTTTGGTTGTCTCTAGGTGCTCAAGGAGAGGATTGAGCGAGTCAAAGCTAAGAAGAATGATGCTTTTACATCCAAGATCGACTTCACTGAAGAGATGCTAGAGATACGTAGAGATTTTGTGCTTATCCACGGTGAAATGATACTTCTGCAGACCTACAGCTCCCTTAATTTTGCTGGTGAGCACATTAAACAAAGTTAGCCTAGCTTCAGTGGTCAACTGATAGTATGTTTCATAACTAATTTTCTGACACTTTGTGCATGCAGGATTAGTGAAGATACTCAAGAAGTATGACAAAAGAACAGGGGGTGTCCTCAGCCTACCATTCACTCAACGTGCTCGTCACCAACCATTTTTCACCACTGAACCTTTAACAAGGCTTGTTCGAGAATGTGAGGCTAATCTTGAACTCCTTTTCCCGGTCGAAGAGGAAGTACTCGAGTCTGGTTCCTCTTCAAAGCTGCAGCCTCACGATAATATGGGTAGCCATGACCCAGCGTCGTCTTGCGACACAGAAACCTTGAAGGTGTACCGAAGCACACTCGCGGCAATGAAAGCGATAGAGGGCCTTAAGAAGGCCAGCTCTACTTACAACGCCCTATCTCTTGCCAGGTTCTTCCATGGAGAGGATGGTGAAGCTTGTTCTGGCGCCATCACTTCTGAGAGCTCAGATTCGTTGACAGACTCCCAGATTGAAGATGCTGATAAGGATGGTAAAGAGGTGCAATCGAAGGGCCAGATCGCTGCTCAAACTGAACATAACACTGAAGCAGATCGACGTGGCGGATAATCAGTCTTTGAATGCTATGTTTAATCGGCCCTGATAAGTGTAAATGATAGCACCGTTGTACCACCAATAAGGTTGATGTTCAGGCAGTCTTATAAGCCATATTTAATTTGGGTGTTGGAGTTTTGGAGCTTAGGCAGAGAGTGAGTCACTTAGCTGATTTGAAAGGAATTGTATACAATTATGAATTACTATCTCTTTGTTTCACTGTCTGACAAAACAAAGATCCCCAGTTCATTCCTAGTACATCTACTGATTTGTTGCTTCAAGTAAACCACTCATACAATGACTCTTTCATTATCTATTAACCAATGCATAACATAGCCTTTTATGTAGACTACAACTGAAGATAGAAACAATCAATTGATAGTATGACAAACTAGTGGAAACACATGTCGGCAACTACCTCTGTTTCCTAAAAGTAAAATAATGCATATATATATAGGAAAATGGTTCTACACCCCTAAGAGTACGTACAATATACATTGTTTGACTAAATTTATAAAAATGTTTATCAACGAAATTAACGCTACACAAACAAGCTATGAAAATGTATCCGATGTATCTAATGACATTGATTTGGCATTGTAGAGGTTGATAGTTTTTTCAAAAAACTTGGTCGAACTTTATATTGTTTGATTCTTGTCAAAATTTATACGCCTTATTTTCAGAAAGAGAGGGAGTACTGACAATTGGTGCCCAACCGCACAAATCATACATGTAGCGCTAAAATTTTAACTCGTAACAAATAAACGCTCAACATAAGAGCATCTTGCATACTGATACTATAAAATGCTTCGATATAACATGTTCATACAGCCGATTAAGCATTCAACACTTGACATGACACACAAATATATGCATATTTGTGCATAAGAAACCCGACTCAAGTGGAGTACCGGTCTATTTTGATTAAAATATTCTATATGCATAAGCCAGCAAGCGAATTGTCTGGACGTTGCTTTTTTTTTTCTTCTCTTGTCGTTCAAAACCCTGGATGAGAACGCTCTTGTCGTGCCCTCCGCAGGCGAGGCAACGGCGACGGATAGCAGTTTCTCGGCTTGTCTCGCGTCCCTTGTTCCATCCGTACGGGAGCCACTCGCGCCGGACTACTCGCTACAGCTCGTTTGAGTTGTCGTTCCGTTCGCCAAGCTGCAGCTCCTTGCAGTCCATGGAGATCAGCTGATCAGGATATGTGGAGGGCAGAACTGTGATGGTGATGAAGCTTATCCTTCGGCCCCACTCCCTTCCCTCATGTCGCAGCCGTCTCTTTTCCTCTCGCTGCAGCATCTCGCGTCATCGTGACGGCGGTCGACGGCAAAGCTGGACGCCAACGCGTTGAGTTTTACAAAATTCTTTTGCAGGGGAAGGGGACTGAGTATTACGACTAGATTGGTATTGCCTGTATTAATTTTTTTTTGAGAGAGTATTGCCTGTATTAATAGACTCGTGTTGTATGCGGATCGGATTGGAGCCTTCCCACGTCCTTTTTCATATTTTTAAAACGAATATGGATACAAATTGTCATATACGAATGCCGAGTGGGTGTTACTCGAATATAGATGTGGGTCGGATATTTTCTCAATTTGGAACGGAAACCAATATAACGAAATAATAAACTCATGTCTTATAAAGAGTCAATTGTACAACGGTACAGTGACGTCCGTGTTCTGCGAGCGGCTTTCCTGGTGCAGCTTGGGCTGTGGGTGGCTGTGTCGTGCGGCGTCGTGGTTTCTCGAGGTTGTGGGGCTTCGCCCCGTGGGTTGTGTTGTGTTGTTGTATGGTTTTCGCCCGGTTCTTCCATAATAAACCGGGCACCTTCTGCTTAATAAAAGGTGAGGCAAAGCTTTTGCCTCGGTTTCGAAAAAAAAAATTGTACAACGGTACAGTGATAAGTATAGATATATAATACACGATACTTTAAAGTTCCATTACATAATATACATTTGGCCAGCTTCTTACTCTTTCAGAGGTTGGTTAATTGCCATATCAGGCTAAAATTACCAAAAATTGCGGATACAGATATATCCATTTTCATATCCACGTTTGATACAGAATTCAATACCACATTTGCATTTGTAATTGTAAAATGAATCCGATATTTACCACTTTCATTTATATTTCGTTCTGATTTAGATATTTATCACTTCCATTTTCATTTCCCAAATAAGAATTTAGGATAATTCGGATTATCCTCTACCCTTGTTCAAAAAAAAAGATTATCTGCTACCAGTTTCCACCCCTAACGGTCAATAGAAAGCCCAAACCAAGTCATATGCTACATGTAAAGAAGAGTCGTCTTCACGACATACCAATGAGGAGCCCTTGGAGACTGCATAAACTAACATACCTTATTGACCACAAATGAGAGATCATGACGAGTGATGAAGTCCCCCAACAACACTACGGTACAATGTAGCATCCTCAGGAGCAAGAAGATCACCATCAGTCACTGACAACTTGTGTGCAAGAGGGTTTGCACTTGAGCATACAAGCTCGTCTGAGGAGATCACGAGTATAATTTTGCTGTGTCACAAACAATCCTTGTGAGGTCTGAAAAACCTCAAGACCAAGGGGAAAAATGTAAAGGGCCCAAGTCCTTGATGGCGAAGGAAGAACAAAAACTTATGTTAGTTTTCAATCTCATGCACATCTTATTAATTCATCTCTCACATATGTTCACTATAATTTGACTCTATTTACTATTCCTATACGGAGCTAGTGAGTTGTCCATATTTTGTGAATCTCCGCGTGCAATTTTTTGATACCAACAATGCAGCATATGTAAAAAAGTGTTTTGATTTAATTGAAGTAAATATAAAAATGAAATTTAGCAAGTACAACCTGTCATCACACTGAAGTTTCATTCTTTGTCATGCCGAAAGATGTCTACCTGTTCATACTTCTCAGTTCACCCTTTATTACCACCCGCAAGACCTACCATGGTTTAACAGGTGGTTTCCACCACAACTAGAAGTACGGCATGTCACGTACTTATTTTATGGTTAACATTAACAAATTTTAGTTTCCAATTCAGTTTTGGGGGAGTCCAACCACAAATACTCTAGTATGATGATAGGGTCGGTCCAGTCCATTGTGGGCTCGTGTATAAGTCAAAACAAATATCATTATTTATACTAAACTTGTATACTTGTGTATAACTTGTTTATTCAATTCACTATAGCCCAACATATATGTTGGGCTAAATTAAAAATGTGATCTGGAAATAACATTATTTATCATTTCATTGTGCCTTAGAAAGTTATTTAAACAGAATCTCTCAAATGTGAAAAATAAAAAATCATATGCCTTGTCGAACTAATTTGTATCACTTGCATAAATGGATTTCATATATTTGTGTGTATCCTTACCTATATTGATACAGATCTCTAAATCATATGCAAAATAATATCTTGATAGAGATTTCTAGTTTATAAAAAGGTATACTAAGATACACTAATCTAGAGTATATGTGATATTTAAGAAAACTATTGCCACCAATAATTCGTTGACGTCTTGTGTCTGCTATGTACTTCGTGCTAAAATATCATCGTTTTAACTAAAATAACCTTTAGTACAACATGTAGGACATTCAAAGGACGAGATTAGTCGTCTCACCAAAACTATCATCCGTTGATTTCCTTTACGATTATGCGGCAGTGGTAGATGTGCTATGTTATTCCTGTTTGTTTGTCGCACGTCTACATTGCCTATGATAGTCAGTCTTGAGAATACTGCTGCCATGATATTTAGTTGGTCTAAAATAATTAAAATTTGCTGATTATTTCAGCAGAACACTCGCCACGTTGAATCTTCTACACGACATCCACCGAGAAATCCAGATGTGACGTAATAGCATCTACAACGGCACACCCAGAATTTTGTTAGCCACCGAGAGAGATGCCTCTGCCACCGCGTTCGTGTCTAGAAGGGCCGCCCTCACCTGCCGTACACTTCCTCGTCATGCACGGTGAGGATGGAGTTCATCGCGGCAACCTGCTCCGGCCACAGTGGCGTTCCGGCTGCGGCTCGCTGCATCTCCGACCGCTCTACATCACTCTCCTCCTCGTTGTGCTCGTCGTTAGACGGCGGATGATTTGCCTCCTCCTTTGTGTAACGATGGCGTGGGGACTGGGTGAGCATGTTGCCGTCGGCGCGGCATGGGGATGGTGTTGTCTACAATAAGAGGGGAAAGCATGGTGAGAAGCAGCAGCACAACGAGCTTCTTATACCCGGCCGACTAGGCGGGAACCGGTGGAAAACGGTGACGCGCGCGGAAATCGATGGGTGGGTAGGAGGCGACACGTAGTAGTAAATGCAGGCGACACGCCTCCATCGAGTTGGGCAGCTGGCATGCCCGTGCCGCTTAGGAAGGCTACTCCGCCATTACAGCCGCGATGTGGGGTTGTTAGCATAAAACCACCACTTTGACGTGAATTGTTCTGAAAATCACCCCCTTTACGTTTCAATCGCAAAAATCTAATACACATTTTTCTCTTGCAAAATGAACTGATCGTGAATTGATTGACACTAAATCTGATATGTGGGACCCCGTCAGGGCCGAGGTGGTAGAAATACGGGCAATTTGATGAGGTGGACTGGGACCCCCTTGTCATCCCAATGAAAAATCAATATATCGAAATTTTTGGGAAAAAGTCAAAGGACGCGTGCGTGCTCTCCTCCGGCTTCGCGTCGCCCAGGAAGAAAACCAACGGCGGCTTCTCGCTCCGCCTCGGGCCTGGACACACCGCAAGGGACGCCTTCCAGGGCGCGCGCATCGCGTGGACCAGCCGCCACGAGGTGGACAGAAGCAAGGCTCTCGTGCTGCGCGTGCGGCGGTACGACAGGACCCGTGTGCTGCGGCCGTACCTGCAGCACGTGGAGTCCGTCGCCGACGAGATGAGCTGTGGCGGCGCGACCTGCGGCTGTTTCCGAACGCCGGCGGCGCGCTGGGAGTTGGCGCCGTTCACGCACCCAGCAACGCGTGACCATGGACCCGGACCTCAAGGCCCGTATCCGCGTTGACCTTGAGACCTACTCCACGGGAGCTCCTATGCGACATCTTTGAGCTGAATTATCTTCAATGCAACATCGTTGGTTGAAATAGCCCTCGTGCGACATTTCACCCCGACTCATGTGAGGTGCAATCAAAGGACCAGACCGCTGCTCAAACAGACCATAACACTGAAGCGGATTGACGCGGTGGATAATCAATCTTTGAATGACATATTTAATGGTCCCTGATAAGTGTAAATGATAGCACCGTTGTACCACCAATAAGGTTGATGTTCAGGCAGTCTTTGAAGTGTGTAACCATAAGCCATATTTTAAATTGGATGTTGGAGTTTTGGAGCTTAGGCAGAGAGTGAGTCATTTAGCTGATTTGAAAGGAACTGTAAACAATCACAATTTCTTTGTGTCACACTGTTCTTTGTATAGCGAAACGAAGTGTCCCTGGTTCATTCCTGGTACAGCTACTGATTTGTAGCTTTCAAGAAGACCACTCATACAATGAGTCTTTCATCATCTATAAACCAATCCATAACATAGCTTTTTATGTAGACTGTACAACTGAAGATAGAAACAATCAATTGATAGTATGACAAACCAGCAGAAACACATGCTCGGCTACTACTTACGTTTATGAAAAGAAGTCGTAAAACTTTTTCTACTTTCAAACAATATAAAGTTTGAGAAAAAATATTAAAAAAATTCAACATCATTAATACTATACAAACATGATATGAAAATATATTTCCTGATGTATCTAATGACATTGATTTGGCATTGTGGAGGTTGATACTTTTTTCAAAAAACTTGTTCGAACTTTATATTGTTTGATTCTTGTCATAATTTATACGCCTTATTTTTAGGAAGAGATGGAGTACTAGACAATTGGTGCCCAAACACACACAATCATACATGGAGAGGCATTTTGCTACCCATAGGGGTGCATGAGCACCCCTAGTGAATTCCTAGTATAACATGGACTTCCGGTGTGCAAACGTTGTTTCGGAAAATATTTAGTATTCCCTCCGTCCCAAAATATAAAGCGCCCTTAAATTTGCTGGTCAACTATGTGCCAATTTGACCAAGATTTGTACTTATAATATGTCCACAAAATTAGTATAATCATATATAAAATGAAATAATTTTGCAAGACGAATCCAACAGTACCATTTATAAATTCTCAATCCATGTAATTTATTGTGTATTAGTGGTCAAAATTGAGCATCAAAGAACATCACGAAAATAGCGGGCCTTATAATTTGGGACGGAGTTTGTAATATTTTTTGTCGTGTTTTTGGAGGGTTTGACTTCTGTTGACTTTTTCGATTCTAAGTTGACTTTTTTTAGGTTTCAAATCACTCTCATCACTCTTTATGTCCTCTAATAATGACCTTTCATCATTTTTGTAATCAATTTTTCAAGTGTGTACGTGTCGTTTAATGGGAGAGTGCTTGCGCACACCTGAACACAAAGTCATTTTTTCATCGGCGCACAAATTTTAACTTGTCGTAACAAATAAATGCTGGCGTAAGAGCATCTTGCATACCGAAAACAAAATGCTTCGCTCATAATAAGTTCATACAGCTGATTAAGCATTCAACGCTCACATGACACAAATATATGCATATTTGTGTATATGAAATTTGACTTAAGTCGAGTGCGGGTTTATTTTAGTTAAAAGGTTCTATATGCAAATAAGCTAGAAAGCAAGTTATTCAGCCGTTCCTTTTCTCTCGAATGGCTTGATTCATGGGAAACTGGATGCAAGCCTGGATAAGAACGTTCTCGTCGTTTCCTCACCTCTCACCCGTGTGTGGCGGCACAGGGACACAAAAGCACATGCGGCAGAGGGAGGAAAGGAGCTGATGGGCTGGCGCAGGGCTATCAGGCGGTGGCGGCAAGATTCATCAGGGAGGAACGGGAAAGGAGCAGGGGCAAGGCGGAGCTATTGCCGAGGTAAGCAAGGCGCGGGGCTATTGTCGTGGACGAGTCAAACCAAATATCATTACTTATACTGAACTCTTATACTTGTTTGTAACTCTCGGTTTTGTCAATTTATTGTCACAGCAGATATGATGTGCTAAACTGAAAATGTATTTCTATAAAATATTTTATTATTTAGTACATTGTGCCTTGTAAAGTTATTTGAGCCAAATCCATTCAAATGTGAATAAAAAAAATCATGTGCCTTCTCGACTTAATTTGTTTCACGTGCATGAATAGATTGCATATATTTGTGTGTATCCTTAGCTATCTTTGTAGAGATCCCAAAATCATATGCTAACTAATATCTTGATAGAGATTTCTAGTTTATGAATAGGTACACAAAGATATATTTTTTTAGTATATGATATTTAAGAAAACATTGCCACATCGTCATTTCCATGTCGCTTTCTTTTTGGGTCAAATGTGTGTTACATATAACAGTGGATTCAATAATCCATACCACCATGTGTATAAATAGCATATTATGTCAGATTTATAGCAAACACGCAATTCCTTGGAAACAAATGCACAATCTGATAGAAGGCGGAAACAAGTCACATGTCACAATCGTAAACCGCACCAAGGTGTGGAAACATGTCACGGGAATTATCGCGCTCTTATATGGCCCGCCGATCAGCCGGCGTCCTCCATGTTGCTCCCGGCGACGTCGACGACGAAGCGGTACCTGACGTCGTTGCGCTCGAGCATGTCGAGCGCCTGGTTGACGTAGTCCATCTTGACGACCTCGATCTGCGAGGTGAGCCCCCTGTCGACGGAGAACTGGAGCACCTCCTCCATCTCCGCCATGCTCCCGATGAAGCTCCCCGTGATGGTCTTCCTCCCCATCATCACCTGCGGGGACAGGAAGCTGAGCGGCGCCGGGACCACGCCCATCAGGACCAGCTTCCCGCCCATCTGGAGCAGCCCCAAGTAGGGCTCCAGCGGGTGCTCCACGGGCACGGTGTCGATGACGTAGTCCAGCGAGTCCACGGCGGCGGACATCGCGTCCCCGTCGGAGCTCACGATGTAAGCGTCCGCGCCCAGCTCGTCCATGGCCTCCGCCTGCTTCTTGTCCGACGAGCTGATCACCGTCACGTGGTGGCCCATGGACTTTGCCACCTTCACACCCAGGTGGCCGATGCCGCCCAGGCCCAGGATGCCGCCGCGGAGGCCTGGGGTCATCAGACCCAAGTGCTTCATCGGGCTGTACACCGTCGCGCCCGCGCACAGCAGCGGCGCCGCCTGCTCCGGCGCTAGCCCGGCCGGGATCTTCACCACAAACCTGCGTCAGTGTGTCAGTGTCGTCAACGTCGCGATTGGATCAGAGTCAGACTGCATGCACCCAACAAACACGTAGCGGAGTAGCTAGTTCATGATTTTGTTATCGAGATGATGCGGCGAGGTAACTCACTTCTGGTCGACGACCATGGCGGAGGAGAATCCGCCCTGCGTCGGCCTGCCGTCGGTGTAGACGTCGTTGTACGTCCAGATCTTCTTGTTGCAGTACTGCTCGGCGTTGGCATTGCACGGCCGGCAATTGCGGCAGCACCCGACGATCCCTCCCACGCCAACCACGTCGCCAACGGTGTACTTGCTCACCTCCGGCCCGACCTCCTCCACCTCGCCTACCACCTCATGCCTGCGGTTTCTTTTTGTCAGTCACCAACAAACTATCTATATACTCCATATTAAAATTACATGACTGACGAACATAAAACAGAAAAGTGGACTATAAGATCCCACAAAATTTTTATACAGCTGAACCTTCATTAACTATGTGTTTATATTTAAACAAACCATGAACGCCCGGTGGCGGAGGACCAAGCAATGGCAGAAAAGGAAAATACAATCTAGTCACTACCGGAAACTAGATATTTGCCGTGTGGCCAAATCACACGGCAAATGGGCTGCGGAACACGGCAAGGACGTCCACACGGCATAAAACGAGTCGGCAAAGGATTTTGCCGTGCGCTTTTGCAAACATCACACGGCAAAGCGTTTTGCCGTGCGCTGGTCGTTTGCCGTGCGCCAATGTGGGCAGAGACGCGGTCAACCCCTCACCCAGGTCTTTGCCGTGTGCGTGGTCTTTGCCGTGTGCGTGGAGAAATGGCCGCACGGCAAGCCTCTTAGAGGTTGTGGGAACCAAGATACAGCTCCGAGGTGCGACCCGCTTCACCGACCCCTCTTACTACGTAGTAAGTTCCGACACTTAGAGGTGAAAACTCCCGTGTCGGGTGCCGGGCACGGAATCATGCGACGAACCACATGAAATGTTGGTTCCCCATGGTCCTATGTACCAACCTAACACAACCAAGCAAAAAAGTTCATGCGTCTACCCCTCTCGGCGCCGGTCAAAGGGGTAGATCGACAGGTTTGACTTTTTTCTAGCGGGTGTAGGGTTTCGCCGTAGCGGGGTCCGGAGCGTGAAAACTCCCGTGTCGGGTGCCGGGATGGAATCATGTGTTAATATTTGCCCAAAGTTGGATTGAGATGTTTATACGATGTAACCTAACATAATGAGGGAGAAAAGCCTAAACCTCTCTGCTTTGCCGTGTGACTAACACCAAGGCACACGGCAAACAAAATATGTGCCGTGTGGCTAACACAGAGGCACACGGCAAACAAATATTTGCCGTGTTTCTAACACAGAGGCACACGGCAAAGGCTTAATTTAGAGCGCGGGAAATTGCCCGCCACGACGGGGACAAAATTGCCGATATTTATTTGAAGCGTGGGAAAGTTGCCGATATTGGTCGTCGCTGGTCCTACCAATTTGCCGTGTGGTCGAGGCAAAACGCACGGCAAAGAATTCTCTGTCGAGCATGTGTTTTTTGCCGTGTGTTATTCGTGCAGTTTGCCGTGCCGATTTCTTTGCCGTGCGCCTTTGCTGTACTCTGCCGTGGTGGCCTTCTTTGCCGTGAGCTGAGGTTGTCCAGCACGGCACAGTTCTCTTTGCCGTGTTCCGAGACGCGGGGCACACGGCAAAGAACTGTCCTCACGGGAAACGCAGATTTTCCGGTAGTGAGTCATCGAGTTCTTCATCCTCTCCACCCCGCACGTGCCGGTGGTGCACCGATGGTGTCGCAAGTTTCTAGAGTTCCTCGTCTGACATGGGTATGCCTATCGGGTACCCTACCATGAGGGTACCTGGTGCACGTATCGACTAGGCCCAACTATCAGAGCCTACATGAAGCCCATGAAGGGAGGCCCACGAAGATGAAGTATCCTCCAAGTTTGGCGAAACAATAGTCGGTTTAGAGTTTTCTTACTTGTAAATCGAGTCGGTTACGAACACCCGAGACCCAGCCTATTTAAGGACTGGGAGGGCCATCAAACCAGACAACGAACCACCAGAGCCACAAACCCTAGCGAGATCGACATCTCGCCGGGACCCTTGTAACCATCATATTCACAAAGCAATAACAGACAGGCAGGACGTAGGGGTGTTACCTCCACACGAGGGCCCTGAACCTGGGTAAAATCTTTGCCCTGCTTGTCAGCCGACGATACTTCCAGCTCTACCACGTTCTCTCCCCCATATTCATAACCTAGGGACCTTAACCATGGGTCTTGATGAGTCTACCCCTCGTCAAGTGGCGCCGTCTGTGGGAAAGAATAGCGCTGGACTCGAAGTTTCGCCGGTCCCAACAGCAAACGGCAAATCGCCGATCACACCAGCAAACGGCAACTCGCCGATCTCATCTGCAAACGGCAACTCGCCGATCTCATCTGCAAACGGCAACTCGCCGGCCATGTCAGCAAACAGCAACTCGCCGATCCAGGCGACACACGGCGACTCGCCGATCCACTCGAAAAGCGGCAGCCTGCCCGCTTCACCTGCAAAAAGCGCATCTGCTCTTCCAATGAATTTCAATCCGCACTCGCCGGAGCTTCAGGAGGCGTTTTCCGGCCTTGAATCAGGTTTGAGCTTAACTGTTGGAGCATTCAATTTTTTCGTAAACAATCTTGGCACGCAGGACTCGACAGATCCGCAACAACTGGCGCTGGGCGCACTCGAGGCTCCGTCGACTGCTCGCCCCGTCGTCGATTCCTGAAGCCTGCTCGCCCGCAACAACCATGTCGACCGGCGAGCTCGACAGGTTCATGATGACGGAACTCCAAGGCGAGGAGGCAGAATCAGCATACCACACAGCAACGTCGACTTCAACCTACCACTCGACGAGAGTTTCGACTGCGGGATCTCCCTCGATGACTTCTACGAGCCCGCGATTCATAACGACAGCAACGTCGACTCGGAGATCTTCACCAACACCAACCTCGACTCAGAAATCCATAATGGCTTCGCCAACACCGAGATGAGCATAGGCGATGAGCACATCGACAACGAGATTCGCCTCGAAGATCTACTCGATGAACATACTGGCTCTGACATGAGCCTCGACGGCGACGTCGAGTCCATGACTGGAATCGACAGCACATACACCTGTCCACGGGTCACGCCCCATCAGGTCTACGTGGCCTTCTCCGCAGAATCATCCGCAGACGCAGCCGCTCGCAGGCCTGCACAATTCCCATGCACGGTAACCATGCCGGATGGGGTCACAACCTTGACAATCACGGAGGAGATGGCAGCAAAAGCAGATAAAGTCATAAAGGAGTGCACAATGATGCCACCAAATTCCACCCCAGAGGAGATGTTGACCTTCCAGTACTTCAACTGGCAGGAGTCAATTCGACTGCAAAACTACCGAGCGACGCTCGAAGAGCGCAAAAGGCAAGCCAGCCTCTCGAGTGCCCGAAGAAGGGAGCAATCCCTCGGGTCCACAATGCAACCAACCCCACGACCTAGGTCGCGGTTGGCAAGCCTTCCAGAACATGAAAGGGTAGCAATCACCCGTAACCTGTCGTTCATGACAGAGGACGCTAACGGAATCCCAGTGCCCAAAACTGCTGCGGGTGCATTATTCTCCGTAGGTGCTTACCTCAAGGCAATGCAACCTCCGGCGAATGACCCTAACGCAGCCCTGCATCGCCAACAACTCAAATCGCTAGCTCTAGCGGCACAGGCTATACAGCCAGAAGACAAAACTCCAGCAAGGAATCGCGATCGCGACATAGTCGACTCACGACACGCAGCACATCATCGCAGTGGTCGCAGCCACCACTCGGATGAAGGAAGGAGAAGCACGCGCCGGCACAGGTCCAGCAGAAGCAGATCTCGAAGATCCTATAGCAGCGATTCATACTCTGATCGTGAACCAGAGCCATGCGGAGCATTGTGCTTCACTCGACGCATCCGTGAGACGCGGATGCCCAAAGGTTCAAGTTGACAGGCGAACAACCCAAGTACAACGGTCGCCAAGAACCTTCCGGGTGGCTAGAAGATTACAGACTCGCCGTGGCATGCCAGCGTGGCACGAACACCACGGCGATGCAGTACATACGACTCATGCTCGAAGGAACTGCCCGCGACTGGCTCAAGGCGCTCCCTCCATCATCATACGACTCGTGGGACGATTTCCGCAGAGACTTCATCAAAAACTTCGAGCCTCTATGTGAGCGCCCGAAGACATTCGAAGAATTAAGGGCATGCACTCAACGATCAGACGAGTCGTTGAGATCATACATACGGCGGTGGACCGAAATACGCAATTCGGTTGGCAAAGTGTCAGAAGACAGGGCCATGGATGCCTTCATACAAGGTCTCGCCAGGAAGGACTTCAAAGAGGCACTGGTCGTGAAAAGCCAACCTCCCTGGCTGACCTCATCAAAGTTGCGACTGAGTGGGCAGATGGAGAGGATTCTGTACGCAGATCCCGTGCTTCCCCACCACGCGACAACTACGAAAGCGGCAGTCGAGGCCGCAGAGATTCATACAGAGAAGATCGCAGGCGCAAACGTTCCAAACGTCCTTACGACGATAACAGACCCGAGTTCATGGCGGCTGGATACACACAACCCGGGAGGACCAAGATAGAAGCAATCGACGCTCGGATGATCGACGGGACAGTCGAGATCGCGAGCAGCGGAGCGACAGCTACAAAAGGCAAGAATGGCGCAAACGCAGCGACGCAAAACCCGAGCGGTCATTCGAGGAAAAGATGGACGACTGGTGCAGATTCCACCTCTTCAAGGGGGACGACGGAAAACTACGCTCCAATCACACCCTAAGGAACTGCAGGGAATTCGACCAAATGGCGACTGACTACATGATACGACTCAAAGGTACGGCCCAGCACCTGCTCAGCCCACGCCTGCACCCGTACCACAGCCGAACGCTGTGCCCGCTCTCATGGCGCCACAGCCGCCACCGCAACCACCACCACAGCCTGCTCCAGGCGCAAACCTCGCAGGTGCCATACAACCCGTACTACGGGCGGAAGATGATCAATATCCACAGCCCCACGGGCAGATGTACATGATACAAAAGGGTCGCCCCTCCAACAGGCAGCAAAAGCTAATCACTCGACAGGTGAACATGGCTGTCATGGCACCTCCTGCCGTGCCCGAATTTCTGAAGGGATCGGAAACCATCATAAGCTTCAGTCGAGAGGATCATCCCCCAGCTGTAGTTCGACCAGGGCACGCGGCTCTGGTACTCGACGCGCAAATAGGAGGCTACGCCATGACCAAGGTCTTCATGGATGGAGGCAGCGGCATAAACATCATCTTCGCGGACACGCTCCGCAAAATGAACAGGTCAGTCGAAAACCTCCCAAAATCTTCAAATACCTTCCACGGTATCGTTCCTGGCAAAGCAATTAGCCCAGAAGGCACCATACAACTCGACGTTACGTTCGGGGACAAAAGCCACTTCAGGACAGAGTCGATTGAGTTCGAGGTCGTCGACTGGAAATCACAATACCATGCTATTCTTGGTCGCCCGACGTTTGCTCGATTCATGGCGGTGCCACACTACGCGTACCTCACGCTGAAGATGCCAGGACCAAAGGGAGTCATCACTGTCCGTGGAAACTTTCAAAGGTCCGATGCTTGCGACCGCGAGTTCAGCAAAATCTCCGAGATGTTCGGGGTGGAAGAATCACTCGCCGACTGGCGATTTCCAACGACCGCACACTCCTTCCGGAGCATAAGAAGTTGGCAGTCGACAGATCCTTCAATGCTACAAATGACACAAGGTCGCATCAGGTGCACCCGACCGATCCGTCCAAGACAGTCAACATATCTTCGAGCCTGCCTATCGCATAGGAAGGCGCGCTCGTCGAATTCCTCCGTGAGAACTGGGAAATATTTGCGTGGTGTCCAGCCGACATGCCAGGTATTCCCAGGGAATTCGCCGAGCACTCTCTCCAATTGTTTCCAGATGCAAAGCCAGTCAAGCAAACGATGCGTCGAATCTCCGGCCCAAAGCGAACCGCAGTCGAATCTGAAGTCGACCGGTTACTCGCAGCAGGATTCATTAGGGAAATCAAGAAATCACAATGGGTGGCCAACCCCGTACTCGTAGAGAAGAAGCATACAGACATCCTTCGGATGTGCGTGGACTTCACAGCGCTGAACAAGTGCTGTCCAAAGGATCACTTCCCGCTACCCCGAATCGACCAGATCGTCGACTCCACCGCCGGATGCGCACGACTCTCCTTTCTGGATGCTTACTCAGGTTATCACCAGATAAGGATGAAGCAAGAAGACGAAGAAAAAACGGCGTTCATAACCCCACTCGGGGTCTACTGCTACACAACTATGCCCTTTGGGCTCAAAAACGCGGGTGCAACATACCAGCGCATGATGCAGGACTGCCTCAAAAAGCAAATTGGACGCAACGTCCAGGTCTACGTGGATGACATTGTCATTACCACAAGGGAAGAACAACACTACTCGACGATTTGAGGGAGACGTTCGCAAACCTCAAACGCTTCCATATCAAGCTCAATCCTAAGAAGTGCACGTTCGGCGTTCCAGCCGGGCAGCTCTAGGGTACCTAGTCTCTGCCCGTGGAATCGAAGCAGACCCGGAGAAAATACAGGCCATCCTCACAATGCAAAGGCCTTCAAAGCTTCACGATGTGCAGAAACTAGCAGGACGAGTAGCAGCGCTCAGTCGATTCATCAGCAAACTGGGTGAAAAGGCTCTACCATTCTATCGACTGATGAAGAAGGCGGACAAGTTCGAGTGGACGCCAGAAGCTGAAGCAGCCTTCACAGATCTCAAGCGGATCCTCACAAGCCCTCCATCCTCGTCGCACCTAAGGAACGGGAACCACTCTACCTGTATGTCTCGGCTACAAACAGGGTGGTGAGCACCGTACTGGTAGTCGAACGCATGGAGGAGGGGCACATCCAAAGCATACAACGTCCAGTCTACTACCTGAGCGAGGTTCTCTCCATATCAAAACAGCGGTACCCGCACTATCAAAAGCTGGCATACGCTGTATTCATGTCCTCAAGGAAGTTGACACACTACTTCACCGAGCACCCGATCACCGTGGTAAGTAACTCAGCAATCGGTGATATCCTCACAAACCCCAATGCAACGGGTCGAGTCGCAAAATGGCTCATCGAGCTGGCTCCAAGAGACATCAAGTACGAGCACCCGAAGGCTATCAAAGCACAAGTCCTACCCGACTTCACAACCGAGTGGATCGAAGCCCAATTACCTGGAGCACCAGACGTGTCCAATTCCTGGACCATGTACTTCGATGGGTCAAGAAAACGAAGGCGCAGGCGCAGGCGTCATACTCATATCACCAAAAGGCGACAAGCTTCGCTATGTTCTGCAAATGGGATTCAAACTACCCTCCAACAACGAGGCTGAGTACGAAGCCTTGATCCATGGCATGAAGATGGCAAAAGCACTCGGGTGCACTCGATTGATGATCTACGGCGACTCGAATCTTGTGGTGCAGCAAACAATGAAAGCCTGTGACGCAATCGCGGACAACATCATACTCCCATCGGGAGCGTATCAAAAATTTCTTTGACTAATGTGTGCAGGATAAAAAGATTTTGAGATTATCCTCCATTGCAAGCAATAAAGCACAATCTCGGGGCTACTCCCATCGGGAGCGCTGTCGTGCACCCGATAGAATAAATGCAAAAGTATCAGTCGACAACTTATTCGACTCAGATCATAAGCAAAATCGTACTCGAAATATTCCCGAGTTGATCCGACGATCCTTGGATGCTGCATGCATAGTGCAAAGGTAAGACCCACCGATCAGTCGAGCTGGGCTAAGGACCGCTCCAGCAGCGTTATCCTTAAATTTTCCGTGTCAGCAGACATGATGAATTATCCCCGACGGACGCGTTGGGTTGATTCAAAATTATACTGCAGTTCGATTCAGTAAGAACTCAACGGCCGTTTCGAGTCTGTCCAGTTTGTTTCAGATTCGAGTCCGGGGACTCGAGTTTGATTGAAAGCTAGTATGGTTTTGCCCGAATGGTAGTTAACTGGCCCCGATCCGTCGTGTGTGCCGGGCCTACTAAGCTAATATCCCTTGATTATCATAAGCAAAAAGCATAGTCGATGAAACACTCGACATAGCCAACATGTGATATATCATACAGAAATTTCAAATCATATGACATAAAAAGCAAGAGAAAATAACGTGCATGATGTATGAGTCCATGCCCGACTCTTCGAATCAGACAAGTACTCGGGGGCTACTGACATGGGTATGCCTATCGGGTACCCTACCATGAGGGTACATGGTGCACGTATCGACTAGGCCCAACTATCAGAGCCTACATGAAGCCCATGAAGGGAGGCCCACGAAGATGAAGTATCCTCCAAGTTTGGCGAAACAATGGTCGGTTTAGAGTTTCCTTACTTGTAAATCGAGTCGGTTATGAACACCCGAGACCCAGCCTATTTAAGGACTGGGAGGGCCATCAAACCAGACGAACGAACCACCAGAGCCACAAACCCTAGCGAGATCGACATCTCGCCGGGACCCTTGTAACCATCATATTCACAAAGCAATAACAGACAGGCAGGACGTAGGGGTGTTACCTCCACACGAGGGCCCTGAACCTGGGTAAAATCTTTGCCCTGCTTGTCAGCCGACGATACTTCCAGCTCTACCACGTTCTCTCCCCCATATTCATAACCTAGGGACCTTAACCATGGGTCTTGATGAGTCTACCCCTCGTCATCGTCAATGCCAGAACAACACCGAGACAATAAAGTACTAGTATCCAGTCGGAAAGTGATGTCAACATCGATCCCGAATGACCCATGCCTCGAAAAGAAAGAACATGTTGCTTGATCACACATACTGATTCCGTCCGTGAATAAGTGTACTTGTATGTTTTTTGTATAGAAATGAGTAGTAACATATAAGACATCAAATTGGTATATTAAGAAAGTTCATTTGAAAATGGATCTAGTGATGCTGATTTAGTGTAAGAAATGTTGCCACGTTTCACTATAAAGTTGATCAAAATATTAAAAATTTGACTTAGGACAAAACATAGATGTACACTTATTTACGGACGGAGGGGATTAAATGTTAAAAACCAACTTCCACACGCCTCCCAGCGATGCCAAGAAGCACTACCAGAACAAGGGTGGGGCAGGGAGGACTTATTCGATGCCGACAATGACTCGGTCACCCTGCCACTAGCAACCGAAATTCAAAACAACCTGAATAGAAACCATAAACCTACCTATTAGGCCTCTAACGAGGCACACACACCCTCCCCCTGATCGGAGCCACCTCTTGACCATGCACCGGTCGATCCGACGAAGAAGGCGGGTGGCTACGATCCACCAGCGGAAGAGAAGGCTTGGAGGCGGAGGCTATGCTTCAGAACGGGGATCCCACTACCAACTTTACCCACGAGTTTGTTGTTGTACTTACCCAGGGACCATGGGGTACTTCCAAAAACCAAAGTGGTTCTTGGCCTGGTGGATGTCAGAGTGGCATATCCCGCAGTACTTAACCTTCACTACCACATCTTCATGCCCTGGTTTCCTGATGTCACAACATGAAAAAAACAGTAAAATGAGTTCTTGCAAGAAGATGATTGTTCAATTACTCCATGGTAAAACAAATCTTAAGGCACACCATAAATCTATAAAATCTTTCAGTGGCGTCTGTTTGGCCACCCACAAGTGCCATTCAGTTTTAGGCATGCGTCACTCGATCGACAAGAAATATGTGCTTCAACTAGTAGTTAATTAGTACATACTAGCAGGTGTTTCTACGAGACGACAAACTGAACGTGTATCATTCTGATGCAGAGGTCAGGGGATCAACCTCTTTTCAAAGAAAAAAAGGATGTGAGCAATAAAGCAGTACTCCTTGTTTATTATCAAACAGACACCACCTAAATTTAGGCGAAGCAAATAATATCCTTTCTGATTTTAGTTACTTTGTGTTCTTAGTTCAGTCTAAGTCAAGTTTCACCAAATATATAAGGAAAAATGTCAACATGTATAATAAAAAATGAATATATTATGAAAAAATATTTTACGATGTCTTAATAATATAAATTTAATATTTTATATATTGATATCTTTTTCTAAATGGTTGGCAAACTTTACAGAGTTACGACTTTGTACTCAGAACGCAGGGTAATTATAAACGGAGGGAGTATGCTTCTGTTGACTATTTTTATAAATCTCCTTCTGTGTACACTGGTGTTAATAAGATTGCAGTCTCAAACTCTTGATAGTGCAATGTTTTGTCCATAGGCTATCGTATATATTTGACCATATGGTATAGTATATTTTTGTCTATAGTTCATGTATAGACTATAGAGTGATATGTAGATCAGGACAAGTGGAAATCGGCCTGGGAACTATGATATGTAGATTTGGACAATTGGAAGCCCGCCTGACAACCATTACATCTCTTTTAAACAATAAATCTAGAGATGCCATCCACATATTTATGTTATCTGGAGATGCCATCCACACATGTTTTGTCTGTTTTCTAACGTACATGTTCAGGTAACACGAGCAAACTGAAGCACCTTGCACCACATATATGCAGTCTTGTTTTTCTGAACGATTCCGCCCCCAGTCACAGAGGCCTACATCGAGGAAGAAACACATGCACGCCTAGTACGTACATACATACATACGGCCTAACAAACAGCTAATAATAAAGTATATCAGTTATCAAGCCAGATCTCAAAAACTGGTTCCCATGCAGTTCCAGGATCACAATATATTCAGTCAAACAACGAGAACGGTGTATGCAGGAAGCAGATGAGCAGAGCGGTGAGGCTCGAAACAGATTCCGGTAGAAAAAAACAACGAGAACAGAGCATGCAGGAAGAAGAAGAAGAAGAAGAAGAAGAAGAAGAAGAAGAAAAGAAGAAGAAGAAGAAGAAGAAGAAGAAGAAGAAGAAGAAGAAGAAGAAGAAGAAGAAGAAGAAGAAGAAGAAGAAGAAGAAGGTGTATGTGAAGGGGGAGAGGTGGCCGGCGCCGTCCCTGGCGGCCCACCCGGTGACCGTCCTTTCAGAGGCGTCGACATTGGCCATTCGATCCCTTGGTGCAGCGACGACGAGAGGTGTGAGCGAGAGAGATGCTGGTTTGGGAGTGCAAAGAGGAGCAGCTTGCTGGAAAGCTTGGGTCTTGAGAGAGCTGTATTATATAGGGAAAGGCAAGCCGTGACGGTGACCGGCAATGGCGAGCAGGTGGATTGGGTGCCACCTGACAGGGTACGAAAACCGGGCGATTGACGACAGCACACTGAAACGCGGAAGCGGTGGATTATTAGTGCTCGCACGCTATAATCGATCTCCCCTGACAAGTGTAGATGATAGCAGTACGGCAAGACTTGTTGCAAAACGAAGTGTTCCCAGTTCTTTACTTGTACAGCTACCGATGTCGCCTTCAGCGAAGCACCCACCAACTCTGGAGCAAAATATGCTACCTTCAGCAAATTTTATTGTGATCCAGTCGTATCAATGTGGCACAAGCAAGATAAGCAGCCATCGGTAAATACAGAGTAATGGTATTCCTGTAAGTCTTGTCTGTAGGTTGAGTTCATCAGGAGCTCACAGCACTGTACACAGTTAGTAAATAGCAGGGTGTTAGAGGCCATGGGACACCTGCAGTCCAGGCAAGAGTTAAGCCCTTAAGACTTTGTTTGGTTGGCAGGGGAGGAAAAAACAGGGAACCATATCCGCAAAGGAGATTTATGTGTGCACACGGGATACCTCCTCCAATTGGGGAGATCCGCCCATTTACATGTGTTTGTTTGGCAACATGGGGAGGAAACCTTATGGACACACAAAAGAGTGAGAGATTAGAATGGAAATCTTTGCAGCATAACAGTCCCCATTTCATAGCGAATCAAGCGGTGACCTGGTGAAGCAACATTTCAATTAATATTTGCTGCATCATTCATCTAAATGTTCTCAATTTCAGAACTGCACCATTACAACTAGAACTATATCTTAGTTTAGCTAGAAAAACACAATGAGTTGCTGGGAACTATATCTCAATACAAAAATTTCTGAATTCCCAAGTTGCTGTGTCCGAGGCTGCGATACTACTGAAGAGGTGAGCTAAGACGACAGTCAGGCAGGAGTCAAGCTCTGGTCTTCGTACCCTGCACCACCATCAGGTACCGCACGTCAAAGTTTGCTGAATTACAAGAAACATTGAGGATGCTAAGCAACTCTTTCATAATACAACAGTTTCGTAACCACATTGAAGTCACAAAGCCAAAGATCAAGACAACAGTACAAGTAGTTTCGGGCAGGCTGTTCTATGTATGCTGCAGTTGCTCTACTCCTCAAGATACCAATTAAACTTGCATGGTGACAACATTAACAAACCCAACAACATTTGGTTCATTAAACTGTTTCAAAATAGAACAGTTTCAGTAAACTGTTTTTCAGACTACAGCAGTTTCAGTATATTGCTTTGCAGTTTGCAAGCACAACCAGAAAGCAGTATCTACAAACATCTCTACACTGCATAAGAAAGGCAACACTGCTACTGCTAGTACATTTCCTGCAAAAGAGATCAGTAGTAACCAGTAAATTAGGTACATGGAGAAGATCAATAATTTAAATCTCGTACATTTGCAGAACTAAGAAGACAGCCCATGTACAAAACCTGAGAATATGTAATGTGCAGAAATCATGTGTGGCTGCCTCAGCACTTGCACTGTGAGACAAGCATGTGAAGCTCGTAGTTTTAACTATGGAGTTTTGTTGATTTGGGTTCTTAAGTTCCAAAAGTTTCTCTTGGCAGCAAATATTACCAAATGGGAGATCTGCTATGTAAAGCATGCTAATTGTACTAACAGCTGACTGGATCTAGTAGTTTCATGCAATGAAGATAATAAGGCACAGGTACTGATGGAAACTTGACTTCCGGCCAAGGTGCACCACTTCTTGTGGAGACTTGGCCATGATAGCCTACCAACAAGGATGGATATATAGAGAATAAAGATTGAATTAGACACAACATGCCCACTGCGCGGTACATTGTTTCAGGATGGAGGCCACATATGTATCCAATGTTCAGAACTGACAAAGGTGAACGCAGATTGTCTGCCAGGGAGCTCAGGTTTGCGGTGAGTCGGGCATGTTTCTGAATGGGCTGACTTCCTGAAGAAGAACCAGCTGAGACGCAGCAACACCTGCTCGCTGGCAGCCCCCTCTGAGGGAGTGGGTCAAGGTTAATCTCGACTGTGCCTTCTGGGTATTGGCCGTCTCCTATTTGTCACCGACTGCCTCCGAAGCAGCCCCCTCGCGAGGCTATATTATCGAGCTTACTGGCAAAACACTGTGAGAAAACAAGCAGCACTGCACCAAAACAGCTACTGCTGGATAGTGAATACTAGCACAAGTGGTCGGTGATCAGAAGGGTCATATTTGCTCTCGTCCTAAGCATCTTCATCCATATGTTGTCAATGCGTCGCATCATGGTTCTGCAAACATAGATTTCGATCAAATACACCTTTCAATATGATAAAAGCATTCAATCATTTGTTTGGTGCATAGACAGACATACCTTTTGGATTGTAAAAACTCATGTATGGAACTAAAGGACGGATATTTTCTCTCTTCCATATCTTCTTCCACTGTAGCGTCTTGAGGTTAATCTCGCAGATGCCAAGGTCTGTGGTGACAAAAACGATATCACGGCCCACCACAGATCCGATCAATGTAAGTCTATTCTCTGGATTCAGAATGGGGATAAGTTCCTTGAGATTTATTACTTTACATTCAGTCCAGGACGCAACTCCATCGGAACCCAGCTGTCTTGACCACAGGTAGAGGGTTAACCCGTCCACAGATGCAAACCCCAAACTGCCATCCTGCATCTCCGTGAGGATAGTGGCACCGCCAGTATCAACCACCTCTTGAGGCGCGTCAATCAGCGATAAGAAATTAGAGCTCAAGTCGTATTTGAGAATTCCTGCACGATCATCATCATCTTTGTAAACAAGTATGAAGTAAAGCGCGTCTTTGATGAGAACAGGGCACGTTGGTTCGATGTATGGATCATCCTCTATATGAAATCCAGAACACGCCTCGACCCACTTGTCAAGATCAACATCAGAGGACGGGTCGCTGCATTCAGCCTTCTCCGGCGAGGACAGCCACACGCTTGCAACAATATCACCATGAAGATCCAGGTCCAGGCCGACAAAGACGGCCCGGAAAGGGCCATCACGGCACGCGCGGTGGTCGCAGCCGGTCACGGCGCAGAGCACCGCGGCCCCATAGCCATAGCTCTCCACCATCATTGGCGCGCCCAGGTTCCACCAGCGGCCCGTCATGGGTTCCCAAACGGCGAGCTTGGTGACGACGTCTGGAAAAGCAAAGTTATCCCCGAGGAGAATGCGGCCATGGCGGCAGTCCAACGCATAGCATCCAAAGTACCTCCAGCGTTCGGCGTCGGGAATGCGCGCGTCGAATTTGGTGGTGGACAGGAAGAGTGGCCCGGTGTCTCCCTCCTGCGGGTTGATGTACGGGGAGGGGCGGCGACAAAAGAAGCCGAGCATGGGGGCAGCTCCGTGGAACTCGCGGTAGCGACCGTGGAAGGCGGTGCCGGTGAGGAGGCCGAGCCAGAGCTTGCTAGCGAGGGAGGCGCGCACGATAGAGGCGGGCTCGTCCGGAGGGAGGCGGAGGAATACCTCCTGGATAAGCTCTACCGGCAGCGTCGCCGGCGGCGGCGGCGGCGGCATGGTCGTCGGTGGAGGCGGCGGCGAGGGTTTGGGGTGGGGAATTTTTTGAGGAGCTGGGCGGGGAGGAAAGAAATGGGATTGTGGCCTGGCCAGCTCCGCTTGGGGAGTCACCAACAGCTGGGGCCGGAGAGACAGTGAGAGTGCGCTTACGGCGAGAAAAACATCTGAAATCTTTTTTTTAGAACCTGAAATCTGACGACACGAGGCCTTGCAGTAATAAACCTGAAATTTGCGGACGTGAAACAATGTGCTTTATTACTGCCTACAACCTTGGACCAGTTCCTCGGAAGTTAAAAGCAGGACGATGATGCAGCACCCTTGGTGTCCTTGTTCAGAGAGCTTAAGTTTCGTCTTCGCCTGAATTTTATCGAGTCTAAAATTGTGTATGAAAGCAGATTCTGTAACAAGCAGATTCTGTAACTAGATGGCATCAGCGCCTCATTTCGCATCAACAGCGCCTCATTTTGCATCAACAGCTGCCTACGTTTTCCACCTACAGTTAGTATGAATCCCGGATCAGAAGGCAACTGGTCTTCTCCGTACGACCCGGATTACTACAACAATCGTAACGTGAAGGTTGAGATTAGTACAAAGTGTAGCCAATAGGGGGTTTTATCAATGGGTTTAGTAAATCAGCAGAAAGTTTATGTGCTGTTTTATTTTAGTAGCCGAACCGTCCAAAGTGGGTTGCTGTATTTTTATCCAGTTATCGATTTTGTTCGACCTCTATGTTCATAATACTTTTGTTGTTTTTATTTTGCATACATAGTACGAATCGGATGATTCCGTTGACAGTGACAACGAGGGTTCGTACACTGCAAAAATACTGGAGAAGCTGCAAAATGAAACCCTTAAGATTCTTCTTAGGGGTAGGTACAAGTGCGGATGGGATACTAAACCGAAAGACGGGGCAAAAGAGAATCTTTTACATCATGCTACAACAATGTATTAGGCCTCTGTCAATGCATCGTCTCTTAGCACAATATCATAGGAGTATTAAATAATTAAGATACAATTAGGACAATGCATTGTTTCCTATATGTTGTATCTACATTTAATGCTTTGGGGCTCATGCATGCATATGATTGGCCACGTGCAAATGTTGTATCTTAGTTAGGCCCAGTTCTTTTGAGGCTTCTAGGCAGCTTAACAGTCAAAAAAAGCTTAAGCCCAAAAGAACTCGAATTTAAGCCGTTTCCATGGACAGCCAGCTTCCCCCATTTCTTCACAGTGGAAAAAAGCCACCCTACCCCAACTTCCCGCCGCCGCCCGTGGCTTCCCGCAAGTCCACCGAATCGTTTTCTGGTGTTACCCCTGTTGCACGTCGTATTTACCTTACATTGCCACCGCGCAACAACTAGCGAACGGCTTTTCTTTTTTCCTCTCCTTCGTCCCGAGCGAGTTCTTTTTTCCTCTGCCCAATCAGCACCGCCGCCGCCCCTTCCTCCACCTGCGCCGCCGCCCGCCTCAACCCTCAAGCCGCCGGTCCGACGCATGGCAGGGAACCTCGCCGGCCCTTCGCGGACCTTGGTTCCGTTCCATGGAGGAGGGAGAGCGCGCGACCACCCAGCAGCTCGTCGGCGCGCGACTGGATCGAGGACTGGATCGAATCGATCCCGCCGGACGGGGCTGGTTCTGCTGTGCCCGTATGCTGCTGTCTCCTCTCAGTTGCGGATGCGCTTGGACGGAGCTGCCGATCCACGAGTCTTGCATCCCCCGGCCGGCCGCGTATACTAGTTTCTAAATGAGTAAAATCCATCGGAGGTCACCGTATTTGAGGCCATTACTCACCTTGGTCACCGTACACAGCTATACGCGAATTACGGTCACTGAATACGCGGGGTGTGTCGTACACGGTCACCGCCGAAGCCGTAGCGCCGTATCTGGTGGCTTGTGAGAGAATGGAACCCACTGTCAGCCGTTGAGATGGTCATTTTATGAAAAAACCCTGCATCTATGCGCGACACACGGTTCAGCCCCTCCGCCATCTTGTCTGTTTTGCATACCGGCAAGCTTCACCGATTGAGTAAGCCATCTCTTGGCATGACAGTGAATCTGTGTCACGATGATATGCAAAAGTACAAACTTTCTGGAGGCAGTTGAACACGAATTGCAAACTTTCTGGAGACAGTTGAACACGAATTGCAAATTTAAACAAACACAGCTCTGCAGATGCTGTTCTTTTATTACAAACGTTGCTCAGGAAAATGGTGACCATCTTCTGGTGTGGAGCTACAGCAGCAGAGCAGGTGGCATGAACAAGAACGTAGGTAGATAGTCATACTACTACAATAGAATCACAATCACCGAGACACAACAGAGCTGTGAGATCACGCCGTGGCGCGCTTCACGTTCTTGGCCCAGATGATGTGGCCGTACGGCATGAGGTGGCAGACCGGCTGCCGCCGGGCTTGGTGCCGAGGAGCTTGAAGGAGACGTGCTCCGGGTTCCACATTGCGTGTCGGTGTGGCACACACGGTGGCGATGCTCACCGCGCCGCCGCCGCGCTCGCCCTCCATCTCCACCATGTACGCCCTGGACGGGCCGGTCGTGTGGCACCGGTATACGGTGCACGGGTAAGGCTCGTCGTGGTACGCCACGAAGACCGGGCCACCCTCCACCGGCCGCACGGCGCGGACGGTGTACGTCTGCAGCGGCGCGCCGGCGCGGGGCACCGTCGATGTCACCAGCATGACGTCGCGGGTGCCCAGGACTCCCATGGCGCGGGGCACCGTCGATGTCACCAGCCTGACGTCGCGAATGTCACCAGAATTTGGACTCCCCGGGGATGGTCGTCGGTGTATCGCAGGCGCACAGCGACGCCTCCATGCCGGCCGCCATGGCGGAGTTCGGCGAGACGCCGAATGCCGCGAGGACGCCTGGTAGGGCGGGCGTCGTGAACGGGACGGAGTCGGCGACGCGACGCGGCAGGAAGCCCAACGCGGCCGGCGACACAGGAGGGAAGTGGAATGGGAGACGCTCGCCGACGTGCACCGCCTCCTCGTGGAAGAACACCGTCGTCTTCATCAGACGACGAGCGCTTGTAATCTTAGACTCTTGGTAGTCGAAGGAGGGCCTCTCCTCGGCTTTGCTCACGAAGCTGTTGTCTGCGTGCAACATCCGTGCGTGAATCAATGCATGCATTTTTCTGGCGTTTGATCAAACTCGGGAGAACACGGTTAATGGAGGGAGACGAGGAACACAACATGCAAGACCGACCTGCTGCTGGAGCTGCAGGGCGGAGGAGGCGGAGGATGGCCTCCGGCAATGGAGAGCGCGGCAGCACGGTGCGCCAGAACATCTCGGCCGTCGCCAGCGCCGGCGTGGCGGCGTCGCGTGGCCCAGCTGCCCTCCAGCCTGAACCTCGTAGCTGTAAAATATGCCCAGAAATTGATTCAGGGTTTTTTTCCCATAAAACGACCACCTTGACCGCTCCACGAGAGGCTGACAGTGGGTTCCACTCTCAGACAAGCCACCAGATACTGCGCTACGGCCTTGGTGGTGACCGTGTACGACACACCCGCGCGTATTCAGTGCCCGTAATTCACGTATAGTTGTGTATGGTGACCAAGGCGAGTAACGGCCTCAAGTACAGTGACCTCCGATGGATTTTACTCTTTCTGAATCCACGAGCAGTGTTGTCTATTTCTGAATCGGGTTCAGTTTCAGTTTCTGTATTTTTTTTCTACTATTGTATACTAGTTACATCCACCGATGTAGGTATGTACATAGCAACATGAGATATACGCAAGTGGTCATATATGAATTTTGTGTATCTACGCGTGTGATATTTTTCAGTTTCAAACCTATGAAATATTTCTATTACTCAAAATTGAAGTACATAGGGTAATCTGATTTTCGAAACATTATTTTGTGATCATATATGCGAAAACAGAACAAAAGAAATCAAAATATGTCAGTTAGAACATAAATTTATCCTAAGGGCATTACAGACTTTTCATCATACAAATCAGACAATAAGCTAGGACAGGGGAAAGCCCAAAAGAACTGGAATGCAGTTTTTGGGTAGCTTAAATCCACAGCTGTTTCTCTGGGCAGCTCTATTCAGGATGGCTTATGCACAAGCCAAAGCTCAAAAGAACTGGGCCTTAAGCTACAACCTCACTCTCTTTCTTCATTAACTAGTATGCCACATAAGCAAAATGCTTATGAAATCGCGCTAAGAACCTTGCATTGGCATAGGCCTTAGGGGCAAATCACAAGCCCTAATAGTATGAATCGCTAGGGCGACACTGCTCGAACTAGGGGCAATTTAGTATCTCATGCGCACTTGTACCTACCCCTAAGAAGAATCTTAAGGGTTCCATTTTGCAGCTTTTCTAGTATTTTTTCCAGTGTACGAATCCTCGTTGTCACTGTCACCGGAATCATCCGATTCGTACTATGTATGCAAAATAAAAACAACAAAAGTATTATGAACATAGAGGTCGAACAAAACCGATAACTGAATAAAAGTACAGTGACCTACTTTGTACGGTTCGGCTACTAAAATAAAACGGCACATAAATTTTCTGCTAATTTACTAAGCCCATTGAAAAAAAACCTATTGACTGCAGTTTGTACTAACCTCAATCTTCACGTTAAGATTGTTGTAGTAATCCGGGTCGTACGTAGAAGACCAGTTGTCTTCTAATCCTAGATTCATACTATGATTGTAGGTGGAAAACGTAGGCAAATGTTCAAGCGGCAGCTGTTGATGCGAAATGAGGCGCTGAGATGCTGTTTTATAGAGGCTGCCAGCCATCTAGTAGGACGCCTCATACATAACGACGCGGCCACCACCAGTCATGCATGCAGGCTACCCTCCTTTCCACCGTAGCATGCACACGGCCTAGCTCGCTGCGCTGGAGGCATGCATGCACGCACCCAGCATGGGCGCGACAGCCGAGTCGCCGGCCTCGCCAGCACGTCGCCTCCCGACGTGGGCGCGTCTCGCTACGCCGGAGGCATGCATGCACCGCCCAGCAAGGACGCGACAGCCTAGTGCGCTGCCACTGCGGCCATGCATGCACCGCCAGTCGAGGGCGCTGCCACTACGGCCATATGCATGCACCGCCCGGCCAGGGCGCTACAGCCGAGTGCATGCGTTAGCTCTGCCACTACGGCCATGCATGCACCCGCCAGCTGGTGCCCACCGGGAGCATGCTTTTTCAAGCAACGAAATAAATATTTGAATAAACATTTCGCAGGATTGGTTAAAAATCTAAACTACTTAACAAGTTTGGTCATACTAGACTAGGGGGAAAAATGGAGTCATTTCAAGCAGGTCAACTCTGCGGCAGTCCAAGGCATAGTGTCCTTGTCCTCGGAGAATGTAGCTTGTTCATATGAGAATTTGGAAAAACTCTACAAAAGCTTGTGGAAACACTGAACAGGGAATGGGCGTCTAAGATCCTGCTTACCTGGTTAACTCTGTCCGGCCGGCTGCATCCATGTTACTGGCGTCCACAACAATTTCATTGACATTTGAGAATGTTTGCCAGAAGATATTAGAGAACTCCTGTTTACTGTAGTCATAATAGGGAACACTCTCCATTTTCTAATTGTATAAGAATAGCAACTTGTATTCCCATGAGACATAGGCCAGTATGTGACGCCCCAAAATCGATACCATGCGGATTTCAGCGATCCCGCCAAAACCTGCATAATAACGATCTTAAGACGCCCACCAGACATAACGTGCACGCCGAAACATACACGTTATGTGGGTGGAATTGTGATAACATTACAACAGTTCACGAAAGAATCCGCAACAACAGCAGAAAGAGAATATATATACAAGATCGACTCAAACGAGTCAAGAAAACAACTGGTACATTACAAAGATACAAAGCACAACGAAAACAAAATAGTGTCCGACTACGGACAAGATACAAATTTGGACTAAGAGTCCCGAAGATAAACGATGGCGTCCAATCCCTGCCCAGGCCGAGCCGGAGGGATTCCCAAGCTAACGTCGTCAGACTTCAAACCTGTTGACTGCTTAGACAAAAACAGCCCAAAAGAATGGGTCAGGTAATGGAATTTACCTGGCAAGCAAAGAACACTTGGAACCAATACAAAGGCTCCCAAAATATAAAGGATTGGTGGACTGAAGCGGCAGCAGCACTAAGTTATCTACAGAAGACACGCTACAACTTTCGTCTATTGGAGAGGGATAAGAGAGCGCATCGGAACCAACTAGCTTCTAACACCAAACATAACACATCCCAGATTCACCCCCTCAACCCAGTATGAGGAAGCAATCGAGGGAAACTCACACAGTTGGCAATTTTAGTTACATCTTATTATGAAAGTGAGTCTAACTTACTAGTCAAGTTAAATTAGCATCATTAGGTGTAAGTTGTCTATGATCTTGTTAGCCAGCATCCGCACCAAGTCATCCATAACCGTGGACACGGCTTCTCGAAAAGATTTAAACCCTGCAGGGGTGCACTACTGTTAAGCCACACGCACGTTCAACCCTTAATGCCCATGAGTAACACACTTCCGTCGGTGTGTCGGCAGGGCATCGCGACAAGACGTTTTCCCTTCACTACCAACAAGTCCAAGAGCCACCCATCTGAGTCTTTCCCACGCGAGAGTCCGGCCGAAGCTCCGTTGTGGACCCATCTGTTTGTGAGACATAGCCCTCCCAGGCCTCCTCTATCGGTAGCTACCCGGTTAGACCACGTCCACACCTATATGTAAGTGCAGCCGGCATCCACCCATCTTCAAAGAACCTCCATCATCATGCGTATGAGCAAATGGAAAACTCGAACTACTTGCAGCTCCTGGACAAGTCAGTAGATCCGGTACTAAGTCGAGGGGGTTCCCATAGGGCCCCACATGTGGATAGCGCGCTCGTACTTGGATTAGAGGACAAGAACTGAGGTCCTAGGGCGACACTTAGCAGAACAAAGCACCAACGAATTGGCCTTCCACCGGGTGCCTTATCATTTAGTTACAACCCACAAACATTATCATCATATTAAGTAAAGTTGAGCCCACCTATCATACTAAGCATGTGAAACAAAAGATAGACAAACTCGCAACAGCAAACCTAAGCATGCAACTACGACTCGCAAGGCTAACAAGGTAAACGAACAACAAGGTGATAGGATGTGGAGGTGGGGCTATATCATGGCAGCAGGTAAACATGGATAGGATCGCACAAGCATCGTAACATAAGGATAGCAGAGATCAACGGGCAAGGATGAAAGACAATGCATTGGGACCAAGAGAACATTGCTTGCCTGTTATCCAGCAAGGAAGAAGACCTTGTCGTTGCTCACATCATCTCAACGTCTTATCCGCGAAGAAGCAACAAACACTGGAAAGAACAGCGGATGCAAAACTTACTACTACGGCAAAAGATCCAGCATGTTCATGAGATGATGCATGCCATGGCAAGAATGCAACTTAGCCAAATTAATCGGAACCGGGGTTCCGACAATTAATATTAAGGTTCAAGTTATTTATCTAACCACCAAATTAAATGTTGATTAACATGTCTAAACAAGGCATGGGTGATCTACCCAAAATTAAATGGAATAGGACACTAATTAATTAAATGCCCACACATTCCATATTTAAGTATTTAGATGATTATGCAAAAGACCACTACGCAACAACTAGATGATGCAAACATGAGCATGGATGACAAATTAATATTCATTACATTTTTCTGATAAAAATAGACATATAACTTGTATTAATTGGAGCAGTAAAACTCAAGATTTAATTTATACAAGATTAACATATTTTCTGTAAAAAGAAAAGACAGAAAAGAAAAAGAAGTGGATTTATGCCTCCGGAAGGATTCGAACTTGGGCCTTCAGTGTAGAAGATCAACGTGCTAGCCACTGGGCTAGTTCGCTGTTTGATGTTTGAATCGAACTGGACAGAACATAAAACGTAGTAGCGACGTTAACTGAAGAAGACACAGAAAGCTTCAGGCTTTGGCTCCGGTGCAGCGCGACGGCGGAGATTGGCAGCGAACTGCTGGTTCGCTTGCTTGTTTGCGCGAGCTCGTGGGCGGATGGGGGAGCTGGGGGGTGGCATGGACGTGGGAGAAGGGTAGGAGATGCACGGGAGCGACAGCAGCTCACGCGCGAGCTCCGTACGGCTGCGGCCATGGCACGACGGCGACCGGCAGTCTCGCTCGACGGCGAGTACACAAAGCAATAGGGGGAAGAGGGAAGATGTCCAGGAGGACGGAGGGCTCACCGAGGGGCTGAGGTTGTCGCGGTTGTCCAGCCCGCGGACAACGACGACGGGAAGTAGAGGAAGAAGATCATGGCCTTGGCGCTCCCGCGGACGGTCGGCGTCGAAGAAGACGAGGTTTCTGCGGCTGTCCTGGGGCTCCTCTGGCTCCTGTTCTTGGCGGAAGCTGGAGCACAGCGGCACGGATCTCCGGGACATGGAGGCTTGGGTCGGGGTTGCGCGGACCAACGGGGACGATGACGGCGCGCACCCGGCCGAAAGAAGAAGACGAGCTTGGCGTGGCGTCGTTCGTGCTTCCCGTGTCTCCCGCTTGCTGTCGAGGACGGAGGAAGTCAAGGCGCGGCTCCTGGCGCGAAGGGAGAGCACGAGGTGGATGGAGCCACCGGGGCCGCGAGCTTGGGCTTGTCACGGCCATGGCGTCGATTTTCTCGGGAAGAAGAAGAAAGGGGAAGGGAGAGAGCTGGTGGCGGCGCTGGAGGGAGGGAGAAGGAGCTAGGGTTCCAGGGGCGCAGCCGGGGTGGCTTTAGTAGAGGGGGAAAGGTGGAGGAGCAGGTGGCTGCGAGGTGGAGGCCACGGCCACGCCATGTGCGTGCTCCTCCAGAGAAGACGACAAACAGTAAAGGTGGGCTGGGCTGCTGCTGGACTTCGGTGAGTTGGGCCAGCTTGCTGAAGGGAAGAAGGCCAGATGGAGCTGCTTCGGCCCTTTAAGAAATTCCAGGAATTCATCATTTTCCAGGAATTAAAATTGAGGGAAAAAAGAGAGAGAGAGAGATAGATAAAGAAGATAGAAAAGAGGGAATAGAAATTAGGGATGAAAGGGAAAAGAGAGGCAAGACTTTTACAAAATAATTTACAAAACTTTAATTTTATTTGAAATAGTTTTGCAATTATTCCCAATATAATATTTTGAGTTATTTAAAATAGAAAAGAGGGAGAAGGATTTATTATTTGCCAAAACAAAATAAGGTTTGCAAAAATATTATTTTTATTTATTTAGCAAAACATGCAAGGTGATAACAAGATTCATGATGATGCAAATGAAAAACAAACAAATCTAATTGGGGAAAAACCCCGGGGCGTTACAGACGACACCACTAACAAGGGATCGCGCCCCCGCGATCCACCCCAAGACAACAGAAAGAGAGCGGTAACTATCGAGTCTTCGTGCTTCATGTTGATCTTCTCGACACCACTAACAAGAGATTGTAACTCCATCTTCAACTTGTCGACACCACTAACAAGAGATTGTTGCTCATCTCGAAAGCGACTTCCAAAGATCGAACCTAATAGGTTAAAAGGCAAGAGATCATCCACCCACGTTGGATCCTATAACTTTGAAAGATGGGTAAGAGAGGAGACTCCAAAACAGATAAGAGGAGCTTTTATCATGGGAGGGCCTTTAAGAAAACTTTGTAGGAACAAATGCATTACTTTGACTTCTGAGCGCACATAGTATTTAACTACACCTGTACTAGCCACTTGTTTTTTTTTCGAAACGAGGCAAAAGTTTTGCCTTTTATATTGATAAATTAGAAGCAAACGTATAGGACAAGGCCTAAAAAGAAAAAAAAATACAACTCGATCCACGTCGGCCCCGAGGCCGCGCCCCACGCGGGTCGACGACCAAGTTGCCCAAGCAACCATGGCCGACACCAAGACCCCTAAGCAGGGGAGAAATCCGGAGCCGCCGCTCCGACATCCACGCCGGCCCCAAAGCCAAGCTCCACACGGGTCGACGACCAAGACGCCCTAGCGACACAAGCTGACACCACACGACCTCGACGCAACATGGCGGAGGTGACCTCGACGCATTACAGCGGAGGTGAAGCATCCGGAGCCGCCGCTCCGGCATCCACGCCAGCCCCAAGGCTGCGCTCCATAACAAGCCGATGACCAAGACGTCCAAACTACCAAAGTCGGCGCTCCACGGCCTCAACGCAGGACGACGGAGGCGAAACCCGGAGCCGCCGCTCCGACATCCACGCCGGCCCCAGGGCCGCGCACCCCCAAGCCGAAGACGAGGACTCACCGTCGCCAACCACCAACTCTCCACATGTCCCACTGGCCGGTGGAACATCCAAGACGAGGCCCCAAGAGGCAAGCGACGCAGGAGCGCCGCCCTCGCCCGATCCGGCGAAAGGATCTAGGGTTTCCCTCGGAGAACCCAACATGGGGACGCGACACCATCACCTCGACGATGCTTTCAAGAAGGGCGCGGCGTCCGAGGACGTCGCCGTCGTCGGCCCGGCCGAAAACCAGGGCGGGACTTTCGTCCGACGATGGGTCGCAGACCCGCAAGCCGCCCGTCGAGGACCGGCCAGACCATCCACACGCGAGCCGCAAACAACCGCAGCACCTCATGCCATGGCCGGCGGCACGCCGACATCGACCCAGTCGAGCCGCAGCTCCGGGGCCGCCGCCCCGGCTTTCCTCCTCCCGCTCACGCCCCTGCCGAAGCCAGGGGCGCGTCGCCGTGGACGACCCCGCAACCACCGCGCTGTCACAGCCGCGCCATGCGCCGGCCCGCACGGGCTCTGCCAGACGAGCGCCGGCGCCGTCGCGTGCTCCACCGGCCGCGTCCTGCGCCGCACCGCGCGCCGCCGCAGGACCGCGCCGGGCCGACAGAGCGCCGGAGCTCGCGCCGCCACAACGCCGGCGACCCTGACCCACCGTCCTCACGGCCGGGCCGAGGCCACCCCCAACAGATCCGGGCGCGAGGGCGCCGGATCCGCCTCGCTGCCGTAGATCCACGGCCTCCGGAGCCTCCGCTCCGGCGTGCCAGCGCGGACGAGCCGCCATCGCCGCCCAGTCGGCTTGGACGTCCGCCGCGCCATCGAGCCAACGGGAGAGGAAACCACCCCCGCCGCCTGTTGTGTGGCAGCGGGGAGGCCGCCACCGCCGCGGCTCGGAGGCCAGCGGCGGCAGCGGCGAGGACGGGCGGGGAGAAGGTGGGGGGCGGCGGCGGTGCGAGAATCGCCCCCGGTGTCGCTTGGGTGCGACACGGGGGGACGGGGGACGGGGGGGGGGGGGGGTGTGATTCTGGCTTCTAGAATTATGAGTAACAGCCACTTGTATTCTTAATTAACCCGTTTGATATTCTGTTGCTGAATTCCTTCCTCTCTTCCTTGAAACAGGAGTGTCATGTGAAGAACAAGGATTTGCAGCCCTCCCGACACTGGTGACACCCTGTTTAATTGGTGGCTCAAGGCCAGACGTGAAACTCCCGAGACGTGCTGCTTAATTACCTCGTTGATGCCGTGGAAGCACCGCAACAATTGCACCTTTGGTTGCGCTCGGCCAAACCTGCGCAGGTTTTTTGTGTTTAATCAGGGACGAGGCACGTTACTGGACTCATGCGGGCGCGTTGGGTATGCATATTGTAATCCCATCAGTAGTGTACGTCCTCTTCCTGTGCTTGTGTGCGTGTCGTACTCTTCCCTCCAGGCTAAACTACCATTTCTTCCTTTTAATACTACAACTTTGTGTTTTCTCGAGAAAAAAAAGAACAAGGGTTTGATGAAGCTATTGGATGATATCTAGGCCATCATTGACCAGGGTATTTATGACAGTGAAGATGGAGTTACTCTTATGTCTAAAATTTAGTACAAATAGTATATGTGAACTTTATAGCTCTATACTTGCCATGGTTAAGAACTTAAGATCCATACCAATTGTGCCCATATAGAGGAAAGGTTGTATCCAACAGCTATAAAATGCCTATGCATCATTGCGATTACCTGTGAATAAAAACAGACACAAGGTGCATATAGAGCAGATTAGAAGTTCTGAGTTCTCTATATAGTGTTCAAGAATCATTTGGAAATGGTAGTTCCCGGGATGGCAAACACATACAGACCAATATTGTACTTTCCATTTGCTAACTTGGTGTTCACCTCTCAATTTGCTAACTTTCAGCCAATTTCTTGGGTTGCCCGAAACAAAGGCTATTTCATGGTTTTCCCCAAACACAAAGGCACTTTCCCATTTGCCATGTACATGCTGAAGATGTCAATGCCAGACTCCTTCCAGGAGTGCATTCTTGCAGGTAAAATATCTCACAAAAACAAAAGAACGTACATGTAGACATACAATTGGATCCATCCATAGGTCTTGACCACTGCTTGTTCTTTTCAAGATATAAAACTTGCCACATTATACCAATCAGTAAAAGGCATAACAGATTTGCTCTCTAGACTGTCACATCATCCAGATCTGGCAACGGCAGCATAACAGTTACACTTTTTCATGGCAGGTTCTTGGTTGATGCAATCATCAATCTAGCAGGCACTTTCCCTCTGCAAGCAGCAGCATAGTCTTGAGCAAGGTGTGGCGCAGCTTCCTTGGGAGGGCATATGAATCTCTCCACGAACACCTTCTCGCTCAGCAATACTGTAGTGAAGTAGCTTGGGTCGCCCTTCAACAATCTATTTTCCTTAAGAAACTTGACAAGGTAGTATCGGGCCTGAGCCGGAACTCCAAGCTACGACAGACCATTATGGAGCGATGAGCAATGTAAGCGGGTTCCAACCCCGCCTCGGAGATGAGGAAATCTGCCCTGAGCTGCAGTGAGTCCTCTGACAGCCTCAGCACAAACGGAGCCTTACAGATAGCAATGCCCACCTCGGCATCCGACCACCTGAATGTCTTTTTCAATTAGTCCACTTTGGCAGCGATTTTCTCCTTGCTGAGGATGCGATAGCTTGCAGCGCTTGTCTGAACATCCCAGAGCCGCGCGGCACACCTATGGGCCTGTTTGGTTGCTTTCCCGATTTTGGGATTTTTTTGCATGAGTTCCAGAGCCAGGCTCCCCAGGGCCAGGCCCTGGAAAAACGTGACTTGAGCCACGTTGTGCAAGTAGTTTGGTTGCCAACAATGTTCTAACCAAGCTCGTTCAGGTGGATGCAAGATTTTTTAGCACGGCGTTTGGTGTTCATCTGTGTTTGTACTCTTACCTCATGTCCATGTGGTAGACTTACCTCACACCATCACAACACGTTGAAGTGCGGCGAGCAGTAAAACGGCGTGGCGCAGCAGCGGCGTCGGGACGGTGGCGCTGGGGCGGCGGCGGTGCGCTGTCAGTTCACGCACATACACCAAGCGCAGCCTAAAACCGTTGCGTCGACGACAGACGCCATGGCTACGAGCGACGTCGGGTGAGCGAAGAAGATGAGTAGTACCTGAAGAACACCAACACCAAGCACACTGGTAGCAGCAGTGGCGAAGATGGAGTTCACGCAACGGCAAGCGGCGGTGACAGAGGTTGAAGATCATGGAGTTCACTGTATATGTGACTGCAGTCTGTATACGTGCATACATACAACACAAGATCTGCTCGTATATGACCACCGAAACAGAAAAGTTACAACATGAAACTTATGTGGAACGTTGAGGCGAAGCTACACATCAAAGGATATCTTAAACGATCGACCGAGTGCGATGAATTTGACAAAATTCGTCCAAAAAAGGGGCAAACTTCTGTGCAGTTTTGAGAAGCTACAGTGGACGAAACTTGAAACTGAGCACAAAAATGGAACCTACTCATCCGCGCACATATTTTTCATGTACACTTTATTTTGATTCGAGCAATATTTGGGTAGATTAGATAGGCACTAGGTGGAGAAGTTTAAGTGAGGTGAGCAGAACAAATCAACGAGCTCAGCTCAGCCACCCGAGGTCACCCTAGGTGGGCTTTTCGCGAACGTGGAAGTTGGCTCGCTGGAAACGCTCGAATTGACCGTTTCTATCGGGCCAGGCCCGACGCTGTTTTAAGTATCGTGCCATGCAAGTACGCGAAAAATGGTTGGCATCCAAACGGGCTGAAAAAGGCCATTTTGAGATCCCTAGAGCCTAGTTGGGCTTTTCGTTGCCAACCAAACTCGCCCTATAGCTTCGACGCAAGCCACCATTGCCCGGACGCGTTCGGGTCCGGTGTTGAGCATCCTCGGCATAGGGATGCATATCTTGGCAATTTCACAATCACTTAGGGCATGTTTGGTTGCTAGCATGGTTTTTGGGCACTTTGCATCCGTGGCTCCACTGGGCCTGGCCCTGGAGAAACGCGAGCTGGGTCATGTTGTGCATGTAGTTTGGTTGCCAACAATGTGCAGCCAGGCCCATTCGGCTGGACGCGAATTTTCCAGTACACGACGTTTGGTTGATGTTTGTGTTTAGCAGTGCAAATGTCAAGGTATTTGGTTACGTGCAGATGCCTTGATGAGGTTACCATGTTCCGTGAGTGGTGAACATACCACTCTAAACCAGCAATGTTCATAGGCTTGAACTAAACATGCCCTTACTAGTTAGCAAAATAGATGGTGCATAACAAATTCAGCACAACGACTGGTGGTGATGCACCACAAGTTCATCATCTGGGGAGGGGTTACTATACCGCCTCGCACCACAAGTTCATCATCTGAGGGGTTAAGTACACCACCTCGCAAAATATACAAATCTTCCACCAGTTTTAGGAGGTTCTACATACATGCTAGGGGACATCATAGAGGGCATGAATTCAAGCACATCAGCGGCAACATCATCATCACTCCATCGCCCGGTAGAGCGCGCGATAGTAGGAGTAGAACAACGCCTTCCTCTGTGTCTCGTTCCAGATAGGCGAGACGCTCCTCTTCATGATCCATGAGGTAGCTAAGAGCAAGGTGGAGCATGTTGACCGCAAGAGGATTCTGCACACGCGGTCTGCCGAAGATGATCTTCATCTGGTCATAGTTCTCAATTGGCGTGTTGAGGAAGCACTCGTCCTTCGGGTTTACCTGAAATGATCGAACTGTTAGTCCAACACAAAGCAAGTAGAGAGTAGGAGCAGTTGAACAAGTGAGGAAGCTTACAGCAACATTCTTGAGGAATGCCGCATGATCCATGTGCAAACTGGTGGAATCCTCACGCCATTCCACTCCTTCAGTTTGTGCCAAACTGCGGACATATGTCCACCTATACCTCCACTTCCTGAGATGATTGTACAACTGGGTGTTGCTCACCATGGCGCCGCTGAAAAGCAGAACATCTTTGCACACCTTCTCCAAGTTCTTGTCTTTCATGATGCAGTCATTAGGCAGCCCCTCCTTGACGAGCTCGGCCATCCTGGTGAGCGCGAAGGTGGACAAAGCACTTGACCACTGCATTGGTGCCCCGTTCCTCGCCTTTGTCACTGCGATGAACTCTGCCGGCTTCCCCTTTGCTGTGTGCCAGACATGAAAGGTGTCGAAATGTACCGAATCGGCTTCGTGGGCAAAGGCAGCACAGAGGTAGCTGATAAATCGGGTCCTACAAGATCGAAGAAGTACCGCATCAAGAGGTAAGCATGGACAACAAGATTGAAGAGCTACCGCATCAAGAGGTAAGCATGGACAACAAGATTGAAGAACTACCGCATCAAGATCGAAGAGCTACCGCATAAAGAGGTAAGCATGGACAACAAGATTGAAGAACAACCACATACTACCGCATACTACTCAGACAATACCAGATCTAGGGTAGCAATGGAGAACCAGACTTACAACAGCCGGGGAAGCGACGGTGGAGGAGGAGCTGGAGGAGGACATCTCGGAGTCGAGGACGAAGACCGTTTGCCGCCGATGACTAGATCCGACCGCCGGAGGAGTAGCCGCCGCTCCCAAATCCTGCTAAGGGGAGAGCTCGAAGGGGGGGGGGGGAAATGGTGGCGGGAGTTCCGGTGGGGCGCGGAGGGGGTGAAATAGGCGAGCGAAATTGAAGGGCGGTGACCGAAATTTGTCCCACCGCTTTTTCGCCTGCGCGCGCGAGCTCGCGCCATCTCCGAGGTTGGACGAACTCGGCTCCGTGTTCCCCTCCCCTGCACGAGCTACAGGGCGCTGGAGGGTGGCTCAGTGGAAACGGCCGAATCGGCCATTCCTATCGGGCCTGGCCCGAGGATGCTTTAATGTTCGTGCGGTGCAGGAACGCGAGCTAGGCCAGGGAACCAAATGGCCCATTTTTGCATCGCCAGGGCCTGGTTGGGAACTCGGTGGGCTTTCAAACACGCCCTTAGCCCACACTCCCGCAGGACCGCGACACTGGGCTTGACAATGTTATCAAGGGAAGTGCCAGAGAGAAGGTAGGATCCGTGCTGGAGCACCCGAAAGAGGTTCTCGGGTGACCCGAAGAGAGGCAGGCAGTATTGCAGCTTGGGGACGATGGATCTACGGCGGAAGTCGGTGTCGACGAGTGAGACGAGGTGAGCGATGTGTGGACGCGACAGGCCGAGGCTGGTAAGCTCGGCAATGGTTGGAGGCCAGGGCGATGTCGGAGGCGCAGAGGAACTTGGGGTCCCTGGCAACGAGGACGGCGACGTTGGCGCTGGAGAGGCCAAGGCCGGCGAGGAAGGCGAGGACGGCGTCGGGCTTGGAGGAGGACTTGAGGTGGGAGAGCTTCGCGGAGGCCTTGAGGGCATGTGCTCGGGTGAGGCCGCATGTATCGACCAGGTAATCCTCGACGGCGAAGGTTTGGTTTGGGGAAAGGGGCGGCGCCCGCGTGGTGGCTGAGAGGAGGCGGTGGAGATGGGAGGAGGGAGAAGAGAAGAGATGGGAAAGGACGCAAGCTCGGAGGCGGAGCATGACCGCCGACGGCAGCAGAGAGATCTCCGGCGGCATACTTGTGTGTCGTGAAGGGGGAAAAAAGCGGCATGTGAGATGTGTGTGTATTGGACCGAGGCCCGGTTTTGATTATTGGCCCATGTTTCTTAGAACACTTTGATCTGTTAAAGCGGAAACGAATTTCCTCCATGTAGCATTGGCTATGTATCTGGTTTTCATGCATTGTTACAGCTATTCTAATTTATAAAGCTAATCTATAGAATCGTAGTTCTCGTTCAAGATAAAAAATTACCTCTCAATTACTCTCGTTTTGTTGCATATTTTTATCAGGAGAGTGTAACTCAAATGATTCACCCACCACTCCACACTGATTCACAAGTCTTGCCAACTTATGATTGTTTTTGGCGTGAAAGGACTGTGTTTTCACGGCTGGACATATGCCATCAATCAAAGTGAGGAGGTAGGTCTGAATTTTCGAGTGAACTTTAAAGCTTTATATTTCGCCGCAATTAAGATGGGTCATTACATCGGTTGTGCCCATAATACAGAGAGGCTGTATCCAGTGGCTATAAAATGGCCAAAGCAATGGCAAGGTACTAAAAGGAGAGAAGATTGGCGATAGGAGTGCAAATGTAGCAGCCTGCTAGTAGAAGGTTTGGGATAGGTGTGTTCTGAGTTCTCGCTTCTTGAAATGTTAGATGATCGATACAACAATGCAGTTTTTTTAGGATCATTTGGGGATGGTAGGTCTCAGGATAGCGAACTGTACATGATATTTCCATGTAGTAGCCATACAGAATAGACAAGCTACAAGATTATATTGTAAATGTTCACAAACTTTGTCTCCGGTCCTTTCCTAGTGTACCATGTGCATTTTCCATGTATTGGTAGAAATATAGCAGAAATGCATATAACTGATAAAGAAGAGATATATTCTATAATTTTTTACGTTCACAGGTAATACTCTGCAGATTTGCACATAGTGTAAATATTCAAATTTAATTTTTTTTCTAGATCAGTACACATTGGACAACCATTTTGATGGATTAGTGGACGACATTTGTGGAGTGTGACACAAAAATTATCCTCGGGATGTCAATTTTTGAACAAGAGGACGATCACCTTGCCTGGAATTTTGATGAAAATGGACTATTCTATATCAAATCAGCGTACCATGTTCGGGCTGTCTCAGCTAGCGATGACAGACAGGCGGGTTCATCTGGTGGTGTGCGTGGAAGCAGTTGGCGGCGAAACATGTAGCGTCAGGTGTGGGAACTTGACTGCCCGGCCAAGGTGCACAATTTCTTGTGGAGGCTCGGCCATGATAGCCGACCAACAAAGGATGGATATCGAGAGAAAAAAGATTGAATTAGACACAAGATGCCCACTGCGCATTACATTGTTTGAGGATGGATGTCACCTATTTATCTGATGTTCAGAACTGAAGAAGGTGTGGAATCCTGCGTGAGATCCTCCAGCTGCCGTATGAAAACAGAATGAAGTTGGTGGCCTTGCTTTGGTGGTGGTGGACTGAGAGAAACAGAGCGAACCATGGTGAACACAGGGTCTGTGCCGAGGAGCTCAGGTTTACGGTGAGCCAGGCATATTGCTGAATGGGCTGAATTAACCAGCTGAGACGCAGCAAACACCTGCTCGCTGGAACTGGTGCTATCACAAATGTTGGAGAAGCCATTGCAACCGAGGCCTACACGCTACTTCAGTCCATCAACACCGCTGAAAACCTGGGTTTCGGTCGTCCCCTATTTGTCACTGACTGTAAATCCTCCAAAAAGCAGCCACGTCAACGGCTTACGATGCAGAACCCTTGGGGTCCATGTTCAAAAAAGCTAAAGTTTCGTCTTCGCAACTTTATCGACTCTAAAATTCTACTCCTTCCGATCCAAAACAGTGTCACAATTTTGAACCGATGTTAGTTCAAAACCGTGACACTCATTCTGAATCGGAGTGAGTATATGAAACAGCTTGTAAACAAACATGCCCATGTTCTGGCGGCCCTGTTCTGCTGAGCCGATAGGTTATTACCATGTTTGGCTAGAGAATTATTGTACAAAATCTCTCTGTTTCTCACTTTTTTTGTACAGCTACAAAGTGTTTCCCAGTTCTTTCCTTGTACAGTACTCATGGTTCACCTTCAGCTAACCACTCAATGCTACTTTCAGCAAATTCTGCTGCGATCAAGCCATATATATGAAGCACAGACATCGTACACAGTTACAAGAAACGACAGTAAATGCACCAAAACTACTATCAGTAAGCACACAGTATGGTATCGAGTCTTATCTGTCACTTGAGTTCATCTAGAGCTCATAGTACACAGTTAGTGAAGAGGCCGTGGGACAGCTGCAGTGCAGGCATGAATTAACCCCTTGAAATGGGGAAAGAGTGGAACCTGAAGTAATACACACATTTTTACAGCGTTATCTATGACAAAACAAAGGTCACGATTTCCCCCGGTCACCACCCTACACATCGGCTGTCACGCATGGTCATTGTTTTCTTACATCAGAGATTGCGGGGACCTTGGCTGGGTAGCTAGACAAGTCCACGTCGAGCAGGTCCGAGAGGTCGTACATTCCCCCCGGTGGGTCGACTTTGTTCCTGATTGGAGTGGTCATCGATTCGTCCTGATGATCTACCTGGTTGGCTGACACGCTTGAGATCACTGGACTGTTTGAGGGCACCACGGTGATGCCAGCCAACTCTACATCCCGTCTGCTTGGCACCGCGCTCTCGGAGGGATACTTTGCCTGCGTACTGTCTCCCTCGTTGTGGTTGTACAGCACATATTCGTTGTAGGTAGGAGCAAACTGCATGAGAATGGAGCTGATTAGACCGATATACACACAAGCTACAGTACACGATAAATTGGAAAAACTACAAAGCTTGTGGAAACACTGAACATGGAATGGGCGTCTAAGATCCTGCTTACCTGGTGAACTGTGTCGTGGTAGAAATCATTGAATTTTAAAGCATGAATAAGGCTTTCCTTGAAACCACCAGACGGGCGAGCATTTGCACCTGCATACTCCTTGTAGGGAAAGGCAAATAAGTGCCCAATGGCTGCTATGAGCATCTCAACACACAACACATAGTTCTGGAGATCAGCAGCCTTTTCAGTATTCTTGACAAATCGAGACTTGGCAGCAAGGAAAACCAGGACACCCTACAGTGCATAAATTCAAATTATTGCATAGATAAAAAACTTCCTATGACAGCAAAATTCCTTAACAAGACCATACTGTTATAACGCAATGTGACTATATCATGAGGATAAAAACAGCTGGTTCCCTATTATAGTATTGAAGAGGGTCAGACATGAATTGATGTTATTTACCTGCCAGTATGTGAGAAATACGACTGATTTGATTATGATGAACTTTGGGACAGGATTATATGGCCGAAGTAGATCTCTGCATGCCGCATAGAACAATGCAAGAGCATATAGCGCCATCGAATATGAGATTGTGTATATAATAGTGATGTATAAATAGGATTGATTGACACTGAAGTTTCCATCTTCATATTTTCCTTTAGCGTAAAGTATGAAGGTAATAACCACCAAGATAGGCTTAAGGATAACAAACTGCAAACAGCCTTGTTTGCATCTCCGTATAAAACGCCTGTTCAGTGACATAAAAAATCAGTTACTCTTTCATAATCATTGCAAACAGCTCTTGAAGGATGCTCTTGATTAATGGTCTGCCAATGCATAAATCGTTATGATAACCACTTATTATGCAGAAGGAAACGTACGCACCCATCTAGAGGAATCGCTGGCAAACAGCAAGTCATCAGAAACCATGATGGTTTCAGGGATTTGCCATTCAAGCTCACAACCACAGCACCAGGCCCTCCCACCCATGCCAAGCATAGAGAAAAGAAATTATAGATGACCCAAGCATCATACCTGAAACATTTAAGAGAAAGGAAAATTAAGCATAAAATGGATACACTCATGCAGTTCTTACTTCAGGTACTTGTATATGTGCATCTCACATAAACAATCAGTAGGACAAATAACAACTAAACTGGCTATGATATGCTAACTGAGGTCAACGTGTTAAAAGTGCTTAACAAGCACAGACAAGGATGGAATGGCCAGCATCTCATTATATCACACACAACTACCTTTTGGTCATTACATGCATAGTTGTTCAAACCATCTGGGCAGCATACGAATTCAGGACATGCTCAAGTCGAAGTATGTATTATCATATTTTAACCTGGAGCATTGTTTTGCAATTTTACAATACAGAAGATCATTCATCACTTATTCCTGACTAGTTATTATCTACCACTTGACTAGCTATTATCTACCATTCTATACTTCCTAGGATGACAGTTAAAGCTTATGGTGACATGAACTCTCTTGCACTCTAAATAATGCGGGTCTGTGATGACCAGATTAGACATATGAAACTATGGGCACAGTTGCGCACAAGGCATAATGGATCCTATTCCTATGTTTACTAGAGATGATCAGCTAAACCCATGAGCAGTCAGCAGAATGGTAATATAGATAGAATATCTCAGTTGATATGTCGTAATAGCTTAGAGTCTACAGAAGTGCTTGCCACACGTGACACGTCATATCTTATAAACTTATAATCATAGAGCAATCCACCGGTTTGCACAGATCACAGATGCCAGACCATAAAATTTAAAACGGCAACAGAAAAAAGGAGATTTTGCACACGTGCCATTACAGAAAGCAACCAAAATGCTTCTGATGATCACATGACCCAACAGGTGAGCAATACTAGCTGATACCACAATGTCGAATTGAGCCCATTGATTTACATAATGGTGACATAGAAGTTTGAATTGCTGCCATTGCAAGAAAATGACTTACATTTCTCGGACAGAGGTAAAATATATTGCATTGTCTGGTAGGATAAGGGAAAAGAACGACATCACTGCATAGACCTGCAAAACAATGTTGGTCATCAGAGCTAATACGCACCAACATAAAAAGGACTTATAAATAAACAAACACAACTGGATATGACCAGTGAAATCTAAGGGTGCGTTTGGTTTGTGGCCAAAATACGCCTTGCAATTTTTTTGGCTATGACCAAAGCTTTGCTTCTTGTTAGGATGGTTGCCAACTTTTTGGCATGCCAATGGCTTCTTACAAACTCAAGTTCATTTTTTAGCCAAAGTTGGCCACCTCATGGGCACACAAAACCTTGGCCAGATTTTTGGCTACCGAAATATTTGGTGGGTCAATCTGGGGCTCGAACCAAACATACCCTAAATGCATGGTGGATGAATAATAATCATGTGACAAACAGTCATAAGGCTCAAAGAGTTGTTTTATAGCTGGATGAAAGTTATCATATGAGGGAAATGCTATGGCAGTAGAAAATGCTTAATGTGTCCCTGCACTTAGATAACACGACCACTTGGTTTAACAATATTCATCGAAGAAACCCCCGAAACCACAAATGATCATTTAGAGAACCCTTGAAGCAACCTACGTTTCTATCAGAACTCTGCCACTTGGATGGATTGATTTTCTTGTTCCATAATGACCAGCTGTCTGACTCCAAATATGCTTAACTCGCACATCTAGAATGAATGATATCGCAGGGAAAGCATGGGGGCGATCCTACTCCTCCTCCTCACAAACTCCGTAATGAGCTCAGGTAACACCAGCGTGTTCGTCAGAGAACACTTCAAATTCGAATCCGTAATCACGACCACCTCAAATTCGCCTCGTGCCCCACCTTGGACACCGATCAGGACCTAGGAGCACCAACCAATCCCACCCGCAGATCACAGACGGGCTCGCCTTCCAGCTCGTAGCCGCAAATTTGGTCCCTATTTTTTTTGAAAATATACGGCGCCGGTAGCGACAGATCTGACGCGGGGGTGGGGGAGCTGGGAATCGAGCGGAGGAGAGGGAGGGGCGTACCGGGACCATGAAGATGATGCGGACGATGAATCGCTGGAAGATGGGCTCGGCGTAGTGGAGCAGGTGGCGGTAGATGTGGCCGAGCGAGATGACGGTGGCCGCCGCGGCGCACAGCAGCGCCGCCGCCGTGTACGCCACCGCTGCCCAATCCATCTTGTACAACCCACCACCACACCAGACGGCCGCCTCAACGGGGTACGCGGCGGCGAGGGGAAGGGCCAGCAGGCGGAGGCCGCTGTCGAGCCGAGCGACCCGCGCGCTGTCTGGTCCCGGTTTGGTTGCGGGTGGTTAGGCTTTCGGGGAAGAGGGAAGAAGGAAGGAGAAAGGGGTTAACAGTGCGATGGTGAGGTGTTAATGGGCATCGAATTTCGCGTCGCGTCGCCGATTAGTTTTTGGTTTTCCTCTTTGAAGATGATGATGATCTAGGGATTTGAGCAGGGGTGGGTGGGTGTTCCAGAAGGTCAGCTGCAGAAACGAAACTTCCCTGAATTTCCCTCCTTGTGAGTTTTCTTCTGACGCGAAACTCGCCGTCAAACTTCACATAACATCGTTCATAGCACTGCTATGGCATATTTTCGCAGACATGAAACAAATTCATAATTGGAGTACGCGTAATCCTAACGACTAGTACTCCCTGTCTCGAATTATTTGATGTAGATTTATCCAAATACGAGACGTATTTTAGGGTGTACATACATTCATATTTAGACTGGTCACAGCGTAGAGTACTCCCTCCGTCCGCGAATAAGTGTACTCCTACCTTTCGGGGTAAGTCAAACTTATTAAATTTTAACCAACTTTATTAAAAAAATTATCCGCATTAATGACAGTAAATTAGTATCACTAGATTCATTTTGAAATGAAGTTTCAAAATATACCAATGTTATGTCATATATGTTGCTATTTTTTTTATAAATTTGGTCAAAATTTAAAAAGTTTGACTAAGTATTAAACCTAGAAGTACACTTATTCAAGAACGAAGGGAATAACTAAGAGTAGTAACATGCTTATATTACTACCCGATGTCACTACTCTCTCCGTCCTAGTTGTAGGGCACATCTCAAAACCAATTTGTGCCAAAAACCCCCCACCTCATAAGCATAATTTTATTTAATCTCCTATTAATTATTGGTTGATTGCCTCTCTCACCAATGCATGCAAGATTTCAGCTCCAATCAACTGTCACCTTGGGCCAAGAGATTTGCAAATTGTGCCCTACAAATTAGGACGGAAAGAGTATCTCCATTGTGCAAAATAACATCAAGTGAGTAACATAGATGGTCTCATTTATTAATTTATACACACATCTTGTTTGAAAAGCACTATGTGATGGTAACTAGCCAAGTTATTCTATTTGTCCATCTCCTAATTAAATACATGTCACTATGTGCTTAGGTGGCATCTATGTTACCCCTTAGTTACTCGCACTATGAATAGCCTTAGATAAATCTATGTCAATCAATTTGTGACGGACAGAGTATTGCGCAATTGGCAATCAATACTAATCCACTTAGTACTTAAAAGCGTGCACGAGACTCTCGAATATGTGAACACAACTCGTTGACTTTTTAATGTTTCTGCACTTTGACTTTGATGCTTGGTCTGCAATCTATTTACCACTAGCACAAAGATTTTCGCGTCATAGTGCACCACATGTGATGTGGGTGATGATGCTGGTGTGCAAGATAAGCAAAGCTGGGCGCCCCTTCTTGGTCAGTGCTCCGGCCGACAGCTTAGCTGTGTCAACGTCCGAGTTATATAAATCGCAGGCCAAAATCCAGTGCAGCAGCTATATATTTAGTGGCATATAACATTATTTTTTGTATTAGTAGCAGGCTCGCATCTGCCTGATTGGTTCTGTTAACGAGTTGGCATCTGCTTGCCGGGTTGTTTGTGTGCTCAATCAAACAGCTTACGATCATAATCAACATCGCTGGATTGATTAGCTATCCACGGATGATATATGCGCCTAAGCCATACTGTTGCTCACTGGCTCTACAATGGACGGTCTGTCTGCAGGTGTACGGCAATATGAATATATGATAATTTTATTGTATCTAGAGAATCATGCAACCGATGATACAATGACAGGATGCGTTGATTCCGTACAGCCAGCTTGACGACGATAACTACTGTCGACTTGTTCCCGTCGCCGGCCGTTGTGCTTAACCGCTGCTTAGAGCGTGTGCAACTGCAGAATGTAGGATTGGAGGGCCGATATGTTAACAACCTCCTTGATTATTCAGCCATGTAGCACAAATAAATGTACTACGGTATATATTTTGTAAAAAAGCCAAATGATTTGTCAGTTTTTATTAATTAAGGAGAATAATATTGGTCAGTTAATTAGCGAAAAATCGGTAGAAAACCGCTACAAATGCACCAATGTCGTCATAGAACACAGCCACCGACCGGGCCCGCAGGAAGCACACACGTCGTCGAATTGAAGGACCATCCTCGAGGTTGCCATCGGCCGTCAACATCATCACTCCTCGAGCGAGCGACTCCAACTTCAACCACCGACGAAGCCCTCGTCGCAAACAAACGTCGGAATCTCAACAGTCGCCATGCGCACCAATGACAAACAGTTCCGATTTTGACGAGAAGCATCGCATGAAAATTATTCAGGGCTTGCCGATTGAGCCTTGCGCAAAGGACCACCGGTTGCTCGCCATCATCACCCTGGGCATGCTTCACCGCAGTTTCTACTCCACATCATCACAACAAAAGCACATAAGAGCATCTCCAACATAAGCCCTATATAAGCTGCGCGCACAAAAAACTGCTAGTTTAGCACGCGCGGGGCTAAAAACGACGCTCCAGCAGAGACTGTATAATCATGCGCGCTTTAAAAAAACGTCCGCTGGAGGAAGCTGAACATTTTGCACCATATTTGGTGTGTGGCGTCCAGCGCGCTGGGCTAAACTGGAGCGGAAGCGCTGAAAGGACACGGATGTCGTCTAGAGGGGGGGGGGGGTGAATAGGCGATTTAAAATTCTTTACGGTTTAGGCTTGAATAAATGCGGAATAAAACTAGCGTTTAATTTATCAAGCACAAACCTAAACAAGCTAGGTTTACCTATGTGCACCAACAACTTATGCTAAACAAGATATACAACTATGTGATAGCAAGATATATTACTTCAATCTCGATGGCTATCACAAAGTAAATTGCATAAGTAAGAAGCTCAGATATAGAAATACCGAGGCACTTGGAGACGATGATTTATCCCGAAGTTCACTTCCCAAATAGCCGTCAAAGTGATCCCCAAAAGCCGTCAAATGGCACACCGTAATCTCCTTCGTGCCTCTACCAATGTAGAGTGCCACGAACCACTATGGGACACTCGAGGGTGGTCACCGAACCCGTACAAGGATGAGGCACACTCCACAACTTAATTGGAGGCTCTCACCGAATTCCCGCGGCTCCCAAAGCCACAAGAAACACAAGGTTGGGGCGCGACTCCACAACTTAATTGGAGGCTCCCAACTATCCTGCGAGCCACCAAAACTCCGAGATCAACAAGGACCGTCTAGGGCACTCCAAGTACCCAAGAGGATAAGCTCTAGGGCACCCCAAGTACCCAAGAGTAACAAGCTTCTCAACTTCGATTTCCACGTATCACCGTGGAGAACTCAAACCGATGTAACCGATGCAATGGGCAAGAACACAAGAAGTGCTCAAAATCCTTCACTCTCAAATCCCACCAAAGCAACTAATGCTATTGGGGGGAGAAGAGAGAAAGAACAAAGAGGAACACAAAATCGCTCCAAGATCTAGATCAAAAAGCTTCCCCTCACTTAGAGGAGAGATTGATTGGTGGAATGATAGATCTAGATCTCCTCTCTCTTTTCCCTCTAATTGGAAGCAAGAATCATGGAGGAATAGAGAGATAGCAAAGCTTCAAAGGGTCAACAATGGAGGTCAAAACCGTGCTCAAGAGTTGGAGAACCTTTGGGGAAGAAGGCCCCAATTTTATAGGTCCCAAAATCCGACCGTTTGGGCCAGATTCGTGCAATCCGGAATTGGTTTGGATTTGGTTCGGAATTCCGGTTGACTCGGAATAATCCGGACGAAAACCAACTAGAATCCGGACTGAATACAGTACTGAAAAAGCCAGTTCGGATCCAGTTCGGAATTGGTCCGGAAAATTCCGACCAGTTCGGAATTGGTCCGGAATTGGTTCGGAATTCCGGAATTCCTGGAACGCACGGACGAGAAACACAATAACTTATGCATACGAACTCCGTTTTCGATGTTCTTGGGCTCGTTGGAATCACCACAACGAGCACGACAAGATGATGCAGGAAAACATCATAGTCCAACAAGGCAGTATAAAACCAAATGTAGAAAGGTGAAACCTCTCTATAGAAGATGAACCGGGAGAAACTCCAAAACCGAAAACGCAACAAGTTTTTCATACAAAATCCGTTTTCGGTGAACTTGAGCTTGTTATGAAGGTCACAACAAGCTCCAAAACCACATAGAGAGATAAGCCAAATAAGAACCAAGAAAGATGATGAAGGCAAGTATGCAAAGGTTTGAGCTCTCTCCAACTGATACGCTAAAGCTTAAGCGAGAGCCCCTCTTGATAGTACGGTGTCTATCCAATAACCCGGTCTCCCGACTAACAACCTGAGACCGGTAAACTAGAAACCCTATCAACATCATACCTTTGCCTTGCGCATTCCACTTGAACTAGATGACATCGATCTTGATCTCTTCAAGTGGACCACCTTTCTTGATTGCGCTTCGCTTGTGTGAAGACTCAAACATTGCTCCCCCATAATCCACTATAGGAGAGCCTCTCTTAGGCACATCTTCACATGAACATTATCTCTAAATGGGTGGCAAGCTTCAAGCCTAGGATTTCTTCGAGATGCTCCTCTTGAACTTGCGCTTCTCAACATTGATGACGATCACCACTTGACGTCATCGTTCATGGGCTATATGAAATCTTCATTTGATGCAAGCCCATAGAAAGATACCTAACCACACATAGAAATGCTACACACATATCATGGATTAGTTCACAAAGCTATATGGACAATTGCTTACCATACCAAGAGATATATGATCCCACTTGGTACATCTTGTAGCTTTGTGTTGATCAATATTTTGATCAACCTTGTATCTTTTCTTCTCTTTTCAATAGATGATGTCTTGAAGAAAACCATAAATGATCACATAATCCTTTTCTTCAAGACATACTTGCGATATGCTCAACTCACATATGACCAATCATCGGATAACTCCTCGAATACCAACTTGGTCAACACATACTCTTCTTCTTGATTTTGATGCCAAATACTTCATTATATCAATATATTCATGGCATCAATCTTGAATCCAACATATGGAGTTCAAGCATGGTCTATGGACAAACACTATAAGTACAACTCAATGCAACCATTAGTCCATAGGGATTGTCATTAATTACCAAAACCACACATGGGGGCGTCATGCCCTTTCAATCTCCCCCATTTTGGTAATTGATGACAATATCTTTTACAGGGGTTTATACAATGAATTAAGCAACCATGCAAATCAACAAGCATGGATGCATGAGCATGAAAGGTAAATGCTTATGACCAAAACAAAAGCATAACACCAAATTCCCTTAAACCCTATAAAACTTCTCCCCCATTGGCATCCATTTCCAAAATGGGCGAAAAATCTTAGAAGGTCAATATAGTATGAGCTCCCCCATAAGGTGTGCATTTCTCAAAGTATGAGTGAAATCAAATACACATACCAATGACGAATAGTTGGAGAGAGCACAAACTATATTGAGGATCCAAAGATTGCAAAAGAACGATATGGAAAACTTTTTACAATTCTCCAAATAAAAAGTAAGCAATCAAAAAGATCCAACTAACCAAATAAACACAAGATATTATGATTTGAGCAAAAGAGTGTTTTTAAAGGAAATAGAGGAGCTCCCCAATATTTGTACACAATTTAGAATTATTGTATTTGAATACATGGTGTACAAACATGGAATCCTCACTCCTCCGGTATCCTCTGAAACACAAAAACAAATGAATTCACAAGCTCAATAAGATGCAAATGAAAAACAAAGCTTATTGACTTGTAAGACAAGCAAGATATTCACCAAGATGAGAGCACCAAGATGTGACAAAATAGGATATGCACTCATTAATCAAATTCTTTTCGGAGTCACGACAAAGAATCAAAAATGGAGTAAAAGAGATGACACCGAAGAATTAGGATATCGAGTAAAGATGTAATTTCTCTCATGTATATAAGTTTCTAAGTGTCCACAAAGAAACATGTACACATAAAATTAGTTACTAAGGAAAAGAGACACGATATCCAAAGGGAAGTCATAACATATACACATATGATGTTTGTTTAGGATCATAGCCCATAGCTCAATATTCTCATATTGTATAATAATGAACTTCAAATTCAACCTCAACACAAGCATCACAAATATCACTAAGGGAAAGGAGATAGTTGGGACGCGTTGAAGAAAGCAACAAGTATCATAAGAGCTACATTGAAATTGCAATAGCTACAACAAAAGCAAATAAATACTTTTCATGCCATGATGCAACCTACACAAGGTTGGATGCTAGAAAAGTATGCATGAGGGTGAATACTTGTTACCGAGATGACATTGGGTTGATGTAGTAGATAAAATTTCATCAACCATCCTCGCTTGTCTCCAATAAGCATGTGGTGAAGATATTTTCATTGTAAATGAGACAAGCATCCAATGCATCTCCATGTACCTAAAACACATTCAAGTAAAATTGTTCCCAAACTAATTGGGTCCAAGTAGTTAGTCAAACTACAATACATAGAAGGAACTCCACATAAATATGTGCACATAGATATGAAATTGAATTTCATGCACATCTTAGCCGATTTAGGATTCCGTGGAGTTTCCCCTATATATTGGCACAAAGAAGGAAAGCATGCCATAAAATAAACATGTAGCAGATATGCATGCCTATGACCTTCAATAACCAAAGGGAGATACAATTTGGACAAATATTAAGAGATCAAAGAGGGTCCAAATTATATCAAAGATCCAAATCAAAAATTGATTTAGAGAAGCCAATTGAAACTAAAAGCAAATCAACACATAATTGATAAGATACCAATTGGATAAAGATATCAAAAAGAAAATAAGATACCAATTAATCAATATATAAAAGGGCTAGATATCAAATTTCCAAAAGAGAGAGAGATGTTAATCAACGAATGATATAACCCACTCCCAAAGAGAGATGCCAATTGGGACAAACTCTCAAAAGAAAGAGCGGGGTTCCAACAAATAAACCACACCCTCTACACTTTTCATGATGATACAAAGTACCAAGCCAAAAAAGTTTGTCTTCCATGAGACATGTCATCGGGATCAAAGACCAATGGAAAGGATCAAAATACAAATAGAATATAAATAGTGTTTAAAAAGATATATGATAGTTCTCCAACAAAAGTGCATTATTTTATGATCTTGTATTTGAATACACAATGCACACACATGGAATCATCGCTCTCAAATATCTATTCAAACACTAGTCATATATCAAGAAAAAGCAATAAGATCCAATACTAATGAAAATATAAGTTGTACTCAATATAGGATAGCTCACCCAAGAATAGTGCATTATCTATAAGTAGCCTTTGAATGCAAGGTGCACAATGATGGGATCAATGCCTCTCCTACACCAAATAAAACACTAGGAAAGTTTGAGTAAAGCAAAATGATCCACAAGAGGTAAGGAAGACAAAAGGAGTTAAATCACATTAATTTTTGGCAAGGAATAAGGCAATAAAATCAAGAGCCAACATGAAGACGATCTACAAATTTCACCACAATTATGATCATCAATTGTCATGGAAAAGGAGTATATTTAGAAATTTCTTAGTGGTGTATTGGTTTGATTTTCAAGATCATCTTCGCAACCAATAAGCACATGGTGAAGGATAAGATTTAAGCGCGATGCTTATGTAGATAAATGTTCTTGATGGCTTCAAATATTCACGCGATAATGCAAAGCAACTACAAAGAGTGCTTTGAAGCAATCGGTTTTCCAAAGAGATATATGAGAACATATTAGAGGAAAACCTTACCAAGAACATTCATCACAAACAAGATACAAAGTGTGAGTAAGCAAAAACATTTAAGCAAATGGGAACTTGTTTGAGAAACATGCCACAAAGGAATAAGATAATTAACAATATCAATTATAGGTGGCAATACCTCACATGTTCACATTGTCTAGGTTTGTAATATGCACATAGGTTATTACTCCCCCATAGTGTGATAATCCATTCATTCTCCACAAGAGGCAAGTAAAACCCAACTAGAGATGATTAATGAACATTATAGAATTTGAATTTCTCATGAGAAGGACATACCATATAGAGACTAGATAAAATTGATATATCAACACTAAGTGGTAGTACTCATGTATATACATTTTTAGGATTGTGAAGTGCACAAGCATATCACTCCCCCAAAATGGGATAGTCCATTAATCTCTCAAAAAGAGCCAATTAAGATATAAGCAAGTTGATACAAAAGGCTCAACACAAACTCACACATACATGGTGTGCAAACCAACATACACATACTTGATTGCTCAAGATAAGTAAGTAGAGAGCACAACATATACAAACACTAGCAAGGTACAAAACAAAACACATGCAAGGGTGCAAGCAACTTTCAATGTATATATGATTTAAATACAAGTTACCGCAAGGAAAAACATTGGATATGTTATAGAACAATATAATCCAAATGACTTGGCTTGAGAGAATATAATTGATGAAGATCCCTTAATTCTTCATGATGTAGCCAAATCTCCAATGCCCTCCATAACATCTATTGATCAAGTTTTAGCTTGTTGGTCCCCAACCAAGTTGGGTCCTAAGAGGTTAGTCACAATAGGCTTGGCAACCCAAATGGTTCTTTTCTTGACACCACTTTGAGTACCAACATATTTGGCAAACACATTGCCAACTTTATCCTTCATAAGAGAGTAAGCATTATCAATTATGATAGGGTTGGATAAGGTACCACTAGTGCATGAAGAAGCAAAGTGACCCTTCTCACGGCATAAGTAGCAACATTTGCTTCCTCCTTTCTTCTTTGTTGAAATCTCAACTTGAGAAGGAATAACTTGATTCTTCTTGGGAAGAGGCCGTTCTTCAACTTGGGGAACTTTAGTTTGAACTTGAGGCATCTTCCCTTGTTGCCTCTCACTAAGAGACTTCTTCTTCAAAGGGCAGGATCTAACATGGTGCCCTTCAACTTTGCACTTGAAGCAAACAATCTTGGCCAAATTCTTGACTTGTTCATGGCCCTTCTTTTTCTTGTTATACTTGGACTTGTTCTTGTTATTGGAGTTGAATCCAAGTCCACTCTTGTCATTGGGGCGTCTTTGCTCACACAACATGTTGTCAAGTGTGGACTTGCCCCCATGACGCTTTTCCAAGTCTTTCTTCAAAGAAGTGACTTGGGCCTTGAGCTCTTTTAATTCCTCTACATGGTTAGTATCAACAAAAACACTAGAGGAAGTTGAAGCTTCATTGTTAGGGCAACAAGGCATGGAAAGTAATTCATCACAAGATGTAGCAATATTATGAGTGGATGAATTACTAGGACTAGCACATGGCAATAAAACATTTTGAGTAGAGTTTGTGCCATTGTCCACATGAGGCTCACAAGATGTTACCTTTGTAATAATAGCCTCATGAGCTAATTTTAGCTTATCATAGGAGACTAGAAGGTCCTCATGAGAGCTCGAGAGCTTCTCATGGCTTTCTTCCAAATTCCCATATTTGCTAGATAGCAACTCAAGTTGAGCCCTTAGCTCAACATTCTCCGTCAATATGGATGCTTCACAAGAGATAGAGTTAGTAGCACAAGCATCATTATTAATGGCAAGAGGAGAAGGTAACTTAGCAAGCTCTTTTGAGTGAGAAGCTTTAAGTTGCGCATGAGACTCGGTGAGTTTGATGAGCTCACCCTTAACGACCCTAGAGCCATTTTCTAGGTGCTCAAAATTCTCAAGGAGTTTGGCATGTGCATCTATAAGCTTTCCATTTGTTACTTTGAAGTCATTAGCCACTTTAAGAGAACTATCATAGGATCCCTTTACTCTATAAAGTTCGAGAGCATAAGTTTCCTCAGGAGACTCTGAAAGGACATTTTGTGATCTCTTAGTTTTGTGTGTTAGTTAACAACACTTTGGATGTTTTAATCTGGTGATAAGTGATGCAGGTTTTATTGTGTACAACATGTGCATCAACACCAAAAAGAGAAATGCTGAATTGTTGCTCAGCCCCTGGTGTGGGCCGGAGTTTCCGGCCTCTATGACCGGAGTTTCCGGTCCCTGGTCTTTTCCTCGAAGGAACAGCAAAGCTGCTGGTTGTTGCTCAGCCCCTGGGTGGGGCGGAGTTTCCGGCCCCAAGGCCGGAGTTTCCGCCCCTGGCCAAACATTCCGGCCCCAGGCACCGGAGTTTTGGCCCAAGTCTCAGTGTGAAGAAGTTGCTCAGCTCCTGGTGTGGGCGGAGTTTCCGGCCCCTGCAGGCCGGAGTTTCCGCCCCAGGCCGGAGTTTCCGGTCACTAGGCCGGAAACTCCGGTGTGATTCTTCTCTGCAACGGCTACTTTTCTGGGAGGGGTATATATACCCCTCCATCTACCTCCAGCCAGCTAGCTCGCCCAGAATTGAAGACCCATTGTTGCAAGCTCAAGAATCACTAGATCTCCCAATCCCTCCACCCAAACTCGTTGATCTTTGGAGGATTGAAGGAGAAGGCCCCGATCTACATCTTCACCGAGCCGTTTGTCATTTCCCCCTCATTCACTTGAGGGACCATTTGCTAGGGTTTCCACTAGGAAAACCTAGCCCCCTATTGTACTCACTTGATTGTCTTTGTGACAGATTGTAGCTGTTTGGGAGCCCCCAATCCTTTGTGGGTTGTGCCCCAAATCGTTGTTGTAAAGGCTCCGGACTCCGCCTCGAAGGTTTCCGATAGTTGAAGTGAACCAAACCTTTGTGGTGCGGTTCACCGGAGAAGAGGGTGAGGCCTTTGTGGCCGTTGAACCATTGTGTTGGTTCACACCTCTCCAACGAGACGTACTCCCCTAAAAAGGAGGAACTCGGGATTACATCCGTGTCTCCGCGTGCTTTGACTTCGGTTACCTCTATCCTTGTTTACCGCCTTATTATATCGTGCTTAGTTGCTAGCTTGTCATATAGGTAAATTCACCGTAGTTGCATATCTAGAGAATTTACCTTTTGTGTCAAGCCTAAATTGAAAAAGACTAAAATTGGAGTAGCACCTATTCACCCCCCCCTCTAGGTGTCATACCGATCCTTTCAATTGGTATCAGAGCAAGGCTCTCTTGTTTTGGGCTTAACCGCCTAAGAGAAGTATGACACAAAGTGAGGATGAGGCCGATCTTGCCAAGGCCAAGAGACCATGGCATCCATGGCCGATATCAAAGTTGGAAACAACATTGACATCGTCCATGAATGACATGAATGTCAAATTTGATGAGTTGCGTGACATGCTCATGAAACTCACAAATGCCAAGGTTTCGGAAACCATCCCACTAGAGGGCATCTCTAACTCCGATGAAGGTGATTCCGAGGAGGGTAAAAAGAAAAATGAGAAGGGGGTGGAAACCACCTCCGGATCTAAACCACTCCTCCACCTCCTACCAAGCATGAAGATGGGAAGGAAGAGTACCATAACGTTCCGGGATGGTACCCTATCGACCCACCTATCACCACCCGCATAAACCCCATTGGTCCTCCACCTAAGCTTAATGCATTAGCTTTGCTAGTTGGCAACGCTCAATGAAATCTCATATTAACAGTGCCTCTATCGAGCTTTGGAGGATCATTGAAGATGGTACAAGGTTGCGGATCCAAGCAATGTGACAAGAAGAGAATTTGCCGAAAAGCAACTCAATGCCTCCGCACTCCATATGATTGAACTTTCAGTGGTGAAAGTGACAAGCATTATGTTCTCAATGCCACCACCGCCAAAGAAGCTTGGAATTGTCTTGAGGTTGCATTTCTTGGGAATGAAAGCATGAAGAGAAACCGATATGAGTCTTTGAGCAATGATGCCGAAGGCTTCTACATGTTTGACAATGAGACTCATGAAGACATGTATGGAAGACTCAAGACTCTTGCAAAGGCCTTCTTTGATGTGGGGGCAACCTATGTGGATGATGCTTATGTCAAGAGGAAGTATGTGAATGCTCTCTTGCCTTCGAGCCCATCGAGGTGAAGGCCATTCAAGGAAGACACAACTACAACGAAATGACATCCAATGAAGTTATGCAAGAAGTGCAAGCCTCCAAGGTTGCCACCAAGAATGCCGAAGATAGCCGTGCTAGGGCCATGGGGATGAAACAAGGCCCCTCACTTGCTTTGAAGGCCAAGGTGGTATGTCTTGATGAGGTTGAAGCGTGCCCAAGCAACATTGCTCCAAATGATCTTGAACCGGCTCTAAATGGTCATATAGCTCTTGCCACAAGAGAGTTTTGGCAAGACCCGGCAAAAGCTAAAGCCAAGGTTGATAAAGAGAACAACTCAAGTGGGAAGAAAGAGCTAGCCTCAAAGTGGAAGACGTGCTACAATTGTCATGACAAGAACCACTACATAAGAGAGTGTCCTTATGAGAACCGAGAGCAAAATGGTGGGAAGCTCATCCCCAAGGACCATTCAAGTTGATCCAAAAGAAGCCCGCAAGACCAAGGAAGCCTTTCTTCAAGAAGGCACCAAGAATTGTGTTGGTGGCACAAGAAGAATATGCCACAAGTGATTCCGAAGATGAAGATGCACCTACTAAAGAGGTAGCCGCATTGGCTATTGTATCAACTTCATCATCTTCTCTCTTTGAATCCCCCAATGAGAACTTCTCCACCAACAACGCTCGTTGCCTCATGGCTAATGTCACCGAGGTATCATCTCCTTCTCCCAAGACTATGCATGAAATGAGTGATCAATCTAGTCTTGTGATTAAGAAGAACTTGTTGCTTTCGATACTTTCATGACTAACTTGCAAGGTGAAGCTAAGGAACATGTTGAGTCTCTCATGAGACAACTATGTGCGGCCGAAGAACTTCTTCAAGAAAAGAGTAAGATTGAGAGAGAGGATTCTCTCACCATTGCCTCTTTGAATGCTTCCGTAGCATCCTTGAATGCCTCTCTTGATGAAGAGAGTGAAGAAAGATGTTCTCTTGAGGAAAGACTTGAGTCTCTTGATGCTAAAAATGATGATATCATTAATAAAATCATTAAGGATAGAGATCATGTCTTTGCTAAATATAAAGTGCTTAAAAAGGAGAAAGTTGAACTTGGGGTTGCTAATGCTAGACTTCTTGAGGATATGGAGAAGCTTGACAAGGCTCACAAGGCCTTGGAAACAACTCACTCCCTTTTAGTCAAGTCTCATGAGCAACTTCAAACTCAACTTTCTAAATCTAGCTCAACTAGCATATCTATTCTTCCTCGTGTTCATGAAAATGTTATTGAAGAAAATGTTAGTGCCAAGACCTCTATTCCCAAAGGTAAAGATAAGGGTATTGCTTACTTATTTGAGCAAAAACCACACAAAGGGAAGGAGGGTCTTGGTTATGTAGCCGAGCCCAAGAAGAAAGTGGGCAACAACAAGAAGATCAAGACCAAGCCCGCACAAGCCAAGACTTCCATTGCGGTGGTAGTGCCACAAGGGGCAAGACCACTCGTAGTGACTTTGCGGGGCATAACAACCCCAACTATATTCTTTATGTTGATTATTATGGGGATGTTTATGCTCAATATGTTGGTCCATATGATGGTTACATTGATTACTCTATTTGGGTCCCTAAGACCCTTGTTGCTAACCAAAGAGGACCCATTGAGAAATGGGTACCTAAATCCAAGCAATGATTTCTTGTAGGACTATGCTTCCGGTGGATCGAAATGGGTGGTTGATAGTGGATGCACTAGTCATATGACCGGAAGCAAGGAGATTATGACGGAGTTGAGACCAAATCTAAATAACTCATCCGTCTCTTATGGTGACAAGTCAAAGGCGAGGTAAAGAGTCTCGGCAAGGTGGTAGTTGCAAGGGATATCACCCTTGTAAATGTCATGCTTGTTGAGTCTCTAGGTTACAATCTTATGTCCGTTCGTGCTCTTAATAAGATGAACTTTGATGTCCATTTTACTATTGATATGGTGGTACTCTTGAGGAGCAAGACTCTAAAGGTCATGTTCGTTGGGTATGTTGAAAATGAGTTGTTTGTGGTAGACTTTTCGGGGTCTACCAACACTCAAGCAATATGCCTATTCGGAAAGGCCGACGTGGGGTGGTTGTGGCATCGCCGCTTGTCCCATGTCAACATGAGAACTTTGCAAAGTCTTCACAAGGGTGGCCACATTCTTGGACTAAAAGAGGATGTTTCTTTTTCTAGAGATCGTCTTTGTAGGGCTTGTGTTGAAGGAAAGATGCATGATTCTCCCCATCCGGGCAAGACCATTATTTCATCAACGAGGATTTGGAACTTCTTCATGTTGATCTCTTTGGTGCCGTGCCTCAACCTAGTCTTGGTGGGAAGAAATATTGTTTGGTGATTGTTGATGACTATTCAAGATTTACTTGGGTTTATTTCTTCAAGACGAAGGATGAAACCCAACAAACCGTCATCGACTTTTCCAATATTGTTCAACGCCAATACAATGTCCCTATTTTGGTCATTAGGAGTGATAATGGCTCCGAGTTCAAGAACTACACCTTAAATGAGTTTCTTAGTGAAGAGGGGATTCGTCATCAATATTCCGCTGCATATACCCCTCAACAAAATGGTGTAGCCGAAAGGAAGAACCGGACTCTCATGGATATGGCAAGGTCTATGTTGGCGGAGTTTAAGTCTCCGCTATTCTTATGGGCCGAGGCTATCTCCACGGCGTGTCACTCATCTAACCGGTTATTCTTTCGTGTTGGCAAGAAGTTTACATCTTATGAGATGCTCACCGGCAACAAGCCCAATGTCTCCTACTACCGAGTTTTGGTTGTAAGTGTTTCTATAAGAACAAAAGTGTTCGTTTGTCTAAATTTGAATCTAAAGCTTTAGAGGGTGTTTTTGTTGGTTACGGTGCCGAATCTCACACCTATAGAGTCTATGACAAGACCGTTGGGAAAGTCATAGAATCTTGTGATGTGAGGTTCGATGAGAATGACGGCTCCCAAGTGGCGCAATTTCATGTTTGTGATGTAGATAATGAGGAACCTCAAGAAGCAATAAGAAGAATGGGGGTTGGTTTCCATCGCCCCATTGAAATCCATCATGAGCCTCCTCAAGCAAGTCCTAGCTCCACTCATGTGGAGACTCCATCATCACAAGTTGAAGTTGCACCTTCTATGGAAGCAAATGATGCACCTACCAAGAACAAGTTCAAGCCCTCCTCAAGTTGACCAGTGCTATCAAGAACCAAGTTCTCCTATTGTGACTAGCCAAGGTCAAGACCAAGATCAACCCTCTCCTTCCTTTGTTGAAGATGTGCTTCAAGATGATCAAGGTCAACACTCCGGTCAAGACGGGGACTCAAATGATCAAGATGATCAAGCGAAATTCCTCGCATCAATGAGGATATCGAAACCCGTCGTATAGCAAGAGTCAAAAAGGATTGGAGAAGAAAGAGTCTTCATCTAGAAATATCATTGTTAATGTCAAGAACAAGGTCACCACAAGAAAACAATTGGCAAATTTCAATGAACATCAAGCCACATCTCTATGGTGGAACCAAAGAAAGTCTTTGAAGCTCTTGAAGATCCGGATTGGTTGGAAGCCATGCATGAAGAGCTCAATAACTTCAAGCGCAACAAAGTGTGGAATCTAGTGGAGAAGCCAAAAGATTGCCTCAATGTTATAGGCACCAAGTGGATATTCAAGAACAAGCAAGATGAGCATGGAATGGTTGTGAGGAACAAGGCAAGATTGGTAGCTCAAGGGTCTCTCAAGTTGAAGGCATTGATTTTGGAGAGACCTATGCTCCCGTGGCTCGCCTTGAGTCCATCCGTATCCTTCTTGCATATGCATCACATCATAATTTCAAGTTGCAACAAATGGATGTGAAAAGTGCCTTTCTTAATGGTCCTTTAAAGGAGTTGGTATATGTTAAGCAACCTCCGGGATTTGAGGATCCACACTTCCCTAACCATGTCTACAAACTTGATAAGGCGCTCTATGGTCTCAAACAAGCACCTCGTGCTTGGTATGAGCACCTAAGAGAGCTATTGGTAGACCGTGGCTTTGAAGTGGGGCAAATCGATCCCACTCTTTTTACCAAGAGGGTTAAAGGGGAGCTTTTCATATGCCAACTTTATGTTGATGATATCATATTTGGCTCTTCTAACAAAGCTTTTAATGATGAATTTTCAAAGCTTATGACCGATAGGTTCGAGATGTCCATGATGGGAGAGTTGAAGTACTTCCTTGGTTTTGAGATCAAGCAATTGAGTGGAGGGACCTTCATCTCTCAAGCCAAATATATCCAAGACATGCTCAAGAGGTTCAAGATGCAAAATGCTAAAGAGAAGAAGTTTCCTATGGACACCAAGTGTCATCTTGAACTTAATCCAAAGGGTAAAGATAAGGATGTTGATCAAAAGCTCTATCGTTCTATGATTGGTTCTTTGCTTTATCTTTGTGCATCTAGACCCGATATTGTGTTGAGTGTAGGAGTGTGTGCAAGGTACCAAGCGGCTCCCAAAGAAAGCCACCAAACGGCGGTTCTTCGAATCTTTCGATATTTGGTTCATACCCCAAGGTTTGGTTTGTGGTATCCTAAAGGCTCAACTTTCTCTCTTGCCGGTTACACGGATTCGGATTGGGCCGGTTGCAAGGATGATAGGAAATCAACTTCCGGGGCTTGCCAATTCCTTGGTAGGTCCTTGGTGAGTTGGTCTTCTAAGAAGCAAAATTGCATATCTCTCTCCACCACCGAAGCCGAGTATGTGGCGGCCGCTAGTTGTTGCACTCAATTGTTGTGGATGAGGCAAACTTTAAAGGAATACGGTGTCCATTGTGACAAAGTGCCTCTTTTATGTGACAATGAAAGTGCTATCAAGATTGGCCACAACCCGGTGGAGCACTCAAGAACGAAGCATATTGAGATTCGCTATCACTTCATCCGTGATCACATCATCCGGGGTGATATTGAGCTTGGTTATATTCCCACGAAGATCCAACTTGCCGATATGTTCACGAAGCCACTTGATGAAGCAAGGTTCACTTATTTGAGGCATGAGCTAAATATCATCGATTCGGGGAGCGTCGCTTGAATATCTTGCATACACACCTATATCTTAGCTATATGTTTGGTTTAGGTGTAGGCATGGACATAGGGGGAGTGCGGTCCTAATCCATTGGACTATCCCTCCCCCCATTATGCCGATAGAAAGAACTCATTTTGTCTCTATATTGTTCATTTTATGAATTGTGAGCTTAAATGACGAGTAGTGGCGGTGAACCCAAGATATATCTTCGCGGTGTCACACCACATACACTCATACATGGTGGCTTAGGCCACCGCCATCTTCTTTGTGAAGATTTGATCTTGTTGGAGCTTTATGGCCTTTTTGCCTATCCGTTGGTTTTATGGAAAACACACTCAAATGATGCTTCTTAATGTTTTCTTTGTGCCTCTTACCAAGTTTGAGTGTGAAGTACCATTTCCAGTGACTTTGTGTCCCATCCCAGGCCTATCCCTTCTGAAAACTTGCTCCTCTTGCATCTTGCATGTTCAACAACAAAATCTGGCATTTTTGAGTTGGTGGGGCCGGAAACTCCGGTCCTTTGGGCCGGAATATCCGGTCTGACTGAAGTTTCCGCCCTAAACCCGGAATCTCTGGCTTAGGCCGGAGACTCCGGTGTTTAGGCCGGAAACTCCGGTCTGGGCAGTTCTCGCAGGGGTCCAAAAGGGGATCGGGGTGGGAGTTGACTTCACAACTCCCACACACCCCCGACCCCCAACCTCTCCCCTGCAGCCGCCGCCGTCTCGAAGTGCCACTCCGGCTGCTCCCCGCCGCCGGAATCCGCCGTGCCTCCGGCCTACTCCTCCTCACCAACGCAGGGGACCTTCCTCTCCTTCGTTTGGGCTGCACCATGGACAAAAAGGGTACCTCCTCTCTCTCCTTAGGTTTTTCACCTCGATCTAAGTTTGGAGAGTAGTTCCCTAGTTTTTCATGGTGTAGAATCTTCTAGATGGCAAGGTGTATCCTAGATTTAACCCTAGAATTCTCAGCACAAAGTTTCTTGAACTAAATCGAGGTTCCCCATCTCAGGGCCGGAGACTCCGGTCTTCCAGGCCGGAAACTCCGGTCAGGGCCGGAATCTCCGCCCCCTGAGGCCGGAAACTCCGGTGTAGATCAGACACTTTGTGCCCAGAATTCTTTGGTTACTTCTTCTTTGGTTCCTGGACATGCAAGCTTATCCCCATGCTTTTCTCCTATTCTGTTATTCACAGGTGTGCAGAGGACAAAGTCTTCCATGAAACATCCTGAAAAATCACCAAGAAAAGCCATCCGTGCTCAAACAAGGGACAAGCTTCTGTTTGACAGCAGCCTGGCCGTCTGAGACAGCAGAGTACCATAGATGAAGAAGCCACAAGACATGCTGCCCTAGGTGGGTTTGATGATGAAGAAGAGGCCGAGAGAGCTCATTTTGACTCCTTGACCACTGTTTTGGGCATGGGGAAGATCGAGTTTCGTCGGATGAGATCTCAGCAGTTCTATGACTTGCCATCCAACACCGATGATCCTAATTTTCCAAGGAGAGAGCAGCAGCTGATCATGAATGAGATATATGCCCGCATTGAGAAGCATATGGTGTGTGAGCAAAAGGTGTTGAGCCTTGAGAGCTTGGACAAGAAGCCTTATTTTCAAGAGGCCGTGTGGATTGCTCGGAAGCTTGGACTTGAGAGGCTCATCTCTCATGTTCATGAAGATTATGATATTCAGCTTGTGCATCAGTTCTTTGCCACAGTGGTTTTGATAATGATGAAGATATCACCATGACTTGGATGACCGGTTCTCAAAAGTGCACCTCTAACTTTGTGGAGTTTGGAAGATGTTTGGGATACAAGTTCAAGGGTGCCACTACTTGTGTTGGGAAGAGGATGCATGTGGAAGGGGCTGCCTACAACAAACGCCGCTTGCGCCCTTTATATTCAGTTGCATCATCCGTTGGCACCAATCAAGACCTCCTCCCCACCTTCAACATTTTCCTTCGCATGGTTCGGCTCAATCTTGCTCCTCAAGCCGGAAATGTGGATGCCATTCGTGGAGGGCTTGTCAATCTCTTATACCATGCTTACAAGGTGCTCCAAGCCGGTCCGGATTGAAGGCCAAGAAGTTGATGTCATGGATTTCATCAAGTGTGAATGCATTGGGCCATTTTTGAGCACAAGAACCCTCTCTATGCACCTTATGTGATGAAGCTCATCCTCTCCAAGGTCTCCAACATCGATACCTCTCGCCTCACCAAGCATGCCAAGGGGACTCTCCACCAACTTAGCAAGCACACCAAGCAACCGTCTTCCTCTCGTGCACCTCCTCCGCAATCTAGTAGTGAGGAAGCGGAGACCGAGGCCCCAATGCCTAAAAGGAGAAGCAAGAATGCCGACCCTCCCTCATATCTTCAAGGAAGGGCTCAAGTGAACTCGGAAGTGAGTAAACTCTCTTGGTGGAAGAGAAAGTTGCTTTGCATGGATGTTGCACTTCACAAGGAGAACCATGCCTCATATGTGAGAGAGAAGCATATCATTGACAACCAACAAATCATGATCAAGGAGTTGCGCAAGCTCAACAATGGTAGTATCACTCCTCCTCCGGAAGAAGATGAAGATGGCAATCCTATTATCTCCTCCTCGTCGGCCGAGACTATCCCTCTTGAGAAATGGAACGAAGACGTCTTTCCTTGGTCGGATTATGCGGATGTGACTTCATTGCCCTCCTTCTCGCAACACCGGCAAGGCTCCCATGAACCTTTCCGATGAGGACTACAATCAAGAAGGGGAAGGTGATGATGACATGGAAGAAAGCTCCGGGTGATCTCCATGGGTTTCGTGTAGTTATGCTCTTTTCCCTTTTTGGCGTCTCGATGCCAAAGGGGGAGAAGTAGTTCTATTAGGTTCTCTCCGGGATTTGCATGGGTTGGACACAAGCATGTGCTTTTATCATTTTATTTTGGAACTTATTTGCATCTTGTGTTGTGAACTATGTGAGTGTAAGACATATGGATTTCTATTATGTATGGTTGAACCTACATTATTGTGCTATGGTTATATGGATGTTTTATCTACATTTATATGCACAAGGTATGGTTTTTATCTCTAGGCTCAACCTACTTTGTGATATGTCTTGTTTATGAAATGTATCGTTTACATATCATGTCGCCTTGTTGTGGAACTTGTTTCTCTATATGTGTGCATTTGCATTCCAAAGCAAATGAGTTATATGCACACATCTAGGGGGAGCTTTTCCTTTTGTTAAACATGATAGTGGTGAATTTATTGCAAATCCGTGTGTTGTCATCTAACACCAAAAAGGGGGAGATTGAAAGGACATTTTGTGATCTCTTAGTTTTGTGTGTTAGTTAACAACACTTGGATGTTTTAATCTGGTGTAAGTGATGCAGGTTTTATTGTATACAACATGTGCATCAACACCAAAAAGAAAAGCTGAATTGTTGCTCAGCCCCTGGGCCGGAGTTTCCGGCCTCAAGACCGGAGTTTCCGGTCCTGGTCTTTTCCTCGAAGAACAGCAAAGCTGCTGTTGTTGCTCAGCCCCTGGGTGGGGCGGAGTTTCCGGCCCCAAGGCCGGAGTTTCCGCCCCTGGCCAAACATTCCGGCCCCAGGGCACCGGAGTTTGCCCAAGTCTCAGTCGTGAAGAAGTTGCTCAGCTCCTGGTGTGGGCGGAGTTTCCGGCCCCTGCAGGCCGGAGTTTCCGCCCCAGGCCGGAGTTTCCGGTCACTAGGGCCGGAAACTCCGGTGTGATTCTTCTCTGCAACGGCTACTTTTCTGGGAGGGGTATATATACCCCTCCATCTACCTCCAGCCAGTAGCTCGCCCAGATTTGAAGACACCATTGTTGCAAGCTCAAGAATCACTAGATCTCCCAATCCCTCCACCCAAACTCGTTGATCTTTGGAGGATTGAAGGAGAAGGCCCCGATCTACATCTTCACCGAGCCGTTTGTCATTTCCCCCTCATTCACTTGAGGGACCATTTGCTAGGGTTTCCACTAGGAAAACCTAGCCCCCTATTGTACTCACTTGATTGTCTTTGTGACAGATTGTAGCTATTTGGGAGCCCCCAATCCTTTGTGGGTTGTGCCCCAAGTCGTTGTTGTAAAGGCTCCGGACTCCGCCTTGAAGGTTTCCGATAGTTGAAGTGAACCAAACCTTTGTGGTGCGGTTCACCGGAGAAGAGGGTGAGGCCTTTGTGGCCGTTGAACCATTGTGTTGGTTCACACCTCTCCAACGAGACGTACTCCCCTAAAAAGGAGGAACTCGGGATTACATCCGTGTCTCCGCGTGCTTTGACTTCGGTTACCTCTATCCTTGTTTACCGCCTTATTATATCGTGCTTAGTTGCTAGCTTGTCATATAGGTAAATTCACCATAGTTGCATATCTAGAGAATTTACCTTTTGTGTCAAGCCTTAATTGAAAAAGACAAAATTGGAGTAGCACCTATTCACCCCCCTCTAGGTGTCATACCGATCCTATCAGACTCCTTGGTGGTTTGTTCTTCTTCAAGAGCTTCCTTGAGATCGGCGATCTCTTCCGCGTATTTATATTCGCGGCTTTGCATTTTCTCAATTGTGTCTTCATGCTCATAAATAAGTTTATTGCTCTCAATAGCAATAGTCAAGATTTCTATGAATTTAGCATGAGCATCTTTATTCTTAGCAATAGCATGAAGAACCATTTTACCCTTCTCAATAAGGGAAGCATCATTATCATCTTCTTCATTATCAACATCATTATCAACATCATTCTCATTTTGAGATATATTGGGAGTCAAGGTAGAAATTACCGTTGATCCGCTTGCCATAAGGCAAAAGTGTGAAGTGGTTGATGATGATGAAGCAAAACTTGAAGCACCATTCAAGTCCATGTCTTGTTCCATGGGGTGTTCGGTTTCCTTTACATTGTTAGCCAAACAAATACTAGAGGAAATAGAAGTATTATCAAGGGAACAAGACATAGAGAGCATATCATCACGAGGATTAGTCAAGCAATTTGTACATGATATGCAAGGACTATCAACACAAGCATGTAGATCATTTTTGGTTCTAGATGCGTTTAAGTCCAAAGATAAATCATCGCAATAAGATAGAGGTGAAGTATCATCAACAATAAGCTTACTATCATTATTGCAATATCTATCACTACTCACCATTGCATTACTTTGTGGCTTGCCACATGTAGGTGAAGTAGAAGAAGTTGAGAACTCATCACGGCCGGAAGTGGAGGGACAACAATCATCTCCACAATTCTTAGACACATCATATTTATCTTGAAGCTTGGTCCAAAGCTCATGAGCATTCCGAAAAGGAGAGACCGACATAATAACTACATCGCTCAAAGCATTGAAAATCCATATTAGAAGCTTGAGCATCTAGATAGGAATTATTCTTATCCAATAAAGATAATCTTTTGGGATTCTTTGGAGGAGAATAACCCCTATCTAGAATTCGCTCTATGTATGGGTCCATGACCCGAAAACTATCAAGCATGCGAATTTTCCAAACATCATAATTTGTGCCATCTAATATAAAAGAAGCATTGTGCACTAGTTCACTAGACGACATCTTTACTCTCGAGGCGGTGAAGCCAAAAAGAGAGAACCCGCACTGATACCAATTGAAAGGGCACGGATGTCGCCTAGGGGGGGGGGTGAATAGGCGATTTAAAATTCTTTACGGTTTAGGCTTGAATAAATGCGGAATAAAACTAGCGTTTAATTTATCAAGCACAAAACCTAAACAAGCTAGGTTTACCTATGTGCACTAACAACTTATGCTAAACAATATATACAACTATGTCATGGCAAGATATATTACTTCAAGCTCGATGGCTATCACAAAGTAAATTGCATAAGTAAGAAGCTCGGATATAGAAATACCGAGGCACTTGGAGACGATGATTTATCCCGAAGTTCACTTCCCAATGGAAGCTACGTCTCCGTTGGAGCGGTGCGGAGTCACAAAGTGATCCCCGAATAGCCGTCAAATGGCACACCGTAATCTCCTTCGTGCCTCTATCAATGTAGAGTGCCACGAACCACTATGGGACACTCGAGGGTGGTCACCGAACCCGTACAAGGATGAGGCACACTCCACAACTTAATTGGAGGCTCTCACCGAATTCCCGTGGCTCCCAAAGCCACAAGAAACACAAGATTGGGGCGCGACTCCACAACTTAATTGGAGGCTCCCAACTATCCCGCGAGCCACCAAAACTCCGAGATCAACAAGGACCGTCTAGGGCACTCCAAGTACCCAAGAGGATAAGCTCTAGGGCACCCCAAGTACCGAAGAGTAACCAGCTTCTCAACTTCGATTTCCACGTATCACCGTGGGGAACTCAAACCGATGTAACCGATGCAATGGGCAAGAACACAAGAAGTGCTCAAAATCCTTCACTCTCAAATCCCACCAAAGCAACTAATGCTATTGGGGGGAGAAGAGAGGAAGAACAAAGAGGAACACAAAATCGCTCCAAGATCTAGATCAAAAAGCTTCCCCTCACTTAGAGGGGAGATTGATTGGTGGAATGATAGATCTAGATCTCCTCTCTCTTTTCCCTCTAATTGGAAGCAAGAATCATGGAGGAATAGAGAGATAGCAAAGCTTCAAAGGGTCAACAATGGAGGTCAAAACCGTGCTCAAGAGTTGGAGAACCTTTGGGGAAGAAGGCCCCAATTTTATAGGTCCCAAAATCCGACCGTTTGGGCCAGATTCGTGCAATCCGGAATTGGTTCGGATTTGGTTCGGAATTCCGGTTGACTCGGAATAATCCGGACGAAAACCAACTAGAATCCGGACTGAATACAGTACTGAAAAAGCCAGTTCGGATCCAGTTCGGAATTGGTCCGGAAAATTCCGACCAGTTCGGAATTGGTCCGGAATTGGTTCGGAATTCCGGAATTCCTGGAACGCCCGGACGAGAAACGCAATAACTTATGCATACGAACTCCGTTTTCGATGTTCATGGGCTCGTTGGAATCACCACAACGAGCACGACAAGATGATGCAGGAAAACATCATAGTCCAACAAGGCAGTATAAAACCAAATGTAGAAAGGTGAAACCTCTCTATAGAAGATGAACCGGGAGAAACTCCAAAACCGAAAACGCAACAAGTTTTTCATACGAAATCCGTTTTCGGTGAACTTGAGTTTGTTATGAAGGTCACAACAAGCTCCAAAACCACATAGAGAGATAAGCCAAATAAGAACCAAGAAAGATGATGAAGGCAAGTATGCAAAGGTTTGAGCTCTCTCCAACTGATACGCTAAAGCTTAAGCGAGAACCCCTCTTGATAGTGCGGTGTCTATCCAATAACCCGGTCTCCCGACTAACAACCTGAGACCGGTAAACTAGAAACCCTATCAACATCATACCTTTGCCTTGCGCATTCCACTTGAGCTAGATGACATCGATCATGATCTCTTCAAGTTGACCACCTTTCTTGATTGCGCTTCGCTTGTGTGAAGACTGAAATATTGCTCCCCCATAATCCACTATGGGAGAGCCTCTCTTAGGCACATCTTCACATGAACATTATCTCTAAATGGGTGGCAAGCTTCAAGCCTAGGATTTCTTCGAGATGCTCCTCTTGAACTTGCGCTTCTCAACATTGATGACGATCACCACTTGACGTCATCGTTCATGGGCTATATGAAATCTTCATTTGATGCAAGCCCATAGAAAGATACCTAACCACACATAGAAATGCTACACACATATCATGGGTTAGTTCACAAAGCTATATGGACAATTGCTTACCATACCAAGAGATACATGATCCCACTTGGTACATCTTGTAGCTTTGTGTTGATCAATATTTTGATCAACCTTGTATCTTTTCTTCTCTTTTCAATAGATGATGTCTTGAAGAAAACCATGAATGATCACATAATCCTTTTCTTCAAGAAATACTTGCGATATGCTCAACTCACATATGACCAATCATCGGATAACTCCTCGAATACCAACTTGGTCAACACATACTCTTCTTCTTGATCTTGATGCCAAATACTTCATTATATCAATATATTCATGGCATCAACCTTGAATCCAACATATGGAGTTCAAACATGGTCTATGGACAAACACTACAAGTACAACTCAATGCAACAATTAGTCCATAGGGATTGTCATTAATTACCAAAACCACACATGGGGGCGTCATGCCCTTTCACGCGCGAGGAAAACTGCCACTCGGAAGTTTCACTGCGCCTAGGAATCCAGCTGCCTGTCGCCGGAATCGCGTCGCACGACGCCGGAATCGCATCGCACGACGCCAGAAACGAGCCGCCGTTACCAGAATCGAGCAGCCCGTCGCCAAAATCGCGCCGCCCGTCGCCGGAAACGAGCCGCCGTCGCCGGAATCGAGCAGCCCGTCGCCGGAAACGAGCGATTGTTGCCAGAATCGAGCAGCCCGTCGCCGACATCGCACCGCCCATTGCCGGAAACGAGCCGCCGTTGCCGGAATCGAGCAGCCCGTCGCCGAATTCGCGAGCACGCGACGGCCCGGGACGTGGTAGAGCGTGAGCGGAGGCGATGGGTAGGCGACGCCACCGCCGCCCCTGAAGCTCGTCGCCGCCTAAAGCTCGCCGCCCCTGAAGCTCGCCGCCGGCCGGGGCCCCTCCTCCTGCTGGCCGACCTCCCGCAGGTCGCCGCCCTCCTTCTCTCAAAATTGGCCGGCGGCCATGGCATGGTGGTGCAGGATGAACCAGGGATCCAATTGCTTTTCTCAAAATATTCGTAGGGTCTGGTTTGTAAAATTGAGGGACCTGTTTGCTATACTACTGCAGGCTACCGCGTTGTATTTTAGTGCGTCTGTTGGAGACGTTTCGGCCGCGGCGTGCTAAAACTGCTATTTTGGCGCTGTATAACTTTTTTGGGCGCGAAGTTATTGGGCGCCTGTTGGAGATGCTAACCCATCGGACAATCTGAAAAGACCTAACTGCCGAAGCCCGAGCCACCACTAAAACTTTGCTTGACACATCATTGTTGCCAAATTCCAACAATTCGCTGGGCCAATAGCAACCATTTGCTGGGTCTGGGCTGAAATCTGCGTCGTCCACTCATGTCAGTTCGTTGGGCTGGCCTGAAATCCAAGTCATCCAGTCATCATATATCGATGACAACATTTAAGAGCGACTTGGACGCTCCTCTCTCCCTCGCCACTGTAGCAGGAGAGGCGATTTTTGAGAGTCGCCTGTCAACCCACCTCACTCGCCGGTGATCTGCGGTTTCCTCCGCCTCCGTCGGCCGCTCCGGCGGCGGGAGGTGTGGGAATCCGTAGATCCCGGCTTGTACATAGCGTAGGGTTTGGTAGGTCCCGGGCCGGCGGCGCCATGGAGGTGGAGGCGGCGGCGGTGCGGGTTTTGGTGTTGGCTGGTTTCCCCTCTCGCGGCGGCGCTTCCAGGAGCTTCTCCGTGCGGCGGCCGACTTCCTCGAGCTCGTCGTTCCTCGGATCTGACATGCTCTTTGTGCCCCGGCCGGATCTTGTGTGGCGTTTGATCCGGAGGTTGAAGATGAAGATGAAGGTGTTGTCGAGCTCCATCGCGGCGAAGATGGCGTTCCTGCGGGTAGGATCTACGGATCCGGCGATCGGCGACTTCCCGGCTGCCACGGGGCTGGCTCTTTTCCAAGGTCGAAGACGGAGCAGCGGCAGCGGCGCGCCACCGACGGCCCCAGTTCGTCGTCCGTGTCGGGACCTAGAAGTTGGGTCGTGTTGTAATTTTGTGGTTCTTCTGGGTTTTTCTGTAAGAACGATGGTGTAAGACTGCCTTCATTTCCCCGCAAAAAAAATCATATATCGATGACGACACAACTCGATGCACCTGACGTGCACACACGTATGTAATAGCAGAGCCGCCGCCATAGCTGCGTCGCCATCTCTCACGTCTGCTCGACCAAACCAAAGTTTTCGGCGGCCATGGAGACGTCCAACAAACACGCAGCCGACTTCGTCCCGCCGGCAACTCCCCTGCATCCGCCGCGGGAGAACACGACGATCCGCATCTCCCCGATCAAGCCGTCGCCGAGACTGGGCCTCCCGTTCATCACCCACGACCTGATCCCCAACATCCTGATCCACCTCCCACCAAGGTCCGTCGCCCGCTTCAGGTCCGTCTGCAAGGACTGGCTCGCCGCCATATCCGACCCTGATTTCCTCGACGCGCACCTCCAGGCCGCCAAGCAGAGGCCGTCGCTGCTCATGGCGCCCACCACGTCCTACGAGAGGCTCCCTCTCCTCATGGGGTTCTACAGGTACAGCATCGGCGAAGAGGCTGAGCTGATCAAGAAGCTTTGCGCAAGCGTGAACATGCGCAACACCCCTGTGCATTGCGACGGTATGATCCTCATCACCGCCGAAGCGGAGCGGATGATGATCTGCAACCCAGCGACGGGAGAGGTCCTCCCCCTGCCACCTGCAAGCCTCGGAGTATTCGACCACCCTGTGTGCTACGCCTACGAGAGTACGATCTGCTTTACCTCGAGGACGGGTCTAGGGCTCGATCCACGCAGCAAGAAGTACAAGGCGGCCAGGTTCTTCTACGACGCAAGCTATAACCCTGCAGTCTGCAAGTTTGAAGTGCTTACTCTAGGCACCAATGAGTGGGAGTGGCGGCAATCCGCCGTATCCGGTCGTCGGGCGAACTCCGGTCCACGTTCAAGGCTCCATATACTGGATGCTAATCGCTACCAAGTGGGGCTGCCCGGATACGCCGCACGCATTTCTCCGGTTCAGCTTGGCCGACGAGAAGTTCAGCCTCCTACCCTGCCCTCCTAACGATTACAAGCCTGCACGTTTCGTGCCATCATCGGAGAGCGAGCTCTGCTGCACCTGCTTCTGCGAGCAGAATAGGGAGCTAGAGGTTTGGAGCCTGACTGTTGGGCAAGACAACAACCCTGAATGGACTCGGCGCTGCACAGTTGTGCTTGGGTCTGATTTGGTCCTGCTTGACTACAATGGTTTACCGACGAGGTCTCCTAAAGTTGTTCTTCATGGGAGCACGATGATCATGACGGCAAAGACTAAGGTGTGCCACTATGACATGCTCACAGCTGGATTGAAGAATATAGCTTCGGATATCCATGACATCAGGTATTATGATCAGAGGTTTTACCAGAAGAACGTGGTTTTACATCTCACCAATTATGTTGAGAGTTTGGTACGTATTGATGAACTTTGACATGTAATAATTTTTTTATTTATTTTGAAGCAAATTATTTCGGTTACGTTTCTGAAAATTTAATGTGGTGATAAGCGGCCTTTTATCTCTAATTGGGTAACCGTGTTCCGCCGATTTAAAAAAAAAAAACTTGCTCACCGGAAATGGCACCACAAGAAACTTTGGGAAAACAACATTTCATGAGATTGATCAAGATGCCGCATTCTTTGGGGGGATGAAATTTGATATTTTGTTCTGATCTTACGTGCAAGTTTGTGCTCGTAGTCGTCACCATCTGAAAACTTATTTGTAATTTTTATTACTTTTGGTATTCTTTATACCGTTGTTGATGATCAACAAATCTGTTGACTTTTTCGAAAAAGAAAAACTTATTTTTTGGAGAAACTTTTTTAAAACTTTGAACCAACAACGATGTACCGATCAGAAAAGCGGAGATTCTAAATTTGACGGCTAAGCTAAATTGGCTTGGGCTAATAACGGGCTGGCTCGAATCGTCGTGCGCTCACATCGAAACAACTCGATGTGCGTACGTATAAAGAGCAGAGACTTCTAAAAGAAGGTATAAAGAGCAGAGGCGCGCGCCGCCATTGCTGCATCCTCATCTCTTGCAGCTAGCTCGATTGGAACTAAGATTTCGTCCGGCCATGTCGACGACCAAGAAATACGCGGCTGATTTCGTCCCGCCGGCCTCTCCCCTGCATCCGCTGCGGGAGAAGACGACGATCCGCATCTCCCCGATTAAGCCGTCGCCGAGACTGGGCCTCCCGTTCATCACCCACGACCTGATCCCCAACATCCTGATCCACCTCCCACCGAGATTTGTCGCCCGCTTCAGGTCCGTCTGCAAGGACTGGCTCGCCGCGATATCCGACCCTGATTTCCTCGACGCGCACCTCCAGGCCGCCAAGCAGAGGCCGTCGCTGCTCATGGCGCCCACCACGTCCTCCGAGAGGCTCCCTCTCCTCATGGGGTTCTACAATTACCACATCGGCGAGGAGGCTAAGCCGATGCACTCCAAAAAGCTCTGCGGAAGCATGAACATGCGCGACACGCCTGTGCATTGCGACGGCACGATCCTCATCACCGCCAAAGCAGAGCTGATGATGATCTGCAACCCAGCGACGGGAGAGGTCGTCCGCCTGCCACGTGCAAGCCGCGGAATTTTCAGTGACCTTGTGGCCTACCCGTGTTTGATCCCTTTTACCACGAGGACGGGGCTAGGGCTCGATCCACGCAGCAACAAGTACAAGGCGGCCAGGTTCTTCTACAACACAGGCTATACCCATGTGTGCAAGTTTGAAGTGCTTACTCTAGGCACCAATGCGTGGCGGCAAACGGCCGACGATCCACCGTATCCGATCGCCGGGCGAACTCCGGTTCACGTCCATGGCTCCATATACTGGATGCTACTCGCTCTGCCGTGGGCCTGCCCGCAGCCACCGCACGCCTTTCTCCGGTTCAGCTTGGCCGACGAGAAGTTCAGCATTGTCCCCTGCCCTCCTAGCGCTCACAAGCCTGCACGTTTCGTGCCATTGGAGACCGAGCTCTGCTGCACCTGCTACTGCGAGAAGAAAAGGGAGCTGGAGGTTTGGAGCTTGAGTGTTGGGCGAGAGGAACCTGAATGGACAAGGCGCTGCACCGTGGTGATTGGGTCTGATTTGGTCTTGTTTGACTATAAGGGTTTGCCGACGAGGTCTCCTAAAGTTGTTCTTCATGGGAGCACGCTCATCTTGACGGCAGAGAGTAAGGTGTACCAGTATGACATGCTCACAGCTAGATTGGAGAAGATAGCTTCGGATATCCATGACATCAGGTACTATGATCAGAGGTTTTACCAGAAGAACGTGGTTTTACACCTCACCAATTATGTTGAGAGTCTGGTACATATTAACGAGCTTTGACATGTAACTTGTTTATATTTTGAAGCACATTATTTTTCGGCTGCATTTCTAATGATTTAATGTGGTGATAAGTGGCCTTTTATCTCTAATTGTGTAACCGTGTTCCGCCGATTTTAAACAAACATTTCATGAGATTGATCAAGAGGCCGCATTCTTTGGACGGATGAAAATTGATCTTTTGCTCTGATCTCACGTGCATGTTTGTGTACGTTGATTTTGTCTCCTCTTCGTTTCACTGCCATCCCGCCTTCCATGGCCCTAGTCTCTGGCATCCTCTAACGCACACAATTCCTCGCCACAAATCTGTTGTCGCTGATAAGAATCGATACTCACATGCGAACCGAGCATGTTAGGCACACAGAGCGTGAACCTAGGGCAGGGTACGGCCATACCACCACCATCTGGCCGACCACGAGCCTGTGGGATCCCTATCATAACATTGTTGGGTCACAGCGCGTGCGACCCTTACCGCCTCCCCTAGCGCGTGAAATAACCAGTGGTTAGTGTCCCCGTTGCCATACTGAGTAGCAGGAGGAACCAATCATCCCCACTTCACAACGTTGAGTATACATTTTTATTTGCACAGGTATTGTTCGACCAATCGTAAGTATTTTGACATCGTTGGTGCCTGCCGGAAATGACAAATACTCCTGTTGCTCGTACGCATTGCGTTTGCAAAGATCCATGATATTTGTATGAACTTATTAATTCTTATAGCACTGAAGCTGAATCTTCTGTACTACAACTTTGAACAATGGGCTTACAAGTCTTTGAACCAACAACTTTCTTTAGGGATTTTTAAAAAAAACTTTGAACCAACAACGATATACCGATCAGAAAAGTTGAGATCCTAAATTTGACCGGTAAGCAAAATTTGCTTGGGCTAATAACGGGCTGGGCTGAAATCTGCGTCGTGCGCTCACATCAAAACAATTAGATGTGCCTAACAGGCTAACAACGTGCGTACATATAAAGAGCAGAGGCGCCGCCATTGCTGCATCCTAGCTCGATTTCGACCGGCCATGGCGACGTCCAGCTCCAAGGGGCGCGCAGCCAACTTCGTCCCGCCGGCATCTCCCCTGCATCCGCCGCGGGAGAAGACGATGATCCGCATCTCCCCGATCAAGCCGTCGCCGAGAATGGGCCTCCCGTACATCACCCACGACCTGATCCCCAACATCCTGAACCGCCTCCCGCCTGTTGTTTTATGGTGATCCAAATTCCAGCGGTAGTACCGCTGGGTTAAGCGGTACTACCGCTCGAGAGCTGCCGCCACCGCTACCGCCGCCGCTACCGCCAGAATGGCCGTCTGACGCACTTGTCCGGTACCGACTGGTACCGCCGCCGGTACCGCTGAGGTCAGAAGAGCCGAACCAGCCCACCCCAGCGGTACTACCGCCTATCCAGCGGTAGTACCGCCGCGGTGGGATCGATTCCGGGTTGGACTGCAGCCGACCTAGGGTTTTATGCCATTATATATTCCTCTTGTAAGCCGCCGTTTTGGGGTAAGCCATACATTGTAAACCCACGGCGTTTGTAACCTCACCCGATATAGTGAAGTATTGCTGGCTGGCGCCCGTGGTTTTTTCCTCTCCTTTGTTTGGAGAGGTTTTCCACGTTAAATCTCGTGTCCCCTTTGGTTTGATCGTTCCGCTCTTCGTCGTTTCTTTGCTATCGTTTCAACAAGTGGTATCAGAGCCCTGTTTCAGATCTGTTTTCAGATTAGGGTTTTGGATGGCATCGATGAAGTTCGATCTACCGGCGCTGGACTACAAGACGAGATTTTCGCTGTGGCAGGTCAAGATGCGTGCGATCCTCGCACAGTCCAATGATCTTGACGAGGCGCTGGAGAAATTCGGCGACAAGGATGCGGCGGCATGGACCGCCGATGAGAAGCGGAAAGACCGTAAGGCTTTATCGCTTATTCAACTTCATCTATCTAATGATATTCTGCAAGAAGTACTCCAGGAGAAAACCGCAGCGGCACTGTGGGCTAAGCTGGAGTCGATCTGCATGTCCAAAGATCTCACCAGCAAGATGCATGTGAAGATGAAGTTGTTCACGCACAAGTTGCAAGAAGGTGGTTCGGTAATGAATCACTTATCGATCTTTAAGGAGATCGTTTCTGACCTAGTGTCGATGGAGGTAAAGTACGATGATGAAGATCTAGCACTTTTACTTCTATGCTCGCTGCCAAATTCCTTTGCAAATTTTCGTGATACCATACTGTTAAGCCGTGATGAACTAACCACCGCGGAAGTATATGAGGCCCTGCTTGCCAGGGAAAAGATGAAAGGTATGGTACAGAAAGAGGAGACGTCGTCCTCCAAGGGCGATGCTTTGCAGGTCCGAGGGAGGCCTGAGCAGCGAGATAACCACTACAACAACAACAGAGACAAGAGCAAGGGTGACAGAGGTCGCTCAAAGTCTAAAGGCCGTGACAAGTTCTGCAGGTATTGTAAGAAATCTAATCATGTCATTGATGATTGTTGGAAGTTGCAGAACAAGGAGAAAAGAAAAGGTACTTACCAACCGAAAAATAATGAAGGTAATGATACCGGTGAGGCTTCTGTTGTTGATGGTAGTTCTGATGGCGATGCCTAGCTGTTTTAGCTGCATGTGTTTCTCGTCAGGATGAATGGATTCTAGATACTGCATGTTCTTTTCATATTTGCTGTAACAAAGATTGGTTCAGTTCTTATGAGTTAGTGCAGACTGGAGATTTCGTGCGTGTGGGGAACGACCAGCAATGCAACATTGTTGGCGTTGGTTCCGTTCAGGTCAAGACACATGACGGTATGACACGCACGCTGACGGGAGTGAAACACATACCAACCATGGCAAGAAATTTGATCTCGCTCAGTACCCTTGACTGTGACGGGTACAAGTACAAAGGAGGAAATAAACTCCTAAAGGTATCAAAAGGTTCTCTCATAGTTATGGTTGGTGATATGAATTCTGCTAAGTTATATGTTCTTAGAGGTAGCACGTTATCTGGTACTGTTGCTGCTGTTTCTCATGATGACGCTAGTAAAACTAACCTTTGGCATAAGCGTCTTGGACATATGAGTGAACTTGGTATGGCAGAATTGATCAAGAGAGACTTGCTGCAAGGATGCAGTTTGGGTAAGATGCAGTTCTGTGAACACTGCATTTTCGGTAAGCACACAAGAGTTAAGTTTAATGCTTCTGTCACACCACCAAAGGTACACTTGATTATGTACATGCTGATGTTTGGGGGCCATCTCGTAAGCCCTCTTATGGTGGTGCTCGTTATATGCTTACCATTATTGATGATTACTCTAGAAGAGTTTGGCCTTATTTCATGAAAAATAAGGATGATACGTTTGCTGCTTTTAAAGAGTGGAAAGCTATGATTGAAAGGCAAACAGAAAGGAAGGTGAAATTACTTCGTACTGACAATGGTGGCGAATTTTGTTCGAATGCCTTTAATGATTATTGCAGGAAAGAAGGCATTGTCAGGCACCTCACCATCCCGTACACGCCTCAGCAGAATGGTGTAGCGGAGCGGATGAACAGGACCATCATCTCCAAGGCTCGCTGCATGATCTCCAACGCTCGCATGAGTAAGCGTTTTTGGGCTGAGGCGGCTGCCACCGCCTGCTACTTGATAAACAGGTCACCATCTATTCCCCTCGACAAGAAAACTCCCATTGAGGTATGGTCAGGTACTCCTGCTGATTATTCACAGCTTAAAGTTTTCGGCTGCACTGCTTATGCTCATGTTGATAATGGAAAGTTAGAGCCGAGAGCTATTAAGTGTGTGTTCATTGGTTATGGTTCGGGTGTAAAAGGATACAAGTTATGGAATCCCGAAACTAGCAAGGCATTTATGAGCAGGAGTGTTGTTTTCAATGAATCTGTTATGTACTTTGATAAGTTGTCCTCAGATGTTTTGCCAGATTTTTCTGAGGAGCAGGTTCGTGTCGAGGTGGAGCACTCTGTTGAAAAGGAAAATGTCACTGTTGACAATGATGGTGCTGCTACTTCAGATGATTCTGATCCTGATTCTGCTGGTTCTGATGATTCTGTTTCTTCTGATTCTGATAATGATAATGTTCAGAACTCACCCCCTGTTTTGCAGCCACAACAGTCTATTGCTGCTCGTAGGAACAGGAGGAATTGTGGTCCTCGACCACGTTTAATTGAAGAGTGTAACATTGTTGATTATGCTCTGAGTTGTGCAGAACAGGTGGAGCACGGACATGAGCCGTCCACCTATACTGAAGCTATTGGTTCCGGTGACCGCGAGAAGTGGCTTGCTGCTATGCAAGAAGAAATGCAGTCACTCGATAAGAATGGCACATGGGAAGTTGTGCGCTTGCCTAAGAAAAAGAAGGCAGTCCGCTGTAAGTGGATCTTCAAGAGAAAGGAGGGTTTATCTCCTAGCGAGCCTCCGAGGTTTAAGGCAAGGTTAGTTGCAAAAGGCTTCAGTCAAATTCCAGGTGTTGATTATAATGATGTTTTCTCTCCAGTTGTTAAGCATAGTTCAATTCGTACATTCTTTGGTATTGTTGCTATGCGTGATCTTGAGCTTGAGCAGTTAGATGTAAAGACTGCGTTTCTGCATGGAGAGTTGGAGGAGGAGATATACATGGACCAGCCAGAAGGGTTCATAGTGCCTGGTAAGGAGGATCTTGTGTGTAAGTTGAAAAGGTCCTTATACGGTTTGAAACAATCTCCTCGTCAGTGGTATAAAAGGTTTGATTCTTTTATGTTGTCACATGGCTTTAAGAGGTCTGAATTTGATAGCTGTGTGTACATTAAGTTTGTTAATGGATCACCTATATACCTGTTATTATATGTTGATGATATGTTGATTGCTGCCAAGAGCAAGAAAGATATCGCTGCTCTCAAGTCACAGTTGAGTAGCGAGTTTGAGATGAAGGATCTTGGTGCTGCTAAGAAAATTCTAGGTATGGAGATTACCCGTGACAGAAATTCTGGTTTGTTGTTTCTTAGTCAGCAAAATTACATTAAGAAAGTTCTTCATCGTTTTAACATGCATGATGCAAAGTCTGTTAGTACTCCTATTGCTCCTCACTTTAAATTGTCAGCTGAACAATGTCCTAGTACGGATGAGGATTTTGAGTACATGTCTAGAGTTCCATATTCTAGTGCTGTTGGTTCTTTAATGTATGCCATGGTTTGCTCACGTCCAGATTTATCATATGCTATGAGTTTGGTTAGTAGATATATGGCTAATCCTGGTAAAGAACATTGGAAGGCTGTTCAGTGGATTTTCAGGTACCTTCGTGGCACATCCAATGCTTGCCTCAAGTTCGGCAAGACTGATGAGGGACTCGTAGGCTATGTGGATTCAGATTTTGCTGCCGATTTGGATAAGAGGAGATCCCTCACAGGTTATGTGTTCACGCTTGGTGGTTGTGCCGTGAGTTGGAGGGCAACGTTGCAATCGTTGTTGCCCAGTCTACCACTGAAGCAGAGTACATGGCTATTGCTGAAGCATGTAAAGAATCGGTTTGGCTGAAAGGTTTGTTTGCTGAGCTTTGTGGAGATGATACTTGCATTAACCTGTTTTGTGATAGTCAGAGTGCTATTTACCTTACTAAGGATCAGATGTTCCATGAGAGAACAAAGCACATTGACGTCAAATACCATTATGTGCGTGATGTTGTTGCAAAAGGTAAGCTGAAGGTATGCAAGATAAGTACTCATGATAATCCTGCTGATATGATGACAAAGCCAGTTCCTGTTACTAAGTTCGAGCTTTGCTCGGGCTTAGTTGGTATCACTGTCTAGCCCAAGAGGCTATTTGGCGCCGAAGGTGTTTCTTTGTTGTTTTCAGGGTGAAGGTTCTCATTCATGCTACAAGATGGAATTTGTCTCAAGGTGGAGTGTTGTTTTATGGTGTTCCAAATTCCAGCGGTAGTACCGCTGGGTTAAGCGGTACTACCGCTCGAGAGCTGCCGCCGCCGCTACCGCCAAATGGCCGTCTGACGCACTTGTCCGGTACCGACTGGTACCGCCGCCGGTACCGCTGAGGTGGGAAGAGCCGAACCAGCCCACCCCAGCGGTACTACCGCCTATCCCAGCGGTAGTACCGCCGCGGTGGGATCGATTCCGGGTTGGACTGCAGCCGACCTAGGGTTTTATGCCATTATATATTCCTCTTGTAAGCCGCCGTTTTGGGTAAGCCATACATTGTAAACCCACGGCGTTTGTAACCTCACCCGATATAGTGAAGTATTGCTGGCTGGCGCCCGTGGTTTTTTCCTCTCCTTTGTTTGGAGAGGTTTTCCACGTTAAAATCTCGTGTCCCCTTTGATTTGATCGTTCCGCTCTTCGTCGTTTCTTTGCTATCGTTTGCAACACCGCCGAGGTCCGTCGCCCGGTTCAGGTCCGTCTGCAAGGACTGGCTCGCCGCGATATCCGACCCTGATTTCCTCGACGCGCACCTCCAGGCTGCCAAGCAGAGGCCTTCGCAGCTCATGGCGCCCACCACGTCCTACGAGAGGCTCCCTCTCACGGGGTTCTACAAGTACCGCATCCGCGAGGAGGCTGAGCTGATGCACAAGCTTTGCGGAAGCGTGAACATGCGCAGCACCCCTGTGCATTGCGACGGTATGATCCTCATCACCTCCGAAGGGGAGCATATGATGATCTGCAACCCAGCGACGGGAGAGGTCGTCCCCCTGCCACCTGCAAGCCTCGGAGTATTCGACCACCCTGTGTGCTACGCCTACGAGAGTGTGATCTGCTTTACCTCGAGGACGGGTCTAGGGCTCGATCCACGCAGCAAGAAGTACAAGGCGGCCAGGTTCTTCTACGACGCAGGCTATAACCCTGCAGTCTGCAAGTTTGAAGTGCTTACTCTAGGCACGAATGTGTGGCGGCAAACGGCCGACGATCCGCCGTATCCGATCGCCGGGCGAACTCCGGTTCACGTCCAAGGCTCCATATACTGGATGCTACTCGCTGCGAAGTGGGCACCACACGCCTTTCTCCGGTTCAGTTTGGCCGACGAGAAGTTTAGCCTCGTCCCGTGCCCTCCTAGCGCTTACAAGCCTGCACGTTTCGTGCCATCGGAGACGGACCTCTGCTGCACCTGCTTCTGCGAGCAGAAGAGGGAGCTGGAGGTTTGGAGCTTGATCAGTGTTGGGCGAGAGAATGCTGCAGAATGGACCCGGCGCTGCACAGTTGTGACTGGGTCTGATTTGGTCTTGCTTGACTTCAATGGTTTGCCCAGGAGATCTCCTAAAGCTATTCTTCATGGGAGCACGCTGATCATGACGGCAGAGAGTAAGGTGTACCAGTATGACATGCTCACAGCTAGATTGGAGAAGATAGCTTCGGATATCCATGACATCAGGTACTATGACCAAAGGTTTTACCAGAAGAACGTGGTTTTACACCTTACCAGTTATGTTGAGAGTTTGGTACGTATTAATGAACTTTGACATGTAACTTGTTTGCTTTCTGAAGCAAAATATTTCTCCGCTACGTTTATAATGATCTTGTGTGGTGAGAAGTGGCCTTTTTGTTGAAACATAAAGCTTAGCCCTTTTAGCGAGTTCGGACATTTTTCTAAAACTAGGCAAAAGATTTACCATTTTCATTTATTAAGAAGTAATGTTTTATTTCAAGTTTTAAAAAATGGGCTCATGAACAAGCACTATTAGGAAAACGGCTATAGGTGGAACCACTTTCTGTGGCGCACCAAAACAGCCATGCGCCACAGAACTTCAGTGGCGCACCGGACGGCATGCGCCACAGAATTCTGCGTCTTTCTGTGGCGCACATGCAGCCGAATGCACCACAGAAATATGGTGGGGCCCACCATCAATGATTGACTTTCATCCTTATGTGCCTTTTCTGTGGCGCATTTGACCTCATGTGTCACAGAAAAGAACCATTTCTGTGGCGCATCTGACCCCATACGCCACAGAAAGCACCATTTCTGCAGCGCATGTGGCCATATGCGTCACATAAATACTTTTCCAGATCTACAAATGCTGGGCTTACAAGTTTTTGAACCATCTTGAACCTTCATTCAGAGAGAGAATTTTGAACCAACAAACTTGGCCGGTTAGATTTTTTTATGGCAGGCCGGTTAGATTCGTAGGACTAAAAATTGAGATCCTTTAGAGGACCTAAATTGGGCCGCTAAAACAGTTCGCTGGGTCTGGGCTGAAATCTGCGTCGTCCACTTATGCCAGTTCGTTGGGCTGGTCTGAAATCCAAGTCATCCAGTCATCATATATCGATGACGACACAACTCGATGCACCTGACGTGCACACACGTATGGAATAGCAGAGCCGCCGCCATAGCTGCGTCGCCATCTCTCACATCTGCTCGACCAAACCAAAGATTTCGGCGGCCATGGCGACGTCCAAGAGGCGCGCAGCCAACTTCACCCCGCCGGCATCTCCCCTGCATCCGCAGCGGCCGGAGAAGACGACGATCCACATCTCCCCGATCAAGCCGTCGCCGAGACTGGGCCTCCCGTACATCACCCACGACCTGATCCCCAACATCCTGATCCACCTCCCACCGAGATCCGTCACCCGATTCAGGTCCGTCTGCAAGGACTGGCTCGCCGTGATATCCGACCCTGATTTCCTCGACGCTCACGTCCAGGCCGTCAAGCAGAGGCCGCCATCGCTGCTCATGGCGCCCACCACGTCCTACGAGAGGCACGGCTTCCCTCTCCTCATGGGCTTCTACAAGTACCGCATCGGCGAGGAGGCTAAGCTGATGCACTCCAGAATGCTTTGCGGACGCATGAATATGCGCGACACCCCTGTGCATTGCGACGGCATGATCCTCATCACCGCCAAAGCGCAGCTGATGATGATCTGCAACCCAGCGACGGGAGAGGTCGTCCGCCTGCCACGCGCAAACATCGGAGTATTCAACGACCTTGTGGGCTACAACGGTTTGATCCCTTTTACGTCGAGGACGGGCCTAGGGCTCGATCCACGCAGCAACAAGTACAAGGCGGCCAGGTTCTTCTACCAATATGGCCATGCGCTTGTCTGCAAGTTTGAAGTGCTCACCCTAGGCACCAATGTGTGGCGGCAAACGGCCCACGATCCGCCGCATCCGATCGCCGGGCGAACTCCGGTTCACGTGCAAGGCTCCATATACTGGATGATAATCAGTACGCCGTGGATTTTCCCCGATCCACTGCACTCGTTTCTCCGGTTCAGCCTGGCCGACGAGAAGTTCAGCCTCGTCCCCTGCCCTCCTAGCCATTACAAGCCTGCACGTTTCGTGCCATCATCGGAGAGTGAACTCTGCTGCACCTGCTTCTGCGAGAAGAAGAGGGAGCTGGAGCTTTGGAGCTTGAGGAGTGTTGGGCGAGAGGACCCTGCCGAATGGACCCGGCGCTGCACCGTGGTGGTTGGGTCTGATTTGGTCATGCTTGACTTTAATGGTTTGCCAAGGAGGTCTCCTAAAGTTGTTCTTCATGGGAGCACGCTGATCTTGACGGCAGAGAGTAAGGTGTACCAGTATGACATGCTCACAGCTAGATTGGAGAAAATAGCATCGGATATCCATGACATCAGGTACTATGATCAGAGGTTTTACCAGAAGAAGGTGGTTTTACACCTCACCAATTATGTTGAGAGTTTGGTACGTATTAACGAGCTTTGACATGTAACTTGTTTATATTTCGAAGCACATTATTTTTCGGCTGCATTTCTAATGATCTAATGTGGTGATAAGTGGCCTTTTAACTTTAATTGGTTAACCGTGCTCGTCGGATTCTTAACAAACACTTGCTCACCACAAAAGCCCCTGGAAATGGCACCGCACGAACTTCAGAAATACAACCTTTCTTACCCAGTTGCAGCTCAGATCGCTCAAGAGGGCCGTGTGCTTTACGCGGATGAGATCTCTCGCTCTGATACGAAGTGCCTCAGAAGCACCTGCTAAAGAGGACAAAGAGCAGGGGTCATTTTCGACCATTTTCAGAACACCTGGCTACTATCATAGCCTCAGTTGGGAGGATTTCGGAAAAAAATTAACACAAACTATGTTTATTTTCCGGCCTCACATGCAAGCAATCGTGCAAAATATGATTCATGTAGTTTTAGTGTTTTACACCTCATGAGAAGGCAAGATAAAGAAACGTGCTGTCTTGGCAATCTTCGTCGTGAATATGTGTTATAGGTTTACGGACTGAGCACAATGAGACGAAAATATCATTCATCTGCATATGTTAACGGCAATACAAACACGCACCACTACCCTTGAACAACCCAAAGCAGTAAAATTAAAGACGAAGACATAGTAGCTTCAATAAAGATGTCTTGCAGTTCTGCGTGCGGCTCTAGGAGTGCAGAGGTCCTGAGAACTAGGAGATTAGTTTTTTACATGTCATGACATCACCAAACCTACTTAGTTCTTGTATACATGTATTTTGTCAATTTATTATATTATTTATCTAAAAACAATCAACTAAATTTGAGTGAATGGACTTGAGTGTTGGGCGAGACCGCGAGAGGACCCTGAATGGACTCGGCGCTGCACCTTGGTGATTGGATCTGATTTGGTCTTGCTTGACTTGAATGGTTTGCCGAGGAGGTCTCCTAAAGTTGTTCTTCATGGGAGCACGCTGATCTTGACGACAGAGAGTAAGGTGTACCAGTATGACATGCTCACTGCTAGATTGGAGAAGATAGCTTCGGATATCCATGACATCAGGTACTATGATCAGAGGTTTTACCAGAAAAAAGTGGTTTTGCATCTCACCAATTATGTTGAGAGTTTGGTACGTATTAACGAGCTTTGACATGTAACTTATTTATATTTTGAAGCAAATTATTTTTCGGCTGCATTTTTAATGATCTAATGTGGTGATAAGTGGCCTTTTAACTCTAATTGGTTAAACGTGTTCGGCGGATTCTTAACAAACACTTGCTCACCACAAAAGCCCCCTGAAATGGCACCGCACGAACTTCAGAAATACAACCTTCCTTATGCAGTTGCAGTCAGATCGCTTAAGAGGGTTCGCGGATGAGATCTCTCGCTCTGATCCCAAGTGCCTCAGAAAACCCGGCTAAAGAGGACAAAGAGTGGGGGTCATCTTCGACCATTTTTAGGAGCACCTCGCTCCTATCATAGCCTCAGTTGGGTGGATTTAGGAAAAAGATTAACAAAACAATGTTTATTTTCCGGCCTCACATGCAAGCAATCTTGCAAAATACAATTCATGTAGTTTTACACCTCATTAGGAGGCAAGATTAATAAATGTGTTTTCTTGGCAATCATCGTCGTGAATATTTGTTCTAGGTTTACGGACTGAGCACGATGAGACAAAAATATCCTTCATTTGCATATCTTAACGGCAATACAAACACGCGCCACTACCCTTGAACAACCCAAAGCTTTAAAACTGAAGACGAAGACATTGTAGCTTCACTGAAGTTGTCTTGTAGTTCTGTACGTGGCTCTAGAAGTTTTCAGAGGCCCTGAGAACCAGGAGAATAATTTTTTTACATGTCATGACATCACCAAACCTACTTAGTTCTTTTATACATGTATTTGTCTATTTATTATATTGTTTCCCTAAAAAACAATCAACTAAGTTTGACCTATATAAACGTCGATCATTCATGGAGACTAGGAACGGGTCCAACCTATCCTTGTTTGGAGTGGGATACACAAGAGTCTGTTGAGAAAAGAGATTCGTACATCTGGGATAAGCTATGTGATGAGCAGATGTACACCACACACACTTTTGGCCCTCACTTCTCTGTGAAAAGTTTCAAGAAAAAATCCGGACTCGTCTAGAGTTAAACTATATTTATATTAAACTTTTATACCTTTTAATATATTTTTCTCAAGTTCTTAAACTATATATATAGCATAATTAACCACACATCAATATTTCTATATATTAATATGTGGTGTACTCTTACACAATTGTAATGTTTTTCATTGAGAAATAAATTGCATTGATATTATTATGTGGCAAAACTCACATTATTCCCCCCGTTTGGCGACCTTTATCCGTAAAGTAAATCCCATAAGTAATAGTGTTTGCCTCCGAGGATTAATGTATGACACTTTAATGATTTTATGTGTGCATGTGTGGTGTGCCATTGAAAATAAACTTAAGTAAGACTATAATTTGTAGCAAAAGTTATGTTGTATTTTCCCTTTTCTAGATGTTTCTTAAAGCGGTCACTCTCAATGTGAGAAAATAAATAAATAAACTATATGCTTCTACGGATAAACTTTTACGCTTGTAGATGAGTTTGTATTTCCTTCGGTATATGGACGGAGATCTCTAGAGCGTACAATAATATCTTTACTGAGATTTTCTTCGTATGATAAGGTATACGGAAAAAAATAAACTGTAGAATATATGATTAAGGAGTTTCAGTAGTTGGCAGCACAATTTTTTGTTTTGGACCCTCACCATTGGTATCTTGATGATACCATTCAAAACCTTTGAGTGGTCATCATCTTAGCTAAGAAAATAGTAAGTGGAAATGAGTAAAGAGCGCATTTGATAACCTACATCAGGTCGTTAGCAAGGCATAGGGGATCCTGTCTCTCCTATAGACCATGTGTTTTGTTGCTTGTGCATCATGGCTCATACGAGTGCATATGGTTGGCTGCAAGATGACAAAGAAAATGCATGCTTCCATAATTTAACCTCCTAATCTCCTGTAACTAACTCCACAATTCATTTTATTGCATTATCTCAACAACAGGACCGAGACTGCAAAATTTGGAGCCCTGTGCGAAATTCACAAATGGGGTCTACCTCCGGAAAAATTAAAGGAGTTACTCTCCTAGGTGCTAAGTTGGACTGCCAAATTCGCATGGTCGAACTACTGCTCCTTGCTTCTGGACGAGGGACTGAGGGGGAGGCATGATGATCGCACGTCGCACTGACGAATAGAAATCACTGGACGTTTGTCACTTGGCATAATTTAAAAAATGGTTCGGTGATCAATCTACGGCTGTTTCGGTCCCATGGTTCACCGGTCAGTTCGAATTGTTCACTCCTGCTTCATAAAACCTAGAGTTAAAGATATATCTTGTTTTAGTCAAGAATTGAAGATGTATATGCTACTAATTAGTTGGGAAGAGCAAATGAATTTAAAAATAAGTCTGCTATTAGCACAAACATGCGTTGCTGAGATGGCTTGCTCGCTAGTAATAGCTTTGCATGGCTCGCACGAGGTCCCAGTATCAAAACACAGCCGAAGCAAAATTAGTTTTTACTCCATTGCTGCTTTGTTGTCGCCTGCATGCAGAACGTGTAGGCTGAAATTATGCATGTCGACACAATAACGGGCTAAACCGGTAGCTCCTAGATAGTATAAGGCACATGTTAAAGCCCCACCAGATTTATGTGTTTTACTTATCAAGCTCCTAGATATTACCTTCCATTCAGAAAAGGGTGTCACTAAAATGGATATATCTAACACTAAAATATATCTATTTTAGCGATGTCCTTTTACGAACAGAGCGAGTACGTAATTAAGCCTTCTGGATTTCACTTTTAGTCAAACCCACACTGCACTTTCCTATCAAGCTCATTTGTGGAACACGATGATTTCAGTACATAAACTATACTAGAAAATTGCATAATATGTGTCTCTACCGAGGTTCTCTAGTAGTGATTGTGAATTTATGATGATAATGTGCTCATGAAGTTAAGTTGTGAAGTAGTTGTTCTGGCATGTACAACCCAAAAGTGTAGTTCGAAAATCGGGCCATGTAATATCTAAGAATATGAATATGTTGTTTATTGTCTCTATTACGGAAAACATCCCTACCCTGTTTCAAATTGATATCTTTTCCCCAATGATTCTAGAAACTTCATAATACACATATAAAAAATTAGCATTTTAAGGAGCTGGACACGTGGAAATAACATTATTCACTAGTAGAGAACAACTTATAATAGATACCGGCTACTAGTGGTGCGGTACCTTAGTTAGAGGCCACCGGTATTACCAGTGATGTGCCACTTTTAACCACGCCAATATATTACTAGTTTACTACCAGTGGCGTGCCTTCAGAAACTACATTGATTGATAGGTGGGCTGGTGGTCTGACCGGACAAGAAAGGACAGTAGTGTGTCCTATAAGAACACGCCACTAGTAACGGGATACTAACCGCGTTCAATCTCAAAATAAAAATGCATTTTTTACTTCATTTTTTAAGAATGGAATTGGTTTTCAGATTTTTCTAGATTTAGATTTTTTCTAGTGTACATTGGTAAAACTCCCAAACCATATGTAGTTCTAAACGAGGTCACTCACCAATAACCAGGCATAAATATTTCTCTTTTTTTTACTTCATCGAATATGTCGAAATTAGAACTGGATTAAACTCGTGCTCTATTTTACCATAGGCCTATGTAAAATCACCACTTGGGAGTACATGATGATGAGCCGATTTACTCGAGGCTTGCAGCAGATATTTCACAAAATATCGTACAATAAGCAAAGAGCCAAGACACTCCTCCCTCACCGCGGCGACAGCGTTTTCTTGTGAAGGAGGAGCCTCCCCGTCGGCCACAAATCTGCAAAAACCCTGGCAAAGCCCTCTCCCCCTATCCATCCACCCGGCCTCGTCTCGCCGCCTATAAACCCTCCCACCCCCGCTCCACAGCACAGAGCAGCCATCCGTTCCATTTCTTATCTCCTCCCTCCCCTTCCCCTCCTCCCCCCATGGCTTCCCTCCTCACCCTCCCGTCCTCCCTCTCCCTCTCCAACCCTAGCAGCGGCAGCAGCAGCAGCAGCGCGCCGGCCCTCCGCCTCCGCGCCGCCTTCCGCTGCTGGGCGCTCGGCCGCCGGTGGGCGGGCGCGGCCTCCGCCATCGCGTCGCCCAACTCCGTGCTCAGCGAGCACGCCTTCAAGCGGCTCGGACTCCGCGGCAGCGACGACGAGGACGAGGAGTACGGGAGCGACCAGGAGGGGGCCGAGGCGGGCCCGGGGGAGGCCTTGCAGGGGGACGCGGATGAGCTCGCCATTTCCAGGCTCGGCCTGCCCGCCCAGCTCGTCGCCACCCTCGAGAAGCGCGGCATCACACACCTCTTCCCCATCCAGGTGAGTTGGAACGGATTTGTGTGGTGTCGTTCGTCGGCCTTTTGAGCCGCTCAATTGTCCTGGTTGACGCAATTGCAGGTTATTTAGGAAATTGCTGCGAGTGGTGTCTGTCGGTGTAGGGTTTTGGTGAAAATTCAGTAGGTGCTATCGTAATTCGCTGTGCGTAGGCTTGTGTCAAGCTGTTTAGTGCCGTTCTGAACATGATAAGTGGAGCTTAGTCAGGAAAGGAGACGTTATTGTTGTAACGAAGTTGCCAAGTGCCAACACTTGAGGCCAGCGGGTTGGACATGATAAAATGGAGCTTACTTTTTTTAGTGACGAAATGGGACAGTAGTGTTACAATGAAGTTGTTAAGTGCCAACACTTGAGCCTAATTACTTTTAACCCAAACCAGAATTGAATTATGAGTATCCAAGCGGCCATAAAGTGTTAATTGCAGTTTGTATGGGAATTTGACAACGCCTAGTGCCATTGTAAGTTGAAATTGCCCTGTTACTACCGAGTGTTCCCAACTGTTATATTTGCTATTGTGGAACAGGAGTTGGTGACAGTTGTGTCATTTGCTCCATTTTAGTATACAGTGCTGGACAGTTCGGATAACGCATTCTCCTAGTCATGTCCATCAACAGAATGTGTTCCAAGTAAAAGATGATGCACATAGTTGTATAAATTAATTTTCCTTTGTATTTTGAAATATGCAACACGTTTTCCCTGTGCTTATTTTGCTCTGTGATAAGGTGCTTCTTTGCTTGGTCGTCTGCTGACTTGTCTTGCCTCCAGAGGGCTGTATTGGTTCCAGCTCTTGAGGGTCGTGACCTGATTGCGAGAGCAAAGACTGGAACTGGAAAGACGCTGGCCTTCGGTATACCCATGATCAAGCAGATAATTGAGCAGGACGAAGGAGGGCGGAATCTTGGGTACCCATTTATCTTGTTCTGCAGCTGCATTTCGTGCAGCATTAAAATCAGTTGATAATTCACATCCCTAACTTTTGAAATTTTCCTTTTTGGTAGGCGAGGTCGTACTCCTCGGGCTTTGGTTCTTGCACCCACTAGAGAGTTGGCTAAACAAGTCGAGAAAGAAATAATGGAATCGGCACCCAAGATTAGTACAGTGTGTGTTTATGGGGGTGTCTCATATAACCTCCAGCAGAATGCACTGTCCCGTGGTGTTGATGTTGTCGTAGGAACTCCAGGCCGTCTAATTGATTTGATAAACGGTGGAAGCCTTCAGCTGGGAGAAGTTAGGTATCTGGTCCTTGATGAGGCTGACCAGATGCTTGCAGTTGGGTTTGAGGAAGACGTAGAAACAATATTGCAAACTGTGCCAGCAGATCGACAAAGTATGCTTTTCTCTGCCACCATGCCTAGTTGGGTGAAGAAATTGTCTAGGCGGTACTTGAACAACCCTTTGACAATTGATTTGGTATGGCCTTCATGCTTTCACATTCATTTTCTTTCTTATTTTCCTGGGCTTCTAGTTTTGTCTGGTTGTTTTCCTTTAGTATTTGTTCGCCAAAAGTAGGCCATGCATTAGTGTCATCTGGTTAAGGGCATTCTTACATATGGTCACAGTATCATCTCGAATTTAGTAAGGCCATATTTCCTATGGTTCCTTCATTTAGTGTGTCATTTAATGCAAATTCTGGGCACTAAACTTGAATTTAGATTGTCTGCTGCGCAATGTTTTGTTAAGTTATGTAAGACTGAAATATTGGGTTTAATTCATAGTCATGGTGCATTAATTAGTGTCATCTGATTAAAAGCAGTCTTACATATGGTCACAGTATCATCTTGAATTTAGTCAGGTCATATTTCCTATGGTTCCTTCGTTAAGTGTGTCATTTAAGAGAATTCTGGGCACCAGACTTGGTATGTTGACACATGTGACTCATGAGATTGTCTGCCGTACATTGTTTTTGCTAAGCTGAAATAGTGGGTTTTAATTCATGGTCATGTTGCATGAATACAAAGTGCCAGAAGTTTACTACCCATTCCCATATCTCCTTAACTCCGAAAAGGAGTATTTGATTGATTTTATTATTGACATGCATTTGCCAGCAAATTACGTATTACTCCTTAGTTTCTGTCTGCTTAAATGGAAATTGTTTTCTTCCCACTTGTAAAAAGAGTAAAAGAGATAAGACACAATGACTGGCCTTGAGGCTTGAGCATGTTGCTTGCACTGAAGATTCATGCTGCTTCTTTCTGAGATATATACTGCTATGCTTTACTTTTCCTTTTTGTCCTAATCAGTCATTTGGTCTCTCCATGTGCTTAATTAGGTCGGCGATCAAGATGAGAAACTAGCTGAAGGAATCAAACTCTACGCTATCCCACTCACGACGACATCCAAGCGCACCATTCTTAGTGATCTAATTACGGTATGTTAATGCAGTTCAATGTTTTTTTTACCTTTTATTTTTGCTATATTTTCCTCTATTTCTCTTATTTTCTGCTCTACCTTTTTTATATAACCCCTGGGATAAGAGTAATAAAGCAGATGGGACCTGCATGGTTTATTCAATTAGCATAAATAGTTTTACTTTTGTATGCTGACATTACTTTTTCAATGAATTTAGTTTCTAGTTTTCCTTGAGTGCTTTCGCTCATTTAAGTTGGTTTCGAACTGAAGTCTTCTTTTTCCACAAAATTGGCAGTCTCGGTGTACCACAAATTACAACTACTCATGCATCTCAACTGAGTTTATATTGCAAATGGTTTTGTGCTTTGAGTCCTGAGAGAGTGAGGGCACCTGTTCTTTTAATAGTCTCTCAGAGATATGTTTGAACCTTTTGTTTCGAACACAGTTAAATTGGATTTTTGTATTTCCCCGCATTTTTTTAGATTTTTAGTAATACCCTGAGTTTAGCACTTTATTTTTGTTAGTGCCATGTTACTCAAAATCTTATGTTGTCAGGTATATGCAAAGGGTGGGAAAACTATTGTTTTCACTCGGACGAAAAGGGATGCAGACGAGGTATCATTGGCATTGACAAGCAGCATTGCTTCTGAGGCACTTCACGGTGATATTTCACAGCATCAGCGTGAGAGGACATTAAATGGTTTCCGCCAAGGGAAATTTACTGTTCTCGTGGCAACTGATGTTGCTTCTCGTGGTCTTGATATACCAAATGTTGATTTGGTAGGTTTGAAAAGTTTCTTCACTTTACCTGATTCTAAATGCATATTTCTTCACAAACTCTTTATCTTGTCTGTTAACTGTTGAAAAACAATACAGATTTTAAGCATATACTATGCTGGACAACTTGGGTTTACCAGATTATTACTTTGTATATATAGAGATAGGACAGATTGTGCAAATTCCAAGATATCTCCTGCACGTTCTGTAAAACACTCAGCCTCACACACCTGTTTATTATTTACAGTGCTCAAACAAGTATTAGATGATCAGACAGTTCAAGAACTTCACCGTTGTTGCAAACTGAATCCAAATCCAAATGTTGTCACACCTTAAAGTTTGGCACCCTTTTTTCTTACCATATAGCTTTCATATGTTTTATGACATCTCCATCTCTTTATCTAAAAAATGACATCTCCATCTGGTCTCTTGGGTTTCTTGCAATTAGTGTGTCACTGTTTCTTATCAGCTGCTGTTAGTAACTCATTAAATGCATTTCAGTATATTACCATGTCAAATGGATTAAGCAGATTCGGATTAATCAATGAGATAACTCCTCTGTTGCAGATTATCCATTATGAATTGCCAAATGATCCAGAGACTTTTGTTCATCGTTCTGGACGCACTGGGCGCGCTGGGAAAGCAGGAAATGCAATCTTAATGTTTACAACCAATCAGCGAAGGACAGTTAAATCACTTGAACGTGATGTTGGATGCAGATTTGAATTTATTGGCCCTCCATCAATGGAAGAAGTACTGGATTCATCTGCAGAGCATGTCATTGCTACTCTGAGGGGTGTGCACCCTGAGTCCATTCAATACTTTGTTCCAGCAGCTGAGAGACTAAGTGAAGAATTAGGACCCACTGCTCTTGCTTCTGCATTGGCACATCTGAGTGGATTTTCTCAGCCACCTTCTTCACGTTCTCTGATCAGCCATGAACAGGTAAAAATTGACACGAGGAGATTACACATATGCATGGCTTTTATATGAGGTCCACCAATTTAACTTTTTTTTGCAGTTAAGTAAGCAAATCTTTTACCTGTTCCACTAGCATTGGGATACAGCTATTCTTGCTTAAAACCTATAAAGTATATTCTAGACTTCTGATTTTATCCAGTTGATGTTACTAGTATGGGAATTATCTCTATTATGATAGGTTATCAAACAATCATCTAGCAAAGCTCCAGAGCTTTGTTGTGCATTTACCTTTTCTTGCATTTTGCTCTTAAAACAAGAAGCTTTCAAATGCTTTCGCTAACTCTATTATAATGCAGGGATCGGTGACATTGCTACTAATTAGGGACCCGGAATATGCAAGAGGCTTCTTTTCTCCTAGATCTGTCACCGGTTTTCTGTCTGATGTTTCTCCAGCTGCTGCTGATGAAGTAGGAAAAATATACCTAATAGCAGATGAGAGGGTGAGTTATTTTATCATTTACTTCTGTGCATTCGTTCCAAGAGTATATAGTTCTGAAATTGTGGGTTGTGGCGGATAATATTTCCTTGGTGTTCATATCTTTTCCACCTAATGTTGTATTACTTCCAGTAGAATGCAACTAGTATTTAGTCTTGTCATTTTCCTTTAGATGCATGCATAGTAATTGAACCATCATTATATGGCACAATCTCTTTTCATCGTCTCCTTTGTCCAAATAAGTTCTAAAACTTTTGTACACATTTGCTGATTTTACCAGGTTCAAGGAGCAGTCTTTGATTTACCAGAGGAGATTGCAAAGAATTTGCTTAGTATGGAACTGCCTGCAGGAAACACCTTAAGCAAAGTAACAAAGGTAACTTTTTGTTCTTGATCTTCTGAAGTTAATCACTGCAGATATTTAATATGAGGAAATCTTGATGGCTTGATGTGACAACATAATGGCATCTCTTGTTGAATTGCTGAAAATTCCAACCAAAATAAATTGAATCAAAAGCCTTATTCCATACTGTTTTCATTGTATGTACCTCTAGCCAAAGCCAAATTGACTTATTTGCATATTTGATGTCCATTATCCCAGGAAATAGGAAAGAATAAACTGGCAACATGCTACTTTTGCACTTAATCATGCTCTTGTTTTTTATGTGATGTTGGTTGTTATGAGCTAGTGTCGTGACTGTTTATGTTACTTTCTGCTTGCAGCTGCCAGTGTTGCAAGATGATGGCCCTGCTACTGATTCTTATGGCCGCTTCTCAAACTCGGACCGGGGTTCTAGGAACCGACGGGGGTCCAGGGGTGGTATGGGCGGTGCCCCAAGAGGCCGTGGTGGTTGGGACTCTGATGAAGGATTCCGTCGTGGTGGCAGGAGCTCTAGACCTGACAACGATATCTGGTCAGACGATGACTTCTCAGGTGGTGCGAGAAGATCCTCCGGTGGCCGTTCATCATCCTCTGGTGGCCGCTCATCGTACGGTGGCCGTGGTGGCTCATCATCCTTCGGTGAGCGGTCATCGTCCTTCGGGGACCGCTCATCATCTTACGGGCGTGGTGGTGGTGGCTCTTCCTTTGGCAGCAGGGACAGGTAAGCTTCACAAAATCTCTCAGATAACATCATAAAATGCTCTTCTAGATTCACGCTCATCCACGTATAAGTTCTTAGGTAGTGCATTTGGATTTTGTAGTGGCATGTGATGATCCTGATTCTTTTTTCTCCATGATGTTCTTTTCACAAAGTAGATGCATGTTTGAAACCCTCACATGGTATACTGAAGCCTAGTACTGGACTACTTGTAGCAAGTCACCTTCAGTATATATGAACACCTCATGCATTTGTACTTATTACCTAGTGCTGGCCAGCGAAACTGATGGTATGTTTGTTAGTTAGCTCTTGGTGCAGCCCTGAATCATGATAAAACTTCCTTTTACGTTTTCTTCAGCACAAATTGAACACTTCTTTAAACTAATATACTCTCCCTCCATTTGCATGAGCAGAAGCTTCAGTGGTGCTTGCTTCACATGTGGGCAATCAGGGCACCGTGCATCAGACTGCCCTAACAAGTAGACAGTGCAGACAACGCGCTGCTTGCCTGCCGCAGGGGGGCAACTCTGTTTTGGCCTGATCAGCTTCCGACAACAAGCGGCTGGACAGTTGAACACCAACAAGGAAAATCGAAGGCCGGCCTCTGTTATGTGTTGATCTGATCTGATCTACGTATGCCTGACGATGGATGGTGTGCTAGATACAGTTTTGTGTGGTCGAGGAAGATTTTTTGGCATGCTGCTGACCCGCCCAAGGAGAGCCGAACCTTCCGTTAAGTTATTCAGTGTAATAGGAGTTTCAGTTTTTTGTTTCCACTTGTTGGACTTCACGATAGAATGTACTATGTTAACACTACATGAACCTTTGTAAAGTTCTACAGAATCGAACATTCAGAACTGTTCACGCTCAGTTACTTAGAACCACCATTGTCAAAGAGTAATGTGAAATGTCAAACAACTTTGTAGCGGTTGTTCCCCGCAGCTCGTCGTACTACTTTTAATCTATGTGGTCAGTGCGGTGTATGACATGTGATTTAGCACATTGTAAGAGCCATGGTTCAACATGGTGGTTGATTGTTGGTCGTTGAGGCCAAACTACTTGGCCTGCAGGCTGGGAAAACACTGGTACGTGGATCTAAATCAAGGGTTCATGACTCTTGTTGCTTGGTATGATGTATTGCTTGCGCTGGAGTGATATGTGCTGGCCACTTGACCTGCACGAGGCTGTGTAAAATATCGTGTATGTGGGTCTAATTTAAAATGGTTCGTGACTCTTGTTGCTCGGGATGATTCGTTGCTTACGGCAGTCTATGATCTGTGCCGGCCGATACGCGAACGTGTTGTCCAATGGAGGATGGAAACAGTCGCACTCGGACGTGCCTGGTAGTTAGTACTTGTACACGTACGTACAGTACGTCAGGAACGGTAGGTCGATGCCGGCTGGTTAATATCAGACGCTAGCCAAGGGTGCCAAACCATATATGACAAATGACATCAGGAATTCAGGCCAGGTCTGAAACTGTGTCTAAAGGAGCCAGATCCTCGGGTTTCGTGCTAATCCCCTGCGATAAGCACTCTGGAATTGACCGCGCGGGGAAACAATTAACGGTCGTCCGGAGTAACCAGAACTGAAGCTACGCGTGTTTCATCGATTTGAAAGAAGCAAGCCACCTCAACATTTGAAAACGACGATAAAATTTCTGCAGTAACTACCATGGACGTGTACACGCGTGCAGAGGGTACGAAGAAAGCTACTGGTAGGACGTATACGTAGTTAAATCAGCAGTTGCCCACGGTGACACTCCAGGTTCGAGAAGGAGATGGTGTTGTTAATTCGCGACGGTTGACTTAATCGGATTAGCATTGTTAATCAGAGGCTTCCTTTGTTCGCAGGACATGTGGATCGAATCGAATCGAATCTTTGGGGCCGGGCGATCTACTTAGACGTTACACACCTTAATCGTACTAGTGTACAGTATACTCCTGGTCCTGGGTTAATCAATGTCGTTGAGCCGTACCAGGTGAAAAATACTATGCAGATCAGCTACCAGCCTACCACTACTAATTAACTCGGAAAGATCAGTTATGCACTCCAAGATCAGGTTAATAAAAATACGCATGAACTCCAAGATGTTAAAAAGATTATGCAGTGCGACACTGCATTTCTGCAATGTATCTTTGCAGGTACCAGCATTGCTTCGTACAGCTAGTACCGCCACCCTGATTCCTACCTAACTTAACTAATCGCAGACACTTTTTTTTTCCTACGGTTGACCATGCAAATAAGTTGCTTCAGTCGTAAGATGACCACCTGTCTAATGATGACTCTAACGGGGCGACGCAAACGGACGCGCGTTTGGTCCGCGTTTGGTCTGTTTGCGTCGCCAAATGGACCCATGTCTGGCCCACGTCCGCCCCTTTCAGGCCACTGCCCCCAACGGGGCGACGCATCGAGTCCGCCTTATATATTTTTGTTCAACTAAGCAGACCCTGTATGGGCCTTTTCATTGATAGATAGGGGAGGTGGGCCACAAATGGCATGTTTACATAGTAGGATTACATTTCTAAGTCCATTTCTAGGTCCTAAAATTACATAAAAGCCTAGTAAACCTAGGGCTTTCTCCTAATATTGAACTAAACCCTAAACTAAAAATTAGAAAATTAATAACCGACCACCGGCCGGTAAGTGGGAAGATCAAAGAGGAGCTCCGTCCTTGAGGAAGTTGGCTCCGACCTAGAGGAACTTCACGCAGCATGCCCGTTCTGCAACGGACTTGATGGCTCTTCCTTCATCACGGCCGAGGCCAGCCCGGGACTGGCTGGCTCCTCTTCTTTGATCATTTCGTAGCTACGAAACACGTAGCGTCGCCGGGCATTAGAGAAAAATGGGCAGCACATAGGCAGAGGAGACGGGATAAGGATGACTCCAACGGGCCGACACATCGAGTCCGCGTCGGTCCGTTCCTGTCCGCGAGGGCCAAAAAGACGGCCCAACGGGGCGACGCAAACGGACCACGCGTCGCTTTTTGATCCGATGCGTCGGGGCGGACGCGCGGCGGAGAGAAAACGCGTCCGCGCGTCGACGCCTCGTGTCCGCCCCGTCCCCACCTGGCAGCGACCCCGCGCCGGTCAGCCTCCCCTGGCCCAGTCCCTTTTAATGCCAGGGGATAGGGACGGGCAGCCCCCACCCACCCACTTCACTCCCCACGCCGCTCCCTCTCCGGCGACCAAACCCCGCCCAAACCCTAGCTCTCCCGCGCGCCCAGCTCACCACGATGCCGCGCCGGTGGTGGGGCAAGACCAAGAACGACCACGAGGCCTCGTCGTCCTCTGGCCGCCGTCGCCGCATGCGCACGCCCACCCCGACGCCATCCCCGACCCCATCCCCTGAGCGTGCGCCGGCGCCATTCCCCGCCGTCTTCCAGCTCGCGCCGCCGGGCGCGTCGGTGAGCGAGCGGGTCTACGTCCGGCGGGAGGACTGCGATTGGTACTGGAACCACGCGACGCCGCTGCCGTGGCCAGATGTCAAGCTCCCCGAGCATTGGCATCTGAACCCGCAGCGCATCCCGGTGCCCCCGATGCCGACGAGCATGCGGGCACGGGCAGCGGAGATCGAGCGCCGCCGCCGCCTCCCCCGCGAACTCCGGGACGACTGAAAGGACATTGTCCGTTAATCTTGTTTTGACGTTTGATAACAACACTTGGAAGTATTTAACATACCGCTAAGTGTCCACAGGAATTGTGGATCTCTCTCTATGCAAAAAGGTAAGAAAAGTAGTTGTCGGCCGTCAAATCGTGAAGGGAGAAGGCGCTCTGCAGGCAGGCCGGCCCCCAGGCCAGCCCAGGCTGGCCTCAAGGCTGGTTGGGTCGGGTGGCTGGCCGGCCCCCAGGTCGGCCCTGGCTGACCTCCAGGCTGGTTGCGTCGGGTGGCTGGCCGGCCACCAGGCCGGCCTCAAGGCTGGCTGCCTCGGGCTGCTGGCCGGCCCCCAGGCCGGCCCAGGCCGGCTCCCAGGCCGGTGTCGTCGCGGCCTCGGCCAGCCCAGCCACCCCCGGCCCCCAGGCCGGCCTCAAGGCCGGCAGCCTCGGCTGCTATGCCAGCCCCGTGGCCGGCCCAGGCCGGCCCCCAGGCCGGCCCTGCTTCCTGCGTTTCGCCACTTACCTCTTCAAACGGCCATATTTTGATGAGGCCTATATATACCTCTTCACCAACCTTTGGATAAGTAGCTTGAACACGTTGAAGAACACCATTGCTTGCAAGCTCAAGATTTGATAGATCTCCCAATCCCTCCACCCAAACTTGTTGATCTTTGGAGGATTGAAGGAGAAGGCCCCGATCTACATCTTCACCGAGCCGTTTGTCATTTCCCCCTCATTCACTTGAGGGACCATTGCTAGGGTTTCCACTAGGAAAACCTAGCCCCCTATTGTACTCACTTGATTGTCTTTGTGACAGATTGTAGCTGTTTGGGAGCCCCCAATCCTTTGTGGGTTGTGCCCCAAATCGTTGTTGTAAAGGCTCCGGACTCCGCCTCGAAGGTTTCCGATAGTTGAAGTGAACCAAACCTTTGTGGTGCGGTTCACCGGAGAAGAGGGTGAGGCCTTTGTGGCCGTTGAACCATTGTGTTGGTTCACACCTCTCCAACGAGACGTACTCCCCTAAAAAGGAGGAACTCGGGATTACATCCGTGTCTCCGCGTGCTTTGACTTCGGTTACCTCTATCCTTGTTTACCGCCTTATTATATCGTACTTAGTTGCTAGCTTGTCATATAGGTAAATTCACCGTAGTTGCATATCTAGAGAATTTACCTTTTGTGTCAAGCCTAAATTGAAAAAGACTAAAATTGGAGTAGCACCTATTCACCCCCCCCCTCTAGGTGTCATACCGATCCTTTCAATTGGTATCAGAGCAAGGCTCTCTTGTTTTGGGTTTAACCGCCTAAGAGAAGTATGACACAAAGTGAGGATGAGGCCGATCTTGCCAAGGCCAAGGAGACCATGGCATCCATGGCCGATATCAAATCGTTGGAAACAACATTGACATCGTCCATGAATGACATGAATATCAAATTTGATGAGTTGCGTGACATGCTCATGAAACTCACAAATGCCAAGGTTTCGGAAACCATCCCACTAGAGGGCATCTCTAACTCCGATGAAGGTGATTCCGAGGAGGGTAAAAAGAAAAATGAGAAGGGGTTGGAAACCATCTCCGGATCTAAACCATATCCTCCTCCTCCTACCAAGCATGAAGATGGGAAGGAAGAGTACCATAACGTTCCGGGATGGTACCCTATCGACCCACCTATCACCACCCGCATAAACCCCATTGGTCCTCCACCTAAGCTTAATGCATTAGCCTTTGCTAGTTGGCAACGCTCAATGAAATCTCATATTAACAGTGCCTCTATCGAGCTTTGGAGGATCATTGAAGAAGGGTACAAGGTTGCGGATCCAAGCAATGTGACAAGAAGAGAATTTGCCGAAAAGCAACTCAATGCCTCCGCACTCCATATGATTGAACTTTCAGTGGGTGAAAGTGACAAGCATTATGTTCTCAATGCCACCACCGCCAAAGAAGCTTGGAATTGTCTTGAGGTTGCATTTCTTGGGAATGAAAGCATGAAGAGAAACCGATATGAGTCTTTGAGCAATGATGCCGAAGGCTTCTACATGTTTGACAATGAGACTCATGAAGACATGTATGGAAGACTCAAGACTCTTGCAAAGGCCTTCTTTGATGTGGGGGCAACCTATGTGGATGATGCTTATGTCAAGAGGAAGTATGTGAATGCTCTCTTGCCTTCCGAGCCCATCGAGGTGAAGGCCATTCAAGGAAGACACAACTACAACGAAATGACATCCAATGAAGTTATGCAAGAAGTGCAAGCCTCCAAGGTTGCCACCAAGAATGCCGAAGATAGCCGTGCTAGGGCCATGGGGATGAAACAAGGCCCCTCACTTGCTTTGAAGGCCAAGGTGGTATGTCTTGATGAGGTTGAAGCGTGCCCAAGCAACATTGCTCCAAATGATCTTGAACCGGCTCTAAATGGTCATATAGCTCTTGCCACAAGAGAGTTTTGGCAAGACCCGGCAAAAGCTAAAGCCAAGGTTGATAAAGAGAACAACTCAAGTGGGAAGAAAGAGCTAGCCTCAAAGTGGAAGACATGCTACAATTGTCATGACAAGAACCACTACATAAGAGAGTGTCCTTATGAGAACCGAGAGCAAAATGGTGGGAAGCTCATCCCCAAGGACCATTCAAAGTTGATCCAAAAGAAGCCCGCAAGACCAAGGAAGCCTTTCTTCAAGAAGGCACCAAGAATTGTGTTGGTGGCACAAGAAGAATATGCCACAAGTGATTCCGAAGATGAAGATGCACCTACTAAAGAGGTAGCCGCATTGGCTATTGTATCAACTTCATCATCTTCTCTCTTTGAATCCCCCAATGAGAACTTCTCCACCAACAATGCACGTTGCCTCATGGCTAATGTCACCGAGGACTATGCTTCCGGTGGATCTAAATGGGTGGTTGATAGTGGATGCACTAGTCATATGACCGGAAGCAAGGAGATTATGACGGACTTGAGACCAAATCTAGATTATACAATAACCGTCTCTTATGGTGATAATTCAAAAGCTGAGGTAAAGAGTCTCGGCAAGGTGGTAGTTGCAAGGGATATCACCCTTGTAAATGTCATGCTTGTTGAGTCTCTAGGTTACAATCTTATGTCCGTTCGTGCTCTTAATAAGATGAACTTTGATGTCCATTTTACTATTGATATGGTGGTACTCTTGAGGAGCAAGACTCTAAAGGTCATGTTCGTTGGGTATGTTGAAAATGAGTTGTTTGTGGTAGACTTTTCGGGGTCTACCAACACTCAAGCAATATGCCTATTCGGAAAGGCCGACGTGGGGTGGTTGTGGCATCGCCGCTTGTCCCATGTCAACATGAGAACTTTGCAAAGTCTTCACAAGGGTGGCCACATTCTTGGACTAAAAGACAATGTTTCTTTTTCAGAGATCGTCTTTGTAGGGCTTGTGTTGAAGGAAAGATGCATGATTCTCCCCATCCGGGCAAGACCATTATTTCATCAACGAGGATTTTGGAACTTCTTCATGTTGATCTCTTTGGTGCCGTGCCTCAACCTAGTCTTGGTGGGAAGAAATATTGTTTGGTGATTGTTGATGACTATTCAAGATTTACTTGGGTTTATTTCTTCAAGACGAAGGATGAAACCCAACAAACCATCATCGACTTTTCCAATATTGTTCAACGCCAATACAATGTCCCTATTTTGGTCATTAGGAGTGATAATGGCTCCGAGTTCAAGAACTACACCTTAAATGAGTTTCTTAGTGAAGAGGGGATTCGTCATCAATATTCCGCTGCATATACCCCTCAACAAAATGGTGTAGCCGAAAGGAAGAACCGGACTCTCATGGATATGGCAAGGTCTATGTTGGCGGAGTTTAAGTCTCCGCTATTCTTATGGGCCGAGGCTATCTCCACGGCGTGTCACTCATCTAACCGGTTATTCTTTCGTGTTGGCAAGAAGTTTACATCTTATGAGATGCTCACCGGCAACAAGCCCAATGTCTCCTACTACCGAGTTTTTGGTTGTAAGTGTTTCTATAAGAACAAAAGTGTTCGTTTGTCTAAATTTGAATCTAAAGCTTTAGAGGGTGTTTTTGTTGGTTACGGTGCCGAATCTCACACCTATAGAGTCTATGACAAGACCGTTGGGAAAGTCATAGAATCTTGTGATGTGAGGTTCGATGAGAATGACGGCTCCCAAGTGGCGCAATTTCATGTTTGTGATGTAGATAATGAGGAACCTCAAGAAGCAATAAGAAGAATGGGGGTTGGTTTCCATCGCCCCATTGAAATCCATCATGAGCCTCCTCAAGCAAGTCCTAGCTCCACTCATGTGGAGAATCCATCATCACAAGTTGAAGTTGCACCTTCTATGGAAGCAAATGATGCACCTATCCAAGAACAAGTTCAAGGCCCTCCTCAAGTTGACCAAGAGGCTATTCAAGAACCAAGTTCTCCTATTGTCAACACTAGCCAAGGTCAAGACCAAGATCAACCCTCTCCTTCTTTGTTGAAGATGAGCTTCAAGATGATCAAGGTCAACCATCCGGTCAAGACGGGGACTCAAATGATCAAGATGATCAAGCGAAATTCCTCGCATCAATGAGGATATCGAAACCCGTCGTATAGCAAGAGTCAAAAAGGATTGGAGAAGAAAGAGTCTTCATCTAGAAATATCATTGTTAATGTCAAGAACAAGGTCACCACAAGAAAACAATTGGCAAATTTCAATGAACATCAAGCCACATCTCTATGGTGGAACCAAAGAAAGTCTTTGAAGCTCTTGAAGATCCGGATTGGTTGGAAGCCATGCATGAAGAACTCAATAACTTCAAGCGCAACAAAGTGTGGAATCTAGTGGAGAAGCCAAAAGATTGCCTCAATGTTATAGGCACCAAGTGGATATTCAAGAATAAGCAAGATGAGCATGGAATGGTTGTGAGGAACAAGGCAAGATTGGTAGCACAAGGGTTCTCTCAAGTTGAAGGCATTGATTTTGGAGAGACCTATGCTCCCGTGGCTCGCCTTGAGTCCATCCGTATCCTTCTTGCATATGCATCACATCATAATTTCAAGTTGCAACAAATGGATGTGAAAAGTGCCTTTCTTAATGGTCCTTTAAAGGAGTTGGTATATGTTAAGCAACCTCCGGGATTTGAGGATCCACACTTCCCTAACCATGTCTACAAACTTGATAAGGCGCTCTATGGTCTCAAACAAGCACCTCGTGCTTGGTATGAGCACCTAAGAGAGCTATTAGTAGACCGTGGCTTTGAAGTGGGGCAAATCGATCCCACTCTTTTTACCAAGAGGGTTAAAGGGGAGCTTTTCATATGCCAACTTTATGTTGATGATATCATATTTGGCTCTTCTAACAAAGCTTTTAATGATGAATTTTCAAAGCTTATGACCGATAGGTTCGAGATGTCCATGATGGGAGAGTTGAAGTACTTCCTTGGTTTTGAGATCAAGCAATTGAGTGGAGGGACCTTCATCTCTCAAGCCAAATATATCCAAGACATGCTCAAGAGGTTCAAGATGCAAAATGCTAAAGAGAAGAAGTTTCCTATGGACACCAAGTGTCATCTTGAACTTAATCCAAAGGGTAAAGATAAGGATGTTGATCAAAAGCTCTATCGCTCTATGATTGGTTCTTTGCTTTATCTTTGTGCATCTAGACCCGATATTGTGTTGAGTGTAGGAGTGTGTGCAAGGTACCAAGCGGCTCCCAAAGAAAGCCACCAAACGGCGGTTCTTCGAATCTTTCGATATTTGGTTCATACCCCAAGGTTTGGTTTGTGGTATCCTAAAGGCTCAAATTTCTCTCTTGCCGGTTACACGGATTCGGATTGGGCCGGTTGCAAGGATGATAGGAAATCAACTTCCGGGGCTTGCCAATTCCTTGGTAGGTCCTTGGTGAGTTGGTCTTCTAAGAAGCAAAATTGCATATCTCTCTCCACCACCGAAGCCGAGTATGTGGCGGCCGCTAGTTGTTGCACTCAATTGTTGTGGATGAGGCAAACTTTAAAGGAATACGGTGTCCATTGTGACAAAGTGCCTCTTTTATGTGACAATGAAAGTGCTATCAAGATTGGCCACAACCCGGTGGAGCACTCAAGAACGAAGCATATTGAGATTCGCTATCACTTCATCCGTGATCACATCTTCCGGGGTGATATTGAGCTTGGTTATATTCCCACGAAGATCCAACTTGCCGATATGTTCACGAAGCCACTTGATGAAGCAAGGTTCACTTATTTGAGGCATGAGCTAAATATCATCGATTCGGGGAGCGTCGCTTGAATATCTTGCATGCACACCTATATCTTAGCTATTTGTTTGGTTTAGGTGTAGGCATGGACATAGGGGGAGTGCGGTCCTAATTCATTGGACTATCCCTCCCCCATTATGCCGACATTAAGAATTCATTTGCATCTCTATATTCGTTCTATGAATTGTGAGCTGAAATGATGAGTCGTGGCCGTGAACCCAAGATATATCTTCGCGGTGTCACACCACACACTCATATATGGTGGCCTCGGCCACCGCCCTCTTCCCTTGAAGAGGCGGTTCTTCCGTAAGATGTTTTGCATATTCGTTGTTTTGCTTCTATTGAATCATCCAATGTTGCTCATTTGGCGTTTTGATCTTTTCCATTGGATTTGTGAAGTTTTCTCCATGTTTCGCATCTCCCCGGATTACTCAAGGTTGCTCATTGGATTTTAGTGAAGACGGACTTCTCCGCAGTGGTATTCTTGAAAATGCAGGGTGTTCGGAAGCTCAAGTTCGTCAAAATCTGAAGATTGAAGTCGTCGAAGTCGTTCGGGGACGTTTCTGCGCCCTGGCCGGCCCGCCGCCCGGCCCAGGCCGGCCCCAGGGCCGGTCTCCTCGGGTCCGTGCCCAGCCTCCCGCCCGGCTTTGGCCGGCTGCAAGGCTGGCCGTCTCGGGCCATCGTCCGGCCGTACGCCCGGCCTAGGCCGGCTCCAGGGCCGGACCGTTCGGGTCCTTGCCCAGCCTACCGACCGGCCGAGGCCGGCTCCAGGGCCGGCGCGTCCTTTGCTTAAATTGCGAGAAGCCCCCACTCCCGAACGGTTTTCTGCTTCTTCCTCCCGTGGTGCTCTTCTCCATGGCCGCCCCCTCTCCCACCTTGAGCTCCTCCACCCTCCCCACTCCATTTGAGACCTTCCCCACACCTTCCTCTCCACAGATCTGAAGGGTTTTCCCCCGATCTTCCACCCCATCCATCTAGTTTCTCCATTGGTGGCTTGGTTGGGGAGTTCTCCTCCATTGGTGGTTCTTGAAGAGTCTCTCAAGTTTGAAGATGGACCAATGGGATGATGAGTGGGAGCCGGCGGTTCCTCAGTCTAGCAGGGCTGGCAAGAGCAAGACCTTCGATGGGCTGGATGACATTGTTGATGATTTCAATGCCGAATCCTCCTCCATGCCCAAGACCAAGAAACTCAAGAAAGTTGCCGCCAAGAAAGCTGCCAAGCCAAGAGGAGTTCCACCGCCTCCTGTGAATCCAGCGGAACCGGTACGTGAATCTTGGGCCAAGGTGAAACCTAGTGATTTCAAGAGAGATCGGTTATCTTTCAATCCATATGCCTTTGGTCAGCCCACATGTCTAGATGATAGTAGATTCTATTGCAAGATGCACCAGCAAATTTTTCATCAACGTATTGAAATTCAACTGAATGCTCATGTTCCCGTGGATTATTTCAACCTTGCTCAAGCTAGAGATACTTGGCCTGATGTGATGGCTATGATGGATCATCACAAAATCACTAAGATCATGACTGTTAGCACTCCATATTCTCCTGCTTTGCTTCAGCAATTTTATGCTACTGTTGTGTTCACTTCTGAGCATGGTCAGCGGTCTATGACATGGATGAGTGCAGATACTGTTTGTTCAGCAACTTTGGCCGAGTTTGGGGCACTGTTTAGTCTTGAGGAGTTGCCTGTTGCACCTTGCTATGTTCGTCTCCATCTCTCTAAGCTCATTCCAGCTGAGACTGGGCTTCGCCATTGTTATCCTCCTCAGAGCGGCCTTCGTGGGAAGATTCCCCACACCATTCATATGTATCCTTATTGGAGGGTTGTTCACAAAATTCTGAGAAACTGTCTTGCCATCAAGTTTGGAGAGAAGGGTTTGGTTCGTGAACGTATGGTAAATTGTCTCCATCACATCTATGATCTTTATATCAGAGGGAAGCAAATTGATGTGCTGGATTATCTTTGGAACGAGATGCAAGTTGTGATTGTCAAAGGCAAGGTTCCTTGTTATGGTCCGCTTTTGCAGACTCTCTTCAACACCAAGTTACCTGATGCCGTGGTTAGTCAGTATACGTTGTTTCATCCTGAGATGGTTGGTCTTCGTGCTATGCCCGAGGGTGATCCTGTTTGGCCACCCCCTAGTGATGCTCCTGAGGAAGGTTATGATGAAGATGATGATGATGATGAGGAGAAGAAAGGCGGCCTAGTGCAAGCTCTCAAAAGGATGAACTGCTTCTTTGCTCTCAAGAGGAAATCTGAATTCAAGACTTACAAGAAGCAGAAAGCAGCCAGCCGTCACTCGCGTGCCATCATGGATAAACTCGGTGTTAAATACTCACCTAGCTCAGCTGAAGTCTCGGAGAACACCTACATGTCCCAGAACAAGTATACTTATTGGTTTGGTGATGATGCCTCCTCACTTGCTCCTTATTGGCAAGGTGATCCCGGTCAGTCTAGCTCCGGTGCGGCTGCCCATGTTGCGGATGATGTTGAAGTTGACGATGAGTGATCATGGACCTTCACTTCACTTTCTCCCTTTTTGGTGTCTTGATGCCAAAGGGGGAGAGAGATCTCCGGGGATTTGCATTGCATTGCATCCATTTGCGCGTTTATGTTTCCCGCTTTCCACTTGCATCGAACTTGTTTTAAGTTTTTAAGAGAACTCTACTTGTGGTGTGTACTTTGGAACTTATGTCATGGTTATTGTAAGGTTTTTATGGACCTCCAATATGTTGTTGTAAGGACTTCCCCGGTTTATCTTCTATTAGTTTGGAGTTCGTTACAAGGTGATTGTTATTCCAAGACTATATCCATTTGAAGCCTATGGTGAGAAATGTGCTCTACTACATGATGTCTATGGTGAGAATTATCGCATATCCTTTGCTCACATAGTCTATTTTTTGTGCTTGCTTCTTGTTCCTCGTTTGAGCATATATTCTTGTATACCTTGTTGGCGTATAAGTTTAAGGGGGAGCTTCCCTCATAAACTTTGCCTTGCTTAAATGAGATATCTTTTTGCAAATCCGTGTGTTGTCATCAAACATCAAAAAGGGGGAGATTGAAAGGACATTGTCCGTTAATCTTGTTTTGACGTTTGATAACAACACTTGGAAGTATTTAACATACCGCTAAGTGTCCACAGGAATTGTGGATCTCTCTCTATGCAAAAAGGTAAGAAAAGTAGTTGTCGGCCGTCAAATCGTGAAGGGAGAAGGCGCTCTGCAGGCAGGCCGGCCCCCAGGCCAGCCCAGGCTGGCCTCAAGGCTGGTTGGGTCGGGTGGCTGGCCGGCCCCCAGGCCGGCCCTGGCTGACCTCCAGGCTGGTTGCGTCGGGTGGCTGGCCGGCCACCAGGCCGGCCCAGGCCGGCCTCAAGGCTGGCTGCCTCGGGCTGCTGGCCGGCCCCCAGGCCGGCCCAGGCCGGCTCCCAGGCCGGTGTCGTCGCAGCCTCGGCCAGCCCAGCCACCCCCGGCCCCCAGGCCGGCAGCCTCGGCTGCTATGCCAGCCCCCTGGCCGGCCCAGGCCGGCCCCCAGGCCGGCCCTGCTTCCTGCGTTTCGCCACTTACCTCTTCAAACGGCCATATTTTGATGAGGCCTATATATACCTCTTCACCAACCTTTGGATAAGTAGCTTGAACACGTTGAAGAACACCATTGCTTGCAAGCTCAAGATTTGATAGATCTCCCAATCCCTCCACCCAAACTTGTTGATCTTTGGAGGATTGAAGGAGAAGGCCCCGATCTACATCTTCACCGAGCCGTTTGTCATTTCCCCCTCATTCACTTGAGGGACCATTGCTAGGGTTTCCACTAGGAAAACCTAGCCCCCTATTGTACTACTTGATTGTCTTTGTGACAGATTGTAGCTGTTTGGGAGCCCCCAATCCTTTGTGGGTTGTGCCCCAAATCGTTGTTGTAAAGGCTCCGGACTCCGCCTCGAAGGTTTCCGATAGTTGAAGTGAACCAAACCTTTGTGGTGCGGTTCACCGGAGAAGAGGGTGAGGCCTTTGTGGCCGTTGAACCATTGTGTTGGTTCACACCTCTCCAACGAGACGTACTCCCCTAAAAAGGAGGAACTCGGGATTACATCCGTGTCTCCGCGTGCTTTGACTTCGGTTATCTCTATCCTTGTTTACCGCCTTATTATATCGTACTTAGTTGCTAGCTTGTCATATAGGTAAATTCACCGTAGTTGCATATCTAGAGAATTTACCTTTTGTGTCAAGCCTAAATTGAAAAAGACTAAAATTGGAGTAGCACCTATTCACCCCCCCTCTAGGTGTCATACCGATCCTTTCAACGACCCCGCGTTCGCGGCCACGTCCCACAACTGGACGGAGTGGTTCCGCGATGAGCACAGCCTGCGGCGCAGGCGCTGTACACGAGGGCGCCGACGCCACCATCTGGGCGGTGGTCTCCGCCACCGCACACACGGCGCCGCGACGCGCAGCCGGTGCCGCGCGGGATAAGGATCGGGTCTCCGCCGCCGCCACCACCGCCCCCGCAGCACGTGAAGACCGAGCTCACCGAGGAAGAGCAGTGGGAGGCCGCGAGGGAGGCCTCCCTCAGGCAGATGGCGGAGGACGAGGAGCGGCGCTGGGCCTTGGTCCTCGCCCAAGTCGCCCAGGAGCAGGCGGCGGCGCCGGAGGCGCAGCAAGCGGCGGTCCTGGAGCCCCAGGCGCCGGGGTACGAGGACATGGAGGTGGAACTGCCACCTCCGCCTCCGCTGCCACAGGGGATGGTCCCGCAGCGCTGGGTCTTCCACGGCGCCCTGGGTGGTCGCACAGGAGGCGTAGGAGCCGCCGGCCGCCGTCCCGCAGCAAGGAGGGCCGCCGGCGCACCTCTGGCAGCAGCCTCCCTACATCATCCTGGACGGGGATGATGAGGACAGGGTTGGATTGGGCTTGTCTTTTTGGCAACGCAAACGGACCAAACGCGCGTCCGTTTGCGTCGTCCCATTGGAGTCATCCTAAGGGGCACCGGTTGGGACGTGACATGGTGCCTCAGATAAGGCCGGTCCGGCGCGGCGTTCCTCCACTCCTGTTGCTGTCTGTCATTGTCCCCGTCGCAGTCCGAGCAGTTCTTCCAGGGCCGGCTGCCGCGGCAGGTGTGTGGTGTGGCAAGCAACGCCACGGCAGCCAAGAGGAGGAACCCTCCAAACTTACAATCAACCCACCCGGTTGACAACAAAATGCATATCTGCGTGCCAAATTGTGTTTTACTTCATCGATTACGAAATAAGAACCATCATATCGGCGATCCGGAGTCGTAAAATTAAACTGGGATCGACAAGGTAACCGACCCTGACGTACGGGCACCGTTCATCCGTCCCGTTGCCCGTCAGTCCTCGTCCACGCGCTCAATCTCTAGGTACCGACCATGACATAATGACCCCTGTTGACCAACCATCGTCCTTGGCAGATTTAACAACAGAGCCGGACGCTTCCTAGCTTGTCTTCACGCCAATGACGTCTCCTCTCTCCTACTCCAGTCCACTAAAATCTAAATCTGTGGTCGGACAGAACGATTTGAGCGTGCATTCACGCGCTGGTTTCAGGCTTTATGCATGCGCTGCACAAGGCATAAAAGGAACATTAAAAAGGTCAAAGCCTGCCTGCCGATCCAACGGTTACTACAACAGCGAGAAGGGGGCACACCACCAGAGAGGGTGGGCCCTCTATCCAAGGATATATTCTACTGCTGCTGCTGCTGCTGCTGGGTGCAGTAATTTTTGTACTTACAAGAAATTTGCACAGACATCATGGGCACATGCATCGTCACACTGCCTACTAATGCCAAAATTTGAGAGGAGATTTCGTTCTCCGAGTTTCAGTAATCACGCTGTTTTTTAAAACTTAATAAATTATGTGTTTTAGGTTTCTAAAACAATTCGGATTTGAACAATAGTATGTTCAACGAACTTGCCAAAAACAACCGTCAACTACTTTGTATTCTCTGGTCTCTGCTACACAAGAATGACAAAAGTGTAATCTGAATATATGCATATTTTTATATCTCATATTTATCTGGTTTTGTCATTTTTGTGTAACTTAGAATAAAAAAGTATTTAAAGTTGATTTTGTTTTGCTCGTTTGTGTGATACATCATTGGTTAGTTACATCCGGGGTTTTTTCAAACTTTTCTGAAACCCTTAAACATTTTTTCCAATTCTTTTAAACTATCTGATCACTGGAGGTCGAAAGGAAAACAAACTTTCTGCCAAATTTCCGAATACTAAAATGAAGTGGACCTTGATTTTGATCTACAAGTTCTATACCAATTCGTCAAAGATCGGGTTTGCGCAAGGTCATCTGACAGTTAACATTTTTCAACCTCGACATGGGTGTTACGTGTGGTATATCACAAGTGACTTCCATGTACACAGCAGTCAGATATGATATATGCTCCTCAAGCAAGAGAAAAGTTCCATCTTTTTGTAAACCATGCCAGCTGCCAAAATAACAGTTCAAACCAGAAGCTACAACTAGGCAGTGTCATTTTCCAATCAGGCAGAAAGCGTATGATTGTCCATGTAAACTCGAGTAAAAATAAAGATTAGCACCCAAAGTGGAGGAAATAGCCAAGGTTTTAGCTTAAAGCCGCCCACCCTTCCCCTCCCACTCCAACCATCTCCCCTGCTCTGCTCTGCTTCCCGCTCCCTTCCTCCCCACGCTGCTGCGGCTGCAGCTCGCGCAGCCAACTCCTCCTCCCGCCGTCGCCAGCCAGCCGCCACCTCTCCCTATAAATCCTCCGCTTCGTCGTACATCTCCTCAGACCCGACGGAAACCGCTCCTCCTCACGCTAGCTTGCCCTTAAGCATCTTCTTGTTTTTGCCAAGACAGAGCTGAGCAGAGTCAGCTAGCTCGCCAGCCAAGAATCTACCTGCGCCCATGTCCGCGCAAGTGGCGGCGCCGGTGCCGGCGATGGCCGCCGAGAAGGCCACGATGGCGGCGGCGTGGCCGTACGTGGAGTACATGGCGCGGTGGGAGCGGCAGGTGGAGCGGCGGCAGCTGTTCCTTCGGAGCTACCACTTCTCCCGCGACGCGACCACCACCTCTCGCCGCGCGCCCGCACGCGCCGCGTCGTCTGGGCCGGGGCGCGCCGCCTGCGCCGCGCGGCCGCCACGGGGCTCCGGCGCCTCCGCGCGCGCATCCGCCTCTGCTTCGGCTGGGCCGCGCCCGCGCTCCGACGCCGGTCGTTCTCCTCCTCCCGCCGCGCCGGCCACGGGTTCCGCTACGGCCGCCTCCAGCGCGCCTCCGCCGGGAAGGCGGCGCCGGCCTCAGCCGCCGCGTCCGTCTGCTTCTGGTAGCCGGGCCGCGACGCGAGCGGCATGGGTCGAACAAAGCTACAGACAAAGCCAACGTGGTAGCACTTGTTGGCTTCTGAGTTAAGCTTAATTAACTACTTCGATTAAAAGCAAAAAAAGATGGCAGTTCTTGCTCACTGGTTGACTAGAGATGATAGCTACTGTATTAAAACAGGGTGCCTGTTGCTCGAGGGGATTGATTGTATCCTCTGCATGTTTTTTCGTTCTTTTTTGATGTTTAGTTTGAGTGGATGAGCTGTGTAGTTTGCTGGACTCATTTGTGAGGAAAAAAAATCTCTCCGTTCCTCTGTTCTTGGGATGCAACTTTGTTTTTGCTGAGCTGATATCTGAAAAGGAAATAACCTCTCTGATAATTCCTCGGACTTGGGACGCTCGATCGATGTTCTTGGGATCCAAGTGAAACTCAAAAAACTATGCATGCAATTCAGGGTTACCGTTTTCCTATGTCAGTAGAGACAAAATTCAGACAATTTATTCAGTGCAATGTTTATTTGGTGGTAACGAATTCAGTGCCAATCATGCATTGGCCATGCACGCGAACAGTGTGAGGAGGATAAGACATGTGTCTGGTGTCTCTTTGCATCGAGTGAGAGACCAAGTCTAGGCCAGCTTCTCGTCAGTCACAGGTCAGGTCTAAAGTTTGGAGTCAGTTTTGAAGTGGGTGAGAATGAGATGAGCGTCTCGTGGTGCTGAGGTGAGGAGTGCCACACCGAGGTGTCGATTTCGAGTGCGTGTCGCGGTCAAATGGCAGCGGTAGACAAGGAAGAAGAGGATGCCACTTAGCAGCAGCGGCCACTTTCTCTCTTTCCTCTTCACTTTTCCCTGTGGCCCTTTACATGATGGATGATGCCCCTCTTACTTTCCCCCAAGTCCAAACTGAATTTCCTCTGTTTATTTGAAATTGTGAACACATATTTTTTAACAGTGTGAACAGCTGTTCTTGATACAAGTTTGTGTGCAAGAAATGCTGCGTTTGTACGTGCCATCGCCATAATGGATTAATGGGGTTCTCTCGGTACGAGCCTGATTCCTGAAGATTGTCTCCACTGTGCAGCCACGGATATGTCCAAGACGAGTTTATTTATGATCATCAGGCATACCACCAGAACATGAATAAAATAAATGATACTCCATGGTTCAACCCGAGCAGTGGAGTAGTAGCAGAGTTCATCGATTAAGCTACAGGGTCATTGGGGTTCAGTCACTGTCAGTATGATTATCGCACCCCACACGCCAGATTAACGGACTTAACTGATTGCCTTGCCGGCCTAACCACGTCGGACTGCAACCGTATAATAAAGCGACCCGCTCGCATCGTAGGGCCGATCCATTATCCAAAGCCAGGAGGAGATGATGATCAGATTGAGCTTAATTAATCAGCCGATGGCCCCGGATATGGATCATGGATGCATCATATATATGCGTGTGATATTTTTGTGGGCAGGCAATGACCCGCTTAATTAAGCCCATGTGTACGTGCGTATTAATCATACTGTATGAATGTCTGATGAGCATGCTATGATTGCTCGACTCTGGAAAAACATTTTCTTTTTTCTGGGAACCGGTACGGCAGGAAATTATTAAAGCATGATGATGGGCCGGTTCACTTCGGTCCTATTGGTTGACGTGATGGCTGTGACTGTGTGTGAGAACTGACAAGGAAAGGAACTGTAATCTCGATCGTCTTGCGCTGCAGTCGTACTCTGCAGAAGAGCGCTTTCGTTTGGAAGCGGTGAGCTACCTCGTTGCCATGGCACTCGATCTGGTCTGGGAAACCTAACGCAGAGACAAAGTTTGAAAACCAAAGTGAAGCTTGGAAAGAAGGAAACAAAAAGCAGCACCCTGCTTGAAATGAAAACGAAGAGCCTGACTGACAGATCTCGCTTTGAGGTGACCTACCGTTTTCTGTTATGGACATGGAGAAGTTGTGAAAAGCGGTACGACGTCCGCTAGCTACTCCGTTGCGGTTCGAATGATCTTCAGAGACTCTGGATTGCAAAAAAAGCCACATCATATACTCCCTCCGTTCACGACTTGGGACCCGAACGAGAAAGGCAGGCGGCTCACGATCAATGTTTGGTCCTCCTGTCCCGCTTAGGTGTGCGAACTACTCGATTACTCATCATGGAATGGGCAACATGGCCATTTCCCTCTCTGTTGACAAATTGGCCTCTTGGCGTGAAAAAAAACCTTCACGTGATCGAGCCCGTCACCTAATTTCTTCAAGTCACGGAGGATGACAGTACTGGCTGACTCCGGAAGCTTGTCGACTTTGTCGTCCCAGCGTTTCCACGGCCGTAAAGCATGATGTCGATCCGATCGACGCCAATTTGCCTTTGCTTTTTGTCTTTCTTATTAAGCGAATGCAACCATCACAGTAACACTGCCAGTTACTTGTTGCTACTGCAGTTTCTGAATATTTTTGAACCCGGATTAAAGTTGATCAAGGAAGACAAAGCAGGCTGTCGATCTACCAGGATAATTTGAACGAGCAGCCAGCACTAGCAGGCCTGAGCACTGTCGACTGCCTCAAGTGTCAATTGTCCTTTTTCTTTTCTTTCCGAGTCCTCGTTTGTGTCGACCTGGGCCGAGGCTTGAGCATACGGCCGGCAGGCTGCACAAACCGGAGTGCGTCCATGGGTCAGTGGCTGGTAGCCCAGGCCCAGCCTTGTAGTGGGTAGCTTTGAGTATAGACCGACTAGGAGACCGCCAGGGCACCTAAACTTGCGCTGCGTTGGTTCAGCCTACAACGTCTCTACTCATCAAGTTGATCGATAGGTGGCTTGCTTCGAATGTTTTAGCTACTTGGCCCGGCTATACCTTCTTTTTTTTTTTGTTATTGAGCGGCTCGGATGCTACCTTTGTTTAGTCTTCCGCGGTGGAATAAGCAGTGGAATTTGTTAATCTTCCACCAAAACGAGTTCTAACTCAAACTCGAAACGCGCCGTGCGTGCGATTCGTGGCATGGCAGGCGACGTAGTAGGAGTGCGCATGAACTGCTCATATTCTCACTCACTGAGTAGAAGAGCTCACCTTATAAGCGGCTCCAACTCTTGTCCAACTAGCAAAATATGAGACTAATCTTAGTCTTAGTCCCATTTGAGATAGACAACATGCACCAAACTCAGTGGACATTTGAGAATTTAATGATTTATTGAGCTAAATGGGCCTAGGCCATATAAAATCAACATTTTCAGGTCCTTTCTCTGCAGTGTTCATCACACACTCAGAACAAGTTTTCTCTGTAGTACTGCATGACCAGTAATAAAATGCTCTTTATCTAAAAAACGCATGACCAATAAGTGTGGCCGGAAAAAGAATTCTGTTATTTATTATTTTTGGATGTTATTTGTTCCACCGTGTTAGTATAGTACGTCACTTGAGCGGAAATCTAATTTGGTGCCCGAGCTCACTTGCTCCCGTTATCCTGTACCTCCATTCACCACAAGATTTGGTTCCACGCTTCGCTAGACACAAATTTTACCACGGTAAACTCAGAACTCTGCCCAACTCCTGCCAACTCATTAAATGATCCCGACACGTCGTTCCATAACGGAACAAATGGTGGCGGACGGACTCCCGCAAGCCGATCCCTTTCCTTCTTCTCCGCCTCGCCGCCCATGATTTTTCGGTGAAAACCGCGTCATCTATACGCCTCGCTCTCTCGCTGTTCGCCGCCTCGCACCTCCTCGGCCCATGTTTGCTCTCCCCGTGGACGGCAGCGGCGGGGGCGTGGTAGAGCTGAGCGAGACCCATCGCCTGGCGCGCGACCGGCTGTGGACACTCGCCGGGAACCCCAACGCGGGCGTCGGCGCTGGGCCCCGTCCTCACTTCCTGTGGCGCCACATAGTGCGGATCTGGAAGCCTGCTCCCGACGGCGCCTGGCAGTGCTCGCTAAAGGCGGTGTTCTTGTATATTCGAGCCGCTCCACACTTCTCCTACCCCTGCCCAGATCTGGCACTTCTTGCCGTGAGTGCCACTCAGCGAGATACCATGAGGCTCTCGCAATAGGTGTTGTTCCTTCCCTCGTTAACCGCTTTGTCCTTGTCGTCAGTTTCGACCATCATCCTCGTCCGCTCCCTGGGCATCAAGCCATAAACTCCTTGCCATCGGGAATGTTCACTGCTAGGTGGTGCGGACCAAGAAATCGCATCGATGGTGGTCATTTGTCTGATCAACTTTAGTGAAATTTTGGTGAACTAGTCGATTGTGATGCGTCTCGTCTGTGCAATGCATTTTTGCTGTACTTGTTCATGTGCGAACCTTTTTTACTACTTCCAATCTGCTCCGAGGTATCTTGTTCTGTTTGTCAGAAAATCCATATTTCTGCTGTACTCGTTCATGTGCGAGCCTAAATCCTGTACAATGCATTTTTCCACATGTTCGTCCATGCATTATTTCGCCATAACGGGGTTTCTTTGTTGCAATTTGCACATTTTTGTCCATGCAGCAGAATTCTTCCTATGCGAAGATCTGTTCAAGTAACAGCGTATCAATGATTTTATATTTTGTCTTTTACATGACAGTGATGAGAGACTGTGATTTCTTGATGAAAATTCATTCTCCCTTGTGATTCTGCTACTTTTAGCTGAAAAAAAATTAAGTGTTCATTACTGTACAAAATCACCTTTTACGGATTCAAATACTTTATCGTGTAGAGATTTTGTTGTTGCAGATTGCATAAAAAATGAGCAGCAACTTTGCAGTTCTTCGATTTGTTGTTGCAGCATGCATTGATTGGGTGAAAAATTTGCCAAACAAATTTTGTTTCTTTTCAACTTTGTGACCATAAACAGCACGTCAGTGCTATCTTGGAAAAAAAATAACCTTTTGACCTTTCCAACTCCCACCGTCTAGGAATCCTGGCGTCGTGTCCCTACGGGACAAGAAGAGAGGGGGGCCGCAACCCATGGTGGCCGATGCAATCTACCGCACCCACCAGTTTTTACCATGAACAAAGCACAAGCGGACAAAGACTGGGCACACATGTCAACTTTACTTGCATGGTCCAGATTTCAAGAGCAGGTGTGCTCGGGTGCCCAATCGGCCCCTCCGTCACTTGAGGACTGGTTGTGAAATCTCAATAGACCGTCCCTTTCATAGAAGAAAAACACGCTTTGTAGACTTGCAGGCTTGAAGTCTTTGGTGTCGCTCTCGTGCTAATTTTCAGGTCTCTCCACTCGATAAAGTACCCTTGGTGCTGACCTTAACTTTTGATTTCAGCCATAACCTTAGAATTGTCAAACAGATAGTGCAACAGGTGACATACGACAAGCAGCTGAGACAGCTGCTAGAGAATTCTGACATGGCGGAGATCATCTTCTCAGCTGTTGTGGGAGACCTGGCCGGTAGGGTGATATCTCTTCTCTTCGGCCAGTTCAAAGGACAAGAGCGCACCGAAGCCAAGCTCCGAAGGATCTGCCATATGCTCGTCAAGGTCCAGAGTGCAATAGAGGAGGCTAGAGGGAGGCAGATCACGAACTACGGCACCCTCGAGTGGCTCTCGGGGCTCAACGATGGTCTGTACCAAGGCCGCTACTTGCTCGACACGATCGGGTGCAGAGAGGTTGAGGAGATGACTGAAGATGAGCACGCTGATAAGGTAGCCCCGCAACCTTTCTCCTTGTCCTTGTTTAATCCTGCAAAGCGCGTGCGCGTAGCGGCATGGAGGGCGAGGAGCCTATTGTCTCGCCATGATGTCGGCGTGCAAGAGAGGATAGAGTGGTACAGATCTTGGAGACCATGTCCGGTGATCTCATGGAGTTCCTGATGCTCCTGCAGAACTGCCAGTCGATCCATCGTCATTTAGCCACTAATATCTTCGTAGAGGGGCAGATGTTCGGTCGACATGTCGAGAAAGAGCGGATCATCAACTTCTTGCTGCACGACGGCACTGGAAAACTGGGTGTGCTTCCGATTGTCGGCGACAAGGGAGTTGGGAAGACCACCCTTGTGCAGCATGTATGCGAGGACGAGAGGGTGCGCGGCCACTTCCCAATTATCATGTACTCCAGTTTCTCGTGTACTTTAGTTATGGCACGGGGTGAGCCAACGTTTGTCCTGGAATCCAAGCACGCAGTTGGAGACGCTCGAAAATTTGTCGAGTCAGTACATGTACTCAAGGAGAATTACCTCTCCAGCAGGAGGTTCCTGATGGTGTTCGAGGACGTCGACATGCGCAAGAAACAGATGCTAGAAGAGTTACTGCCGATCCTGCGACGACACGGAAAACAGGGAAGCAAGATCATAATCATCACGAGCAATAGGGCTGTCGCGAGCTTGGGGACGGTACAACCGATCACTCTGAAGGTCATGCCGCGTCCGGAGTACTGGTTCTTCTTCAAGGCGCACGCGTTTCCCGGCAGAGACGTCCAGGAAGACACGAAGATGGTGGCAGCAGGCAAAGCGATTGCAAAGAGGCTAAGCGGGTCCTTCTTTTGGAGCCAAGATCATCGGAGCGGTGCTGAAAGCCCGTCCCGATCACCAGTTCTGGTGCAAGGTCTTGAGAAGCAACATAGGTGGTCTGTCTCTGTTGGGCGATGGCATGGGGTACATTGCAGATTTGGCAGAGAACTTACTTCCAAGCAACGCAGGCATGTGCGAGTTGACCATTTCCAAGGATCCATTCTCCTCCCAGACAGAACTGGCTAGGTTGGATGATCTTTGCCACGATAGTCCTTGTGCTAGTGCTGCCCGGCCGGATGATTATTTGGCTGGTGATATCCGGTTTGCAAAAGTATTGGTGTGCAGGACAGTTTTGCCATTCCAGTGCTTGTACTACACTGCACATTGCGCTGTGCGCGGGGTGGACAATTCATCAAAGTTTGTCGGAATTAGAGGAAGTTGTAGATTTGCTCATATACCTCTGTCAAGAAAAGATTTGCCCATATAGGTGTGTGAAGATCGGACACGAATTAATGCTTGTTCACATAGACTTTGATGCAGACAGGGGAGGATGCTTCGTAATAAGAGCAACGCAATTGTCTCCGTGGGTCTGACCGGCCCGCTCGCGCAGAGCCGAATGCTTTGTTTTGACTTGTACTGTGAACTTTTTCTATTTTCCTTGGCGAATGTAGGAGCTCGCTTGTCTTGCTTCCCAGCTAATATCCTCTTTTTTATTTTTGAGATTGTTCCCTGCTATATCCTATATGCATGAAATTGCATCGCACGTGTAACCAGGCGCATGATGTGTACAACCACAAGTTGTGACTTGTCTCTTATGTGGCGCTCAGAGCTTTGCCAGTAGCTTGATTGTCCAGTTACATGATGATGAAAGAACACTCTTACGAAGCAGACCAAAAGAAACGAACATCTGAGGGGCCAGAACGCCACAACCTTAAAATCGAGTAAGAAAATCGAAGAATCCGCACCTATAAGTAGGAAACCGAAGCCACCGAGTAGGAGCGAAACTGCGGGTACTAAGGAAACCACCAAACACAGGTGTACCAAACACACCAAGCAATCGCTGGAGAGAGCCACCTGTCCTCTCGCTCTAGGTCACGGAATACCGATTTTGACATTAGAGTAACTTTGGTAGCACTCGAGGACGGCATCAATCAAAGAACTTAAGAAATTGCCCATACCGACAACAACTAAGCGATAGCCGATAGGGGACCAGCGACGCAAATCCCAATTCCTAAGCAATAGTCGAATAATATTCACAACAGTACATGATAAATGCGTCGACCTGCTGCAAGCAACAGGCACCAAACTCCATGCTGGCGCACCACTAAAGACGGTAGACACAACGCGCCGCCGCCAAGCCCGAAAAACCGAACTAGGGGTTTCACCCGTATCCCTGAGACAGTGACATGACCAACAAAGCCGCCTCCAAGAGGGATACGAGAGCCACCGCCGTCGCCGGAATACTCCCGCCCAAGCCACCAGCGGTACCGGGGTCGCCGACTCAACCGAGGGGATGACGCCACTATCAACCAGAGTATTAAATAGCGGGCTATTGCATTTTCTGCACCTTGCCGCTAAGTGCATTAGCATGCTAAAGGTATCAAAACTCTCAAATAGCGGGCTATAGCGATGATTTAGCAACGCCATAGCTAATTTCGGAGGTTGCCGCTAAATGGCTTAGCCCGCTATTTAAAACCTTGCTATCAACACATGGCCTCTAGACCGACATCAACGATTTGCCACCACCAAAGCCACGACAACACCAGGATCACTCGCAACTCCTGCCCACGATAAACACATAGCCAAGAGGAAGCGCCACCACCACAACAGTGTTGCTCGCTGCTAAGCCAACCACAGAGCCTCAAATCCGGGGCCGCAACACAGGCATCCAAGACCGACTCGTCGACATGACCCCAAGCCGTAAAAAATAGTACAGCTGAACACAATACATGAAAAATGGTATAACTGAAAGGCATGAAAACAAAGCAATAGAAAATGTGCTGTTAGGGTAGTCCACTATATGATAGGTAGCACTCCCTCCGTTCTCAAATGTAAGATATTCTAGATTTTACACATGTTGTCCATATACATACTAAAATGAGTGAACCTACACATGAAATGTGTCTAGATACATTTGTGTATATGTGAATGTGGACAAAGTCTAAAACATCTTATATTTAGGAACAGAGGGAGTACATATGGGAGTAGCAGATCTAAATTTAATTCATCTAAAAGGCAGCACCACTAAATGTTGTACAAAACATGTGTTGTATCATTGCACTTACGAGACACAAGGCAGTAGATTTGAAGGCCCTACAAGTGGGGAAGCGGGGGGAGAGGACATGGTGCGCTTGTGGTGACGAGGCGCTGGACCTCTAAGGGGATGACAGAAACATGAGGGGGAGAGGGAGGCTACAATCAAGTTTGTGGCTAGCTAAAATACAAAAAAAAAAACAATCTGAGATCTTCGTCCCTCCGGCCGGTGGAGCGGCCGGACCTCCCACCTCCAGTGGCCCTTGGGCCTAGAGTTGCGGCGGACCGTAGCCCCTAGCCGGCGGGGAGGTTTCCGTTCCTTTCTTTAGGTAGTTCGAGTGACTTTTTTGGGATTGTGTGGCGGCGGCGACATCCTGAAGGCAGAATAAAGTCCTCCCATCCTATCCTCGCTCCGGTGGAAGTTGTGTGTCCGATGGATCTCCTCGGATCGAGTTCTTTTTTGTGTTCGTTCGCGTGGTTGTAGGGCTGACTCTTCCGATCTATGTTTTTCATCATTGGCGATGGTTGCTGCTCTGCTGCGTTGGTCTTTCGGGGACTTAGCACGACGACTTCCCGTCTGTCTACTACAACCAGCTCTACTACGACAAGTTTTGCCTGGCTCCAGTGAGGGAGGGGTGAGGATGGCGGCGCGCCTTCGGCTCGAATCACTCCCGGTAGTCGTCGCTAGGTGGTCTAAAGACCTACTTGTAATTTTTATTACTTTTGGGTTTCTTTGTACCGTTCTTGATGATCAATAGAGTGGTTGGCTTTTTGCAACAAAAAAAACTAAACAATGTTAAGCCTATAAGGTGTGTGACAAGGATATACATCTCGGGTACCCTACTGTGAGGGTACCTGGTGCACGTGATGACTGATACGTCTCAAACGTATCTATAATTTTTGATGTTCCATGCTGTTACTATATCAATTGCTACATGTTTTGGCTACACTTTATATCATTTTTATGCATTTTCTGGGACTAACCTATTAACAAGATGCCACAGTGCCAGTTCCCTGTTTTCTGCTGTTTTTCGTTTCAGAATATCTATTAAGGAAATATTCTCGGAATTGGACGAAACGAATTGCATCGTCAATGATATTACGAGGAGAACACGAAGTCCAAACGGGAGACGGAGTGCGGCCCCGAGGCCACCACGCCATAGCTGGGCGCGGCCAAGGGGGGCCCGCGCCGAGCTATGGTGTGGCTGCCTCGTGCAGCCCCCGACGCCGCCTCTTCGCCTATATATCGCCCCCGACGCGTAAACCCTAGTACGATTCATCATATCCGCAAATACAACTCCGTGCTCCGCCGCCATCCGAAACTCCGTTTCGGGGGACAGAAGTCTTTGTTCCGGCACCCTGCCAGGACGGGGAAGTGCCCCCGGAGCCATCTTCATTAACACCGGAGCCATCTTCATCGCCATCTCCCTCTCCCATGATGAGGAGGGAGTAGTTCTCCATCGGGGCTGAGGGCTCATACCGGTAGCTATGTGGTTTATCTCTCTCTCATGGTGTGATCTTATTGTGATCATGAGCATTGTAATCTAGTTGAATCTATGGATGATTTCCCCTTCATTATGATATGCTACTCAAGTGTTTTGTCATTGTAATCTGTGGAGTCATGTTAAGCACGTTATCACGGTGACAGTGTGGGTGATGTGTATGACTCCATTAATATATTAGAGGGATGTTTTATGATTGTTGGATAGCACTATTTCACTTGCGGAGGTTGTGTTCTGTCTAGGATTACCTTCAGTGACATTGGGGTGTTCTAGGTGTGTTTCACCGACCTTGAGGTGTGCTGTTATTAGCCCTACGCACTTGACTTGGTGTATGCTATGATGATGTGGTGTTCGTTTACTCAGACTTTGAGGAGTGCTGTTATTAGCCCTACGCAGAAGACTAGTATTTCTATCCAACATGAGAATAATCCGGAGTAGCATAGTGAAGAGGAGTATTTATGTATTCAATCATGATTATATATGTTGAGAGTGTCCACTAGTGAAAGTATGATCCCTAGGCCTTGTTTCCAAGCATTGAAACACCGTTTACTACAAGTTCCGCTACATGTTTGCTTGCTGCCATTTTTATTACAGATTGCATCTACTACTTGTTACCATCCATACCACTTGTATTTCACTATCTCTTCGCCGAACTAGTGCACCTATACACCTGACAAGTGTATTAGGTGTGTTGGGGACACAAGAGACTTCTTGTATCTTAATTGCAGGGTTGCTTGAGAGGAATATCTTTGACCTCTACCTCCCTGAGTTCGATAAACCTTGGGATACTCACTTAAGGGAAACTTGCTGTTGTTCTACAAACCTCTGCACTTGGAGGCCCAACACTGTCTACAAGAGTAGAAGCATTCATAGACATCAAGCACTTTTCTGGCGCCGTTGCCGGGGAGGTAAGGTAAAAGGTACTCACATCCTCCAGCTACTTAGCTATTTTCTAGCACTGTTGCTGACGTGTGAGTGCTCGAAGGTATTTCCTTTAGATTCTGCAATTATATCTTTTTGTTTCTTGTTTTTATTTCACTAGCTAGGCTTAATGGAAAACAACAACAAAATTAGAGATCTTTATGAAATTTATCTTGAATTAGGACATGATGCTTTTGAAGAGAAAATTAAAAAACCTATGGAAAATTATTTGCATGATGGTAGCAATGTTATTACTATAAATGCTTTGAACACCATTGTTGCTAATGCTATGGAAGAATTTAAGCTTGGGGAGGTCGGCTTTGATGAAAATGATCTTTTTAGTTCCCCGGTTTTGGAGGAGAAAATTTGCTTTGATGATACTTTGCCTCCAATATATGATGTTTATAATGATTGTGATATTTTCACTCCACCTTCTATTGAGGATATAGTTTATGTTGATTATGATATGCCTCCTATATATGATGTTTACAATGATGAATATGATATTTTCAGTCCATCTACTATTGAGGATAAAATTCATTATGATTATTCTATGCCTCCAATTTATGATGATTACAATGATGCTTGTGATACTTTTACTCCCACTATTACTAATGAAATTGATTATGCTTATGTGGAGAGTAATGATAATTTTATGCATGTGGATCATGATAAGAATGCTTTATGTGATAGCTATATTGTTGAGTTTATTCATGGTGCCATTGAAAATTATTTTGAGAGAGGAAAATATGGGTATAGAAATTTTCATGTTACTAAAACACCTCTCTTTATGACGAAGGTTTTGAGCTTTCTCTTGATTTCCTTTTATTTGATGGGTACTTTAAAACCTACCGGTCATTATGAGAGAGAGAGAGAGAGAGAGAGAGACATGGCTTCACATATCACAATAATATTAAGTCTCCTCTCTTTATGTTGAAAATTTTGAAGCGCCACTTGTTTTGCCTTCCTATGCTAGTCACTTTGTGCTACATTGATTTGTTTTCTTACAAGGCTCCTATGCATAGGAAGAGTGTTAGATTTAAACATGTTTTATATATGATTCTTGATGCTCTCTTTTATGTTTCAACTCTCATCTTTATGTGAGCATCATAAAAATTGACATGCCTAGCTCAAAGGAATTAAAGAAAAACACTTCTAGGAGATAACCCATGTTTTTATTTGCTGTTTCTTTTTGGTTTTTTTAGTCAAGGACGATTGTTTACCTCTGTAGCAACTCCTTTGTATCTTTTATTTGCTGTTTTGTTGTGCCAAGGAGAGTTACTAATGCAAAGTTGGTTTTTATTTTTGGGACTGCATTGGGACAGATTGCTGTTCGTCACCGTTTAATTCAGTAGAAAATCAGAAAAAATCGAAAAATGCTGAAATTTTTTGTGCATGTTCCTGATGATGTTACACAACTTTCATTATTTCAAAAGTTTTTCATCTGAGCATCGTAAGTGCCTCGAAAAAAATTCATCATTACAGACTGTTCTGATTTGACAGATTCTGTCTTTTATTTTGCATTCTCTCTTTTACAAGTTTTTAAGTGGTTTCTTTTCATGTAAAAGTGCCCACTTGAGCCTAGTAACAGTGGCTAATGTTTAAAATAGTTGGATTGTGAAGTTTGTCTTTGCTAGAACTTTGAAGTATTATCTTTTGTGCACTAACCTGCTAATGAGAAAAGCTGTTAAGTTTTGGTGTGAAGGAAGTTTTCAAGTGTTGATAGAGGAGAATCATATTACATGATCAAGAAGAGTGAAGAGTTTAAGCTTGGGGAGGCTTACCTCCCCAGCATATTTCAAGAAGACTCAAGCATCTAAGCTTGGGGATGCCCAAGGCATCCCCTTCTTTATCTACAAATTATCAGGTCATCTCTAATGGTGCTATATTTTTATTGCTTCATACTAGTGTACTCTTCCTTGGAGCGTCAGTGTGTTTTTGTTTTCAGTTTGTTTTGTTTTGTTTGCTGTGCTATACTTGTTGGATCCTAGTATTCATGTTTGGGAGAGAGACACGCTCCACTTTTTCATTAGAATACTCTTGTGCTTCACTTATACTTGTTGAGTATTCCTGTCTAGTTGCTGTTATTGCTGTTAACTCTCAGTTTTTCATGTATCTCTTGTTAGAGCTTTCAGTTTCTTTTGAAGAAAGTACTCTCTTGCTTCACTTATATCTGTTTGGAGAGTTGTCAAATAAGTTGATTAGTGTTTGGTTGGACCAGAAAAATCCTATTCATGTGGTAGTGGTATAAAATGCTTACATGAATCTTTTTAGATCGTTGTCTTGAGTAATTTGATGCTTGCCAATTGTTTTGAGCTGTCAAGTAATTAATGTTTAAGCTTGTGCATCATGTAAGTAGTGGCTATTAATGAAGAACTACTATAAGGATTTTCTGCTATAATAATCTGTTGCATGATAGGGAGTCCATAGTAGTCTAGATAATTTTTGGATGAAGGCTATATGTTAACAAGGAAGACAGTGGGAGTCTATGGTTCGTCAAACCTTGTGTTTTATGTACACTCTTGCTATTCCAGTTGATAATGATGTTTGGTTATAATAACCTTGCTAGCCCAAAACTCTGTACTAAGAGGGAATGCTTCTTGTACATCCAAAACCTTGAGCCAAATCCATGCCACCTGTGTCCACCATACCTACCTATTATGTGGTGTTTTCACCATTCCAAGTAAATTTCTTCATGTGCTATCTACTAACTACTCAAAACTGTTACATTTCCTTTTTGTGTCACTACTTGAAAAGCTCATAAGGACGTAGTAGTGAGATTTGTCATTTTCCATGCTAATTAATTTACAAGGATTGGCAGCTTCATCTGCTTCTCCACCTTTTATTTTGCATTAAAGAGCTGGTTAGTCCACCCTATAAATAAATAAATAGACACTCCTCCATGGTGAATGTTGGTGGGCACCAGAGGATTCGGTTAGCCATGGTTTGTGGAAAGTAAATGGTTGGGAGGAGTGTCACCAATAAGTGCTTGTTACAAGTGCAGTCCTAAAAACTCTCGGAACCGCTCTAAAAGTTAGTTAGCCATGGAAGATGACAAGTACCTGCTATTTGATTTGTTGACACCTGTATACACCATTACCTTACAAAACAATATTTTATGCTCTCTATATGCCTTCGGGAACTACAGCTCTAGCACATGATGTTAATCCCTGCTTCCCTCTGCGAAGGGCCATTCTTTTACTTTTATGTTGAGTCAGTTTTCCCACTTCTTTCTGTCTCCTTAAGCAAACATCATTGTCAACTCTAGTATAACAGTTTTTACATAACTTTGTGTTTGGTTGATCATATTCTTTGCATTGACATTATCTATATGATATACATGTTGAAAGTTGAAGCAAAAGCTGAAGCTATTATCTTCCTTTGTGTTGATACAAACACTTTCATGTTGAGAATTATTGCTGCTGTGAACTAACTATTATGTTAGACTATTATATCTCTAAATGTTTTATAGTGTTATTCATGAAAGTTTGCACTTGTGTGATCACTTCTGTTTACTCTTTATTTACTTGCTTGCAAACTATAGACCATTGGCTTGGATCACTTCATTCAGATCATGTGCATTACATTGTTATTTGATCAAAGATTGTGTTGGTAGCATGTCACTTCAAAAATTATCTGTTTTTATCGTTTACCTACTCGAGGACGAGCAGGAACTAAGCTTGGTGATGCTTGATACGTCTCAAACGTATCTATAATTTTTGATGTTCCATGCTGTTATTATATCAATTGCTACATGTTTTGGCTACACTTTATATCATTTTTATGCATTTTCTGGGACTAACCTATTAACAAGATGCCACAATGCCAGTTCCCTGTTTTCTGCTGTTTTTCGTTTCAGAATATCTATTAAGGAAATATTCTCGGAATTGGACGAAACGAATTGCACCGTCAATGATATTACGAGGAGAACACGAAGTCCAAACGGGAGACGGAGTGGGGCCCGAGGCCACCACGCCATAGCTGGGCGCGGCCCAAGGGGGCCCGCGCCGAGCTATGGTGTGGCTGCCTCGTGCAGCCCCCGACGCCGCCTCTTCGCCTATATATCGCCCCCGACGCGTAAACCCTAGTACGATTCGTCATATCCGCAAATACAACTCCGTGCTCCGCCGCCATCCGAAACTCTGTTTCGGGGGACAGAAGTCTCTGTTCCGGCACCCTGCCGGGACGGGGAAGTGCCCCCGGAGCCATCTTCATTAACACCGGAGCCATCTTCATCGCCATCTCCCTCTCCCATGATGAGGAGGGAGTAGTTCTCCATCGGGGCTGAGGGCTCATACCGGTAGCTATGTGGTTTATCTCTCTCTCATGGTGTGGTCTTATTGTGATCATGAGCATTGTAATCTAGTTGAATCTATGGATGATTTCCCCTTCACTATGATATGCTACTCAAGTGTTTTGTCATTGTAATCTGTGGAGTCATGTTAAGCACGTTATCACGGTGACAGTGTGGGTGATGTGTATGACTCCATTAATATATTAGAGGGATGTTTTATGATTGTTGGATAGCACTATTTCACTTGCGGAGGTTGTGTTCTGTCTAGGATTACCTTCAGTGACATTGGGGTGTTCTAGGTGTGTTTCATCGACCTTGAGGTGTGCTGTTATTAGCCCTACGCACTTGACTTGGTGTATGCTATGATGATGTGGTGTTCGTTTACTCATACTTTGAGGAGTGCTGTTATTAGCCTACGCAGAAGACTAGTATTTCTATCCAACATGAGAATAATCCGGAGTAGCATAGTGAAGAGGAGTATTTATGTATTCAATCATGATTATATATGTTGAGAGTGTCCACTAGTGAAAGTATGATCCCTAGGCCTTGTTTCCAAGCATTGAAACACCGTTTACTACAAGTTCCGCTACATGTTTGCTTGCTGCCATTTTTATTACAGATTGCATCTACTACTTGTTACCATCCATACCACTTGTATTTCACTATCTCTTCGCCGAACTAGTGCACCTATACACTGACAAGTGTATTAGGTGCGTTGGGGACACAAGAGACTTCTTGTATCTCAATTGCAGGGTTGCTTGAGAGGAATATCTTTGACCTCTACCTCCCTGAGTTGGATAAACCTTGGGATACTCACTTAAGGGAAACTTGCTGCTGTTCTACAAACCTCTGCACTTGGAGGCCCAACACTGTCTACAAGAGTAGAAGCATTCATAGACATCAATGACTAAAGGCCCAATAGCGAAGAGACAACTTGAAGCCCAAGACGGGAGGCCCAATAAGATGGAGTATCTTCCAAGTTTAGACATAGACATAGTCGGTTTATACTTTCCTTATGTGTAAACTACGTCGGTTACAAACTCCCGAGACCCAGCCTATTTAAAGGCTAGGAGGGGTGCCGATCTAGGACCAAGCCATATTCAAACCACCAAAGGTCTAGCGAGATCGTCATCTCGCCGGAGCCACCTTGTAACCTCATAATCTCCAGCGATCAATAACAGACAAGCATGAAGTAGGGTTTTTACCTCCACCCGAGGGGCCTGAACCTGGGTAAATCTTTGCCTCTGCTTGTCAGCCGACGAAACTACCAGAACTACCACGTTCTCTCCCCATAATCTCAACCCTAGGTCCTTAACCATGGGATTTGATGAGGGTACGCCTCGTCAATTGGCGCCGTCTGTGGGAAAGAATAGTGCTGGACTCACGGTTTCTTCGGTTCCATCGGAAAACGGCGACTCGCCGATCGGATCTCGAGTCACACTCGCCAGGATTTCGAGCCACACTCGCCAGGATTTCAGGAGGCCTTCTCCGATCTCGAGTCAGGTTTGGGTTTAACCGTTGGTTCGTTCAATTTTTTCGTCAACAAGCTTGGTGTGCAGGACTTGACGGATCCACGCCAACTCGCGACTTCCGCACCCGAGGCTCCATCGGTTGCGGTTCCTTCGACTGCGGATCCCTCAACTGCGTCCATACCATCGTCGATCCTCCAAGCTTGCTCATCTGCGACAACCATGTCCACACGAGAGATGCACGAGCTCATTGAAGAGCTTCAGGGCGAGGAGGCCGAATCAGCATACCGCACAAACGATCCCGAGCTCGATCTCTCACTCGAGGATAGTTTCGACTGCGGGATCTCCTTCAGCGACTTCGACGAACTCGAAACTCATATCGACAACCACGTCGACTCCGAGATCTGCACCAACAACAACAACCTCGACTCTGAGATTCATAACAACTTCGTCACGCCGAGATGAGCATAGGCGATGAAGGCATCAACAGCGAGATCCGTCCAGACGGACCACTCGATGGGCATATCGACTCCGACATGAGCCTTGATGACGATGTCGAGTCCATGACAGGACTCGAAGACACACATACATACCCTCGGGTGATACCCCAGCAGGTCTACGTCGCCATCGCCGCAGAATCATCAGATGCTGCGGCCAGCCGCAGGCCTACAGAATTCCCGTGCACAGTTACTATGCCGGACGGAGTCACAACTCTCACAATCACTGCTGAGATGGCAGCAAAAGCAGATAAAGTCATCAAGGAGTGCACAATGATGCCAGCAGACGCAACACAAGAGGAGATGTTACCTTCCAGTACTTCAACTGGCAGGAATCACTTCGACTGCGGCAGGTCAGAGCAACACTCGAAGAACGCAAAAAGCAAGCTAGCTTGTCGAGTGCGCGAAGAAGACAGCTCTCCCTGAGCTCCACCGGGCGAGCAGACACAAGACCCAGATCAAGGTTGTCACACCTCTCGCCAGACGAAAGGGCGGCACTCACCCGCAACTTAGGCAACTCTTTCATGACATACGACGAAGAGGGAGTGCCAGTACCCAAAACAGCTGCGGGTGCCCTCTTCACCGCTGCAGCATACCTAGAGCAATCAAGCCTCCAGCTGATGACCCCAATGCAAAACTGCATCGCCAGCAATCAAATCACTCGCCTTAGCGGCGAAGGCCATACGCCAAACTCCAAAACTCCAGGTGGGAGTCGAGACCGTGCCCTAGTCGACGCACGTCGGAAGAGCATAATCACAGTGGTCACCGCCACCACTCGAGGAAAGAAGCGGCTCGCGCAGGCGCAGGTCCAGGAGCAGATCACGCAGATCTTACAGTAGCGACTCATACTCTGATCGAGAGCCTGAGCCACATGGAGCTCTGTGCTTCACTCGACGCGTCCGCGAGACACGGATGCCCAAAGGGTTCAAACTCACATCTGAACAGCCCAAGTACACGGGTCGACAGGAACCTTCTGGGTGGCTGGAAGACTACAGGCTGGCTGTCGCGTGCCAGCGAGGTACAAACACCACGCCATGCAATACATACGACTCATGCTCGAAGGCACAGCCCGCGACTGGCTCAAGGCCCTACCTCCATCAAAGTACGACTCGTGGGATCACTTCCGCGATGACTTCATCAAAAACTTCGAGCCTCTATGTGAGCGCCCAAAAACGTTCGAGGAGCTGCGGGCCTGCGTGCAACGTTCAGACGAAACGCTGAGGTCATACATCAGACGATGGACTGAGATACGCAACTCAGTCGGAGTAATTTCAGAAGATATGGCCATGGATGCTTTCATAATGGGACTCGCCAGGCGGGACCTCAAAGAAGCACTCGGTCGCAAAAAGCCAACCTCTGTGGCTAGCCTCTTGATGACCGCGACTGAGTGGGCAGACGGAGAGACATGGCGCGCACCACACGCGGGTCCTCACCCCGTGACAATCATGAAAGCGGCAGTCGAAGCCGCAGAGACTCGTACAGAGACGACCGAAGGCGCAAACGTTCAAAACGTCACTACGACGATGACAGACCCGAATTCATGGCGGCTGGGTTCTCCACACCCCGCAATGACCAGGACAGAAGCGACCGACGGTCGGAAGATCGGCGAGACAGTCGAGATGATCGGCGAGACAGTCGAGATGATCGTCGGACAGTCGAGACCGCGGCCAACGCAGTGATAGCTACAAGAGGAAGGACTGGCGCAAGTCACGGGCACAATCTGAGCGATCATTCGAAGAAAAGATGGATGCTGATTGCAGATTCCACCTGTACAAGGGGGACGACGGAAAACTGCGCTCCAATCACTCGATGAGAAACTGCAGGGAGTTCGACCAAATGGCGACTGATTACGTAAATCTCAGAAAGGCAGCAGCCACACAAGCACCTGCACCCGTGCCTCAGCCAAACAATGTGCCTGTTCTGATGGCACCACCCCACCACACAGCCTGCTGCAGGCGGAAACCTCGCGGGTGCCATACAGCACATACCTCGGGTGGACGAGCCACAGTACCCTCCGCCCCAAGGGCAGATGTACATGATACAGAAAGGTCGACCTTCCAACAGGGAGCAAAAACTTCGCACTCGACAAGTAAACATGGCGGTCATGTCACCTCCCGCTGTAACTGAATTCTTGAAGGGTTCTGAAACCACAATAAGCTTCAGCAGAGAGGACCACCCTCCATCGGTTGTTCGTCCAGGGCACTCTGCTCTGGTACTCGACGCGCAAATTGGAGGCTACGCCATGTCCAAGGTATTCATGGATGGTGGCAGCGGCATAAACATCATCTTCGCAGATACGCTCCGCAAAATGAACAGGTCAGTCGAAAACCTGCCAAGGTCTCAAATACCTTTCACGGTATCGTCCCAGGCAAAGCAATAAGCCCAGAAGGCACCATACAACTCGACGTAACGTTTGGGACAAGAACCACTTCAGGACAGAATCGATTGAGTTCGAAGTTGTCGACTGGAAGTCACAATACCATGCTATACTTGGACGCCCGACGTTCGCTCGATTCATGGCGGTGCCACATTACGCATACCTCCAGCTGAAGATGCCTGGACCAAAAGGAGTAATCACAGTCAAGGGAACTTCCAAAAGTCTGACTCTTGTGACCGAGAATTCAGCAAAATCTCTGAGATGTTTGGCATGGAAGCAACACTCGCTGATCTAGCGGTCTCCAACGATCGAACACTTATGCCAGAACACAAAAAGGTGGCAGTCGACAGAGCATTCAATGCCACCAATGACACAAGATCGCATCAGGTGCACCCGACTGACCCGACCAAGACAGTCAATGTCTCGTCGAGTCTGCCTATCGCATAGGAAAGCGCGCTCGTCGAATTCCTCCGTGAGAACTGGGATATATTTGCATGGTGTCCAGCCGACATGCCAGGTATTCCCAGGGAATTCGCCGAGCACTCTCTCCAGTTATTTCCAGATGCTAAACCAGTCAAGCAAACAATGCGCCGCATATCCGGCCCAAAAAGAACTGCAGTCGAAGCCGAAGTCGACAGGCTACTCGCAGCAGGATTCATCAGAGAGATCAAGAAATCACAATGGGTGGCCAACCCCGTACTCGTAGAGAAGAAGCACACAGATATCCTTCGGATGTGCGTAGATTTTACAGCACTCAATAAGTGTCCAAAGGATCACTTTCCACTACCTCGAATCGACCAGATCGTCGACTCCACCGCCGGGTGCGCTCGCTTGTCCTTCCTGGATGCTACTCGGGTTACCACCAGATAAGGATGAAGGAAGAGGATGAAGAGAAAACGGCGTTCATAACCCCACTCGGGGTCTACTGCTACACCACAATGCCTTTCGGGCTCAAGAACGCAGGCGCAACCTACCAGCGCATGATGCAAGATTGCCTCAAGAAGCAAATTGGGCGAAACGTCCAGGTCTATGTAGATGACATCGTCATCACCACAAGAGAGGAAAACACACTACTCGATGACTTGCGAGAGACATTCGCAAACCTCAAACGCTTCCACATCAAGCTCAACCCGAAGAAGTGCACGTTCGGCGTGCCAGCCGGGCAACTCCTCGGGTATCTAGTCTCAGCTCGAGGAATCGAGGCAGACCCGGAGAAAATACAGGCCATCTTGACGATGCAAAGGCCTTCAAAGCTCCATGACGTGCAAAAATTAGCGGGTCGAGTGCAGCGCTCAGTCGATTCATCAGCAAGCTAGGCGAAAAAGCACTCCCGTTCTATCGACTGATGAAGAAAGCAGATAAATTCGAGTGGACGCCAGAAGCCGAAGCAGCCTTCACGGACTCAAGCGAGTCCTCACAAGCCCTCCAATCCTCGTCGCACCAAGGGAACGCGAGCCATTGTACCTATATGTCTCTGCAACTAACAGGGTGGTAAGCACCGTACTGGTAGTCGAACGAAGGGAGGAGGGACACGCCCAAAGCATACAACGTCCAGTCTATTACTTGAGTGAAGTGCTCTCCACATCAAAGCAGCGGTACCCGCACTATCAGAAGCTGGCTACGCCGTGTTCATGTCCTCAAGGAAGCTGACGCATTACTTCTCCGAGCACCCGATCACTGTAATCAGCACCTCAGGGATCGGGGACATCCTCACAAACCCCAACGCAACTGGGCGAGTAGCAAAATGGCTCATCGAGCTAGCACCAAGAGACATCAAGTATGATTACCCGAAGGCCATCAAAGCACAAGTTTTACCTGACTTCCACACCGAGTGGATTGAAGCTCAGCTCCCAGGAGCACCAGATGTGTCCAACTCATGGACTATGTACTTCGACGGCTCAAAGAAAAACGAAGGCGCAGGCGCAGGTGTTATCCTCATATCACCAAAAGGCGACAAGCTCCGCTACATCCTACAAATGGGGTTCGAGTTCCCGTCCAATAACGAAGCAGAATATGAGGCTCTGATCCATGGCATGAGGATGGCCAAAGCCCTCGGGTGCACTCGACTGATGATCTACGGCGACTCGAATCTGGTGGTGCAGCAAACAATGAAGGCCTGCGACGCAATCGCAGATAACATGATCGCCTACCGTGACCTGTACAACATCATGGAGGGCAGCTTCGAAGGCTGCGAGTTGCGGCACATAGGGCGTGAGAGCAATGAAGAAGCAGATAAGTTAGCCAACATTGGTGCGACCAAAGCACCAGTGCCACCTGGTGTCTTCTTCGAGCGCATCGAGCACAGATCCATCAAAAAGAAGCGAGCACTCCTACATCAGCCGCACCAGCCAAGAGCAAAACACCTAGCACAGAGGACCCGCCAGTCGAGGTACTCCTCATCGAGCCAACTTGGACTCAACCTTCCTCGCATACATACTCCGCGGCGAGGTACCCGAAGACATAACAGAGTCAAGACGCGTCACTCGACGATCTAAAGCATACACTGTCATCAACGGTGAACTTACAAACGCAGCATATCAGGTATGTTCCAACGTTGCATAGCATTTGAAGATGGCCAAGCCATCCTTCGTGATATTCATGCAGGTACTGCGGGCATCACGCCAGCAGTCGATCACTCGTAGCCAAAGCCTTTCGCGCAGGCTTCTACTGGCCCACAGCACTCAAAGACGCGGAGGACATAGTCAAAAGGTGCATCGGCTGTCAAAAATTCGCCACAAAGCCGCACGCACCCGCATCGGCGTTGAAGACAATACCATTGGCCTGGCCCTTCGCCCAGTGGGGGCTCGATATGGTTGGGCCACTCAAAAAATCCTCCCATGGAGGGCATACTCACCTTCTGGTGGCGGTCGACAAGTTCACCAAGTGGATTGAAGCAGTACCTATCACAAGTTCGACTGCCACTACAGCAGTCAATTTCATAAAATCCATCATATACCGCTTTGGTGTGCCAAGTAGCATCATCACTGACAACGGTACAAACTTCACGGCTGAGGAATTCAAATCCTTCTGCAAAGAGCAAGATATCACGCTCAATTATGCATCTGTGGCGCACCCGCATCAAATGGCCAAGTCGAAAAGGCCAATGGACTTGTGACGAGTGGAATCAAGAAACGCCTCCTGGTGCCACTCAAAAGGGCTGCGGGTGCTTGGGTAGAAGAGCTCCCGTCTGTGCTATGGAGCCTACGCACAACACCCAACGCCTCAACACAATTCACTCCATTCTTCATGGTCTACGGCGCAGAGGCAATCCTGCCATCAGACGTAAGGTTCAACGCACCAAGGTCGAAGCATACAATGAAGAGATGCAGATGAAGCACTCGAAGATGCAGTCGACTTGCTCGAAGAAGCACGCAACACGGCGCTAGCACGCACAGCTGTCTACCAGCAAGATCTACGCAACTATCACAGCCGTCGACTGCGTACCAGGTCCTTCGAGGTGGGTGACTTGGTACTTCGACTGAAGCAAAAGAAGGTGCATAAACTTGCTTCTCCATGGGAAGGACCCTTCATCATCACCGAGGTCATTGGTGGTGGAGCATACAGACTGAAGCACGCGAAGACAGGCGAACTCTCTCATAATCCTTGGAACGTTGCGCAGCTGCGCCGTTTCTATGCTTAGATAGCTCAGTCGCATAATGTAATAGGCACATATGTCGGATGGCTGCAGGTTTCAGACGCGCTCTTTTCCTTACCAGGGTACCTAAGGGGACTGGAAGGTTTTTAATGAGGCGGCCTGCAGCTTAACATTCAAAATATGGAATATAATCGATGATTCCTCATATTCCTCCCTGTTTACTATTCGCATAACTTGTTCTCACAAAATTAGCCTCACTCGAATACTCGGGGCTGCGCTATCTCAAAAGCATGAGCTTCCGCTCCTTCACAACATAATACCCCAGCCGCACTCGAATACACGGAGCTGGGTCATAAAAATCATACATCAACAAACAAGTTGCTCAACCCCACTCGATTATTCGGGAGTTGAGCTTAAAAGCATGAGTTGAAGCTTCAAGTGTTGCAAAAATTCACAGCCTTACTGAATACTCGGGGGCTGGATAGTCATAATTTTACAACAAGTAACTTCATACACCCCACTCAATAGGCTCGGGGGCTGCGAAGATACGAATCCTTAATTCATAGATACTCACAAGTGTTGCGTTTTACACTCTGGGGTCACCCCCCATACACATAACCTATTCAACAGGTTCTTCCTTGGGCTCGGTCCACTTTTCCTCCTCCTTCAGCACACGATGGATTAAGACCAATGCGTCCACCCGTGTCTCTTGGTAGTGCTCCTCCATTGGCACAGGACCACCACCTGGTATGGGTGCGGGTCCCATCGCAATCCTTTTCAAATCAAGATGCGGAAGGTGCGATCGCACAAAGGCAAGAGCAACATTAGCCCCGCTAATCAGTTGCTCGCGCACAAACTTCTTGATCGCCTTGCCTTTTCGAAATTTCTTCAGCAATGCAACAAGGCCCTGTGGTTGCTCATTCAAAGGAAACAAAGCTTCGTGGACTCGAAATAAAGCCAACCTGCAGGTCTCCAGTCGAATGGCAGTGCGCCAAGCCCGGTCCAGAAGCCTTACCAAAATGGCGCTCCTCGCCCTATCTGACCAAAAGGGGTGGGCAGAGTACTCAGTACTACTCGCATGACCGTCGAGTCGATCCTGTATCCGTGCCTCCTCCTTTATCGGGTCAGAGCAAACACCTGCGCAAAAACAAAGGGCTCATCATCGCCCAGTCGAGTCACCTCGCAAAGAATAGATCTCGATGATCCAAAAATATCTTACATTCGAGTTGCAGATTTACTCTCTCCAACTCCTCAAGCAAAAAGGCCTCCCGTTCCGTAGTTGGGGATGGCCTCGACTGCAACTCAGCATACGCATCTTGTGTTTCCTTCAGCTCGCGAGTAACCTCGGAAAGCTTTTGCTGAAGGTAGTCCATAATTTTCTGGTCATTCACGCTTCGCGACTTCGAAGAACCACCCACAACAGGGCCAGTCGATGGTTTAGAGGCTCGGTTCTACAGTCAGAATAATTAAATGCATAAGGAAGCATAAAGAGCTCAAGCAAAGGCTCGGGGGCTGCGCCTCCCGATTACTGAAGTTCATATTTCATAACAAGACAGATACGATGTCTGATAATTTACATATAGCAAAAGCAAAATGACGAAATTCCTAGACCTAGTCAACAAAGGGATCACTAGCTAAGTCGTCGACTTCTTGGAGGAAGCTTTCTTCGCCTGGACCTTGGCTGCCCTTTCTTCAACAGTTGTTACCAGCTGTTGGGCATATTTTTTGGCGGCTTCCATCCAAGTGCCGAGCCCGACGGTTCTGCCATCAGAACCCCGTGGAAACTTCTTCGTAGCTGCGTCAAAATCTGCCTCGACTCCGTGCGCGAGCAACATGAGAAAAGTAGTCTGAGCACCACTTACCATTTGCTCGCGACAGAAGTCAGCGACGGCAGTCCCTTCAGGCTTGAATAGCTCAACCAGCTCTGCAAAGGAAGATGGTAGCTCTTCGCCGGGGAAGAAGCTGCCATGGAGGGCGCCCAAGGCACTCGCCGCCTGCGTCAGCATCTCCCCTGCTCTGCTACTGGTAGCCTCCGAGACAGCCACACTTTCATCAAGTGAGGTGCCAAGGCTTTGTTTGCCAGGAGCAGTAGGGCCATCATCACGCCTAGCATAGCATGTGGACAGTATAATCATCACCATGTTGCAGAAACCAAAAAAGCAAATAAGGCACATAGCAAAAATTCGTACCAGTCAAAGTGGTGCTGGCGGCGGAAAGTCGACAAATTGCCGACTCCTCTCTAACCTCGGCTGCTTCAGCCTCTTCTCCAGATCAGCCACTAACGGGTGGCGTTGTTCAAATTTTCTGCCGCTTCAACGGCGCCTCTGCAAAACAAACATACATGGTCAACAGACTGCAAGAGGAATCAGCTTCAATGAGTGGTACTAGCATAAAGAGATACGCACTCTTCGCAGCTTCGAGTTGCTGCTGCAGGGTGGCGGCTTCCGTCTCCTTGTGCACATACTTGGCACCAGCCTTCAGCAACTCTTGCACAAATGCCTAAATGCACGACATGGGCAAATTCATAACTCAATAACTGAGTCTAGGCAAAAAAATTGGCACTCGATGAGGATTAAAACTACGGCAAGCATAAACTTACGTGCTCCAAGAAGGAAGAAGTCGACGCTGCGACACCTGCAGCCGCAGCTCCGCTCTCAGTTGCTGCAACCTCCGGCTCGGGTGGTGTAGCTATGGCTGTAGCAGCAGGAGTCGCAGGGGTAGGCGGCTGCTCTGGTGGCAGCATCCGTGCAGTGGATGTTGTGCTACTCTTTTCCGCCGTTGGTGGCGGAGGCATATCCTCATCCGAGGAAACACTGTATCACACATTATAAATATACAAGGTGGCATTGTTCATAAAGTGACAAAGCATGGGCACGTAATACTTACTCTTCAGTAAGGTCGACCATTCGACCAGGGTTAAGCACACCCACGCTCGGGCGCGATTTCTTGGTGGTCGTGGGGGAAGCGAGCGAATCGGCGGCACCTCGAGTGGCGCCGTCATCGACTCCGTCCTGTCTTCCTCCTTTTCCTCTGAGTCAGCGGTGTCTTCCTCGTCACGCGACCGCTTCTGCTTGCCCTGCACCTCAGCATCGCCCTCATCGGCTTCTGGCGTGTGTGCGGTGGCGAGTGAGGCCATCTCATCATCAGAATCTGCCTCGAATGGCTCATTGTCTGGCACTGGGCCGCTCTCTGGCAAGGGAGGCATCGACTCATACATTTTGTGTCCCTGCACACATAAACAGCAAAGGATTCAACATCACACATGCATAATATATCAACTGAGATATAGTATAACTGTTACCTCTAGTAGAGGGTTGCTGGTTTCATAAGGAGGCACATGCGAGTTCATCTCGCAGGGATCTTCATCAGTCAATTTGGTAAGGCTTCTTACCAACTTCTCCGCTCCGCATCAGAAAGCTCCACTGCGCGTGAGCGGTTGGATCAGAAGCACCACTGTATCCCGACATAGCATGTGCTCGGGCTCGAAGGGGTTGCACTCGCCTCTTGGCCATAATGGCTAGCAGATGGATGCCCGTGACCTCTCGACCAACAGTGGTCTAAAGCTTCAGCACCTTCTCCATCAGAATGTCAGCCTCTTCGGCTTGACTCCGGTTGGCTGAGCAATCCAGGATGGCCTCTTCTTCACCAGGGCGTCTGCGTCAAAGGCAGGAAACCCGAATGTTTGGGCGCCTATGGTCACATCCTTGATGTAGAACCACTTCTGCGCCATCCTTGCACAGACTCCAGGAAGTTGATCTTGAAGTACTCGACATCAGGTCGAGCCTGTACTCCAAAACCACCAGGTCCCTTGGCGCTGTGCTAGCGCTTGACGTTGAAGATGCGGCGGAACAGACCAAAGTGGGGTGTGACGCCCAAGAAGCACTCGCAAAGGACGAAGAAACACGCAATGTGCAAAAGCCCATTGGGCGTAAAATCGTGCAATTGCACTCCATACACGTGCATCAGTGCACGAAGAAAGTTGTGAACAGGGAAGGAGAATCCCCTGTTCACAAAATCAACAAAGCAGACCCGCTCATTGGGGCCTAGGCGGGATTACCTCGGCGCCGGGGATGCGAACTTGTGAGGTGTCCTCAGGGATCAGCCCGTCGTTCCGCAGGCCGGTGAGCATCCTCTTGCTGCAGGTGGACTTGGTCCAAGCGCCCTTGTCCCTCTTCAAACCGCTGGCAGCGGCTCCAGCGGTGCTGTCCGCCGATGCGTTCGCAGCACTCCTGCCCTTTCGGGTGGTAGGCTTCGTCATCGCGGTGGTGGTTGCAAAAGCTTCGCTAGGAGGCTATGGCGATGCGCGAGGAGGAAGAAGAAGCAGCGGCGGTGGAGAGCAAATGGCAAGTAAAAAATATTATTTACATCGCCGCACCCTTTTAACCTCAACGCAAAAGAATCCACACCGTCAATGCGAGATCGTGGGCAAAGAAGCAAATCCAACCGTACACGTGGCAGCCACGGAGGGCAACCGTCGCCGGCCACTCCGCCCACTACGCACGGGAATCTAGGAACTACCATCATGGCCCCGGAGAAATCGTGCCTGAATGGTCAAATCCAGTCCAAACGGCTGCACAATGGGCCCACAAGACGTGTCACGTCCCATCTATCACAGCATAGCGCACGCCACCGCGTGTCAGGTGGTGCAGTCGCCATAAAACGTCATCCCTGACGTCATTGCAGCAGATTTGTTCAGAAAAGATGTCGGGTTCACCCAAAGCATATTAATCACTCGATTGTTTTCGAGTGTATGGTCACTCGACTGTCTCTTCGATCAAAGACATATTACTCCCATCGGGAGCGTATCAAAAATTTCTTCGATTAAAGATGCTCAAGACCAAGTGATTCTGAGATTATCCTCCATTACAAGTAATAAAGCACAATCTCGGAGGCTACTCCCATCGGGAGCGCTGTCGCGCACCCGATAAAATAGTGTCATAGGGTCAGTCGACGAATATATCGACTACGTTCATATGCAAAATCATACTCGAAACATTCCCGAGTTGCGTCCGTCGCAAATACCTCGAATGCTGCAAGCATAGTGCAAAGGTAAGACCCGCCGAACTTTCGAGCTGGGCTAAGGACCGTTCCAGCAACGTCAATCCTTATATTTCCGTGTCAGCAGACATGATGAAAAATCCCGACGGGCGCGTTGGGTAAAATTCAAAGTTATACTGCAGATTGACTCAGTAAGACCTCAACGGCCTAGTTGAATCTGACCAGTTTGTTACAGATTCGAGTCCGAGGACTCGAGTTTGATTGAAAGCTAGTAAGGTTTTACCCAAATGTGTAGTTAACCAGTCCCGATCCGTCGAGTGAACTGGGCCTGCTAAGCTATCATCCCTTGATCATCATAAGCAAAAACCACAGTCGCTGAAATACTCGACATAGCCAACATGTGCTATTCATACAGGAATTCCAATTATAATATACATAATACAAAGCATATGACGTGCACTTACGAACGAGTCCATGCCCGATTCTTCGAGTCAGACAAGTACTCGGGGGCTACTGACAAGGATATACATCTTGGGTACCCTACTATGAGGGTACCTGGTGCACGTGATGACTAAAGGCCCAATAGCGAAGAGACAACTCGAAGCCCAAGATGAGAGGCCCAACAAGATGGAGTACCTTCCAAGTTTAGACATAGACATAGTCGGTTTATACTTTCTTATGTGTAAACTAGGTCGGTTACAAACTCCCGAGACCCAGCCTATTTAAAGGCTGGGAGGGGTGCCGATCTAGGACCAAGCCATATTCAAACCACCAAAGGTCTAGCGAGATCGTCATCTCGCAGGAGCCACCTTGTAACCTCATAATCTCCAGCGATCAATAACAGACAAGCAGGAAGTAGGGTCTTTACCTCCACCCGAGGGGCCTGAACCTGGGTAAATCTTTGCCTCTGCTTGTCAGCCGACGAAACTACCAGTACTACCACGTTCTCTCCCCATAATCTCAACCCTAGATCCTTAACCATGGGATTTGATGAGGGTACGCCTCGTCAGTGTGTAAATAATAATAAATGCTACCCTCAATTTGATGCAAAATCGATGGAAAAGATAACTCGGGAACGTTCACATTGGTGTGAAAAAATTGTGTTGCAAACCCATGGCAAATGTTTCTGTGATCCTCATACATACACACCCCGGTCTCAACCATGGCCACCTTGTTGGCATGCTTATGAATTATTAATTAATGGTAAAAATATCTAGGTATTTACATTGAGTGTTGTAGAGTACGATATTGAAAGCATGTCTCACGACTAACGAAACAAAAGTTTATAGCTAGATATCTAATTCTTAGGAAAAATCTAGTTTTACGGTACCTTTTTGTTGTGTTGGATGATTTTTTACTTGTAACTGTTATAATAATATTTAATTCCTAGAGAATTATGAATATACAAGCCCAGCATGAGGTCCAAGCATAAAACACAACATAGTCTCTAGCACACTGCCAAATGAAAGTAGTTGATAGCATTCCAGGGTTATAAAAAAGAGGGCTACATGCCAATCTAGCATTTTAAACAAAAATACATAAAAATATTTTGAAAGGTTGTGCCTAATATCCTATTTTGCTTGAGTGTTAAAAGATAGTGGTGCAATATTCAGAACTTCAACAAATATAAATGATAATTCTAATTGTCTCATGTTGCTTGAGCTAGGTTGTATGTATTTAGAAAAGCGGTGAAACAATAAAATGTGATTTATTAAAATATTATATCATCGAAGAATGTTAGGAGTATGGAAGAGTAACGTTGTTGTTGATCTTGAAGTGTCATAAGCAGGTTAATAAATATATTATGTTCAAGTGTTTTCTGGAAAAATATTTTCCATAGTAGATTATGGAATATTTGATACTTATGTTAACACAAATAATACATGTTATACTGATAATGATGGGTTTGAGTTAGATGATAAGAAAGTAATCAAACATGATATAACACATTTTATATTTGACTACAAACTGTAGGATGAGATCATATTGTGTGTCGTCTAACAAGAGAAAACATAGAGACACAACGAAACTTTAGACATCAGATGTAGATGCATGACAGACTCTTAGGGATGCATGTTCGTAAAATGAACTTTAATCAAGTCAAGCAGTATATTGGACATATGACAATGGAGATGTTGAAATAGGGACAATGCAAACATGGCGAAATACTTCGAGACGTGTTAGTATATGATATTGTTTTGAAAAAGTTCGGTGTGAAGGCACAACCCTGAAAGATTGTAATTTGGAATATCGCTTCAAAATCTATTTTTTTATTTTGATCTACAACAATGCCAAAAATAAACTCCCCTCTAGTCCTTCCTCAAGGGGAGCCGTCACTAAGAGCGACAAGCTTGTTAAAAAAGAGCAATAAGTGGCGCCCTCGGAGGTACCTTTGCGACATCAGAGAGGTACTCAAAAGTGACCTCCCACCTAGGGCAAATCGAGTTTGTTTCAAGCATTTTATTGTTGGTATTTCGTATTAGGTGGTACAGAAAAATATTTTCTCGCTAGGCCTCATGACCAATGCTAAAAGAAGTTGAATGGGACGAGTATTATTCTACGGGTGCCAAAAGATGTAGTGATTGTTATATTAATGTCATTGTTTTTTCAATAGCCCTGCTTTTTTGATAAAGAGTCGGTACAATAATTACATATTTGAAGATTTTATTGGCTCGACCCCCTCGCGCCACCACCCTAGGGCAATCTAGGAGGAACCAGTCCCAGCATCGCCCACCCCCTCCTCTCAACCGGCGAAACCTACCGCCGTTGCCGCCAGGCTTAGCCGTGGTGGCGGCGGCGCCCGAAACCACAAGTGCTTATGGGACAAGGAAATGGCGGCGGATCCCAGACGCGGCCGGGGCGCCTCGGGAAGGGCGCTGCGCACGGCGGCCAGGGCGGCACCCTGGCTGTGCGGCGGCAAGTGGCGGCTCCTAATGGGCGGCGGCAGTGGCTACGGAATTGGCATCAGCCAGTTTCGTCGGCGGCTTGCGGCAGCTCCAGATGGGCGGCGGCGATGATCGTGGCACTAGGCGGCACAGTGTTCATGGCCGGGGTCTGTAGCCGGGGCGGCGAGTTGGAGATGGAAGGGAGGCTCCTTGAGGACCCTCCCAGCGGTGTAACGACATGTCTTGGATCTGGACCTTTTGGTCCGATCTAGATCGGCCAGTTTCCTTGGATGGATTTCGGGGTGGCTTCTGCGGCCGCCTCCTTTGCTGCTCCGAGCGGCGGTGTGGGCGCCTACCAGCGTGCTCAATAATGGTGGGGTTCCTAGGGTTCCAACTCGCGCAAGGACGAAGATCTGCCTAACACTTGTCCTCCTCGATCTGGCCGGAGTATCGGGTTCCGGAAGGCTCCACCGGCAATCTCACATGAACGTTTATGCCTAGAGACTGCTGGATCGTATGGGATTCAGTCGTGCCGGAGGGAGCGGCATGAAGCTCTGCTTCTGTTGCCATCATGGGCAAATGCACGGTGAAGTCAGAGGTGGAGAATGTCATCGAGGCCGATATCGGAGGACTATTAATGGTGATTGGAGCCTTTGATGGTGATGAGGAACTTGTTTGGAGCTTCAGGAATCGTAGCAGCGGTATGTAAGTGGGGGCGACAGTACATGTGAAGTTCCATGTCTTACCTTTCAGGGTGAAAATCCAAGGTCTGGCCTTAATTGGTTGTGTGTGGCAATGGCTTTGTCGAAGACATTGTTTTGAAAGTGGGGATTATCTCCAGGGTAAAGACCCAAGATTGAGAGTGGGTCTGACCTTGCTTTTGAAGAATTTAGACATCATGTGTTGTCTTGGTGGTGGTTGTGCTGCTGCCTCTGTAAAGTCGTTAGGGTATTGCGTTGTTGCAGAGGCTAGCTGTAATTGGTATCCCCGCGATATTAATATATACGCTTTATCTAAAAAAATAGTTGAAGATTTTATGCCTACACTGAAATAAAAAAACTAGTGGTCAAAGCTAAATTACAAATATGGGAGGCAATTTTATGGATATAGCAGGGAAACAAGACAACCAAGCTCGTACACAGTACTGAAAAACAAAGCATTCTTGCAAATAGGTCATGGGGTTGGGGCCGATTTCATTGGTGTTACAAAGGTACCCTCCTCTGTGTGCATCAGATTCTCTATATGTTTACAAACATTAATTAAAGCGTGTCTGATCTTCAAACACTTACACGGGCAAGCCCTTTTCTTGATGGAAGTATGTGGGCAAGTGCACCTCGCCCTCCAGTTATGGTGAACTTTGATAAATCTTCCACCCCGCGCACATAACAATGAGCAGTGTAGTACAAGCACTGGAACGGCAAAATTGACCTGCACAGCAATACTTTTGCAAATCGGATATCATCTCCTGCCAAGCAATCAGCACCTGGACTAGCCTGACAAAGATCATCCAGTCTTGCCAGTTCTGTCTGAGAGGGGAATGGATTCTTAGAGACGGTGAGCTTGCACATGTCTACATGACCCGGAAGCAAGTTCTCTGCCAGATCTGCAATATGCCCCATGCCGTCGCCCAACAGAGACAGACCTCCTATGTTGCTTCTCAAGACCTTGCACCAGAACCGGGGATCGGGACGGGCTTTCAGCACCGCTCCGACGATCTTGGCGCCGAAGAAAGACCCATTCAGCTTCCTCGCGATCGCTCTGCCTGTCGCCACCATCCTCGGGTCGTCCTCGACGTCTCTGCCGGGAAACGCGTGCTCCTTGAAGAAGAACCAGTACTGCGGATGCGGCATGACCTTCAGACTGATCGGTTGCACCGTCCCCATGCTTGCGACACTCCTGTTGCTGGTGATGACGATGATCTTGCTTCCCTGTTTTCCATGCCGTTGTAGGATCGGCAGTAATTCTTCCACCATCTGTTTCTTTCGCATGTCGACATCCTCGAACACTATCAAGAACCTCTTTGTGAGGAATTTCTCCTTGACCACATCGATTAAATTATGAGCATCTCCAAATGGGTGCTTGTATTCTAGGACAAGTGTTTGCTTGCCCCGTGTCATGGCTAAAGTGTATGAGAAAGTAGAGTACATGATTACTGGGAAGTGGCTACGCACCCTCTCATCATCACAGACATGCTGCGCAAGGGTGGTCTTCCCAACTCCCATGCCGCCAACAATCGGAAGCACACCCAGTTTTCCACTGCTGTCGTGCAACAAGAAGTTGATGATCTTCTCTTTCTCGACATGTCGACCGAACATCTGTCCCTCGATGAAGATATTAGTGGCTAAAGGACGATGGATCGGCTGACAATTCTGTAGCAGCATCAGGAACTCCTTGAGATCACCGGATATGGTCTCCAAGATCTGAACCACTCTATCTATCTTCTCATGAACACCAACATCATGGCAAGACAACAGGCTCTTCACGCTGCGCACCGCTACACGCACGCGCTTCGCAGGATTAAACGAGGAAAAGGTGAAAGTCTGGGCAGCTACTACCTTGTCGGCGTACTCATCTTCTTCAGTTTCCTCCTGCTGCTCTCTGCATCCGACTGTGTCGAGCAAGTAGCGACCTTGGTACAGACCTTCGTTGAGCTCCGAGAGCCACTCGAGGGTGCCGTAGTTCGTGATCTGCCTCCCTCTAGCCTCCTCTATTGCACTCTGAACCTTGACGAGCATATGGCAAATCCTTCGTAGCTTCGCTTCGGTGCTCTGATCTTGGCCTTCGAACTGGCTAACAAGACGAGATATCACCCTACCGGCCAGGTCTCCCACAACCGCTGAAAGGATGATCTCCGCCATGATAAATTTCTCTAGTAGTGGTCTCAGTAGTGTTCTAGCTGATTGCAACCTGGTTGAAATCAGAAGTCATGGTGAGTACCAATGGTCTGTCAGGTTGAGAGATATGAAAAGTAGCACGAGAGCGACACCAAAGACTTCAACGCTCTGGGTCAGTGCAAGTGTAGAAACCGTGTTTTTCTTCTATGAAAGGGACAGTGTGGAGATATTGCACGACCAGCTGTCCCGGTTGTATTTCAACTGACGTACTAAAAACACGGTGGACCGAATAATATTCAGACTTACCCCTTCGTGTCAAAATATAAGTCGCACTAGTCACTTATCACTTACATGAATCTTGCACTAAAACATGTCTACATACATATGTGTGGTAAGTGACTAGTGCGACTTATATTTTGATACGGAGGGAGTATAATAATAGATAGCAGAATATTTTTTTCTGCCAATAACTTGTGTCAAGCGATTTGCGAGTGGAGATGAGTTCCTCTCGCTCTCGCCGCTGGCGACGCGCCCCACCGCCGCGCCGGCCCAGCCAAGCTAGCCGCCCACAGCCCGTCCCCGTCGCCTCCTCCGGCGAGGGCGCCTCGCCACACGCCGCGCCGGCCGCGCTCCAAGCCTCGACACTAGCTGGATGCCCAGTGAGTCCTGCTTCCCCCGCGCCCTCCCCGTCCCTGCCAGCCTTCTCTTCCTCGCCCCGTGCTCCTCGCATCCTTCCCCCGCCTGGTTGGCGCCTGCCGCCCCAGGATCTGTTGGCGCACCTCTGCCGCCGGTGTCGCCCCGTGTGTTCCGGCGCATCCGTGCCGTGCGCCCCGGCGAGATCTTCGCGGCGCGCGTCAAGAAAAGGTTCGGCTCCGCGGTCTGCGCCCCGTCTGTCGGGGAGCGCGCCTCTCCGCCGTCGAGCTCTACATCACCGCGCTCCCTCCTGTCTCGCGGCCAGTCAATCGGCACGTCGTCGCGAACGGCCTCACCTTCGTATTCTCCACCTTTGGGGACCGGTTCCGTGTTCGTGATGTGGGTGATGGCGTCTTCTGCACCTCGGTCTCGGGGCCGCGCGTTGCTGCGGTGATCCTCCGGAGACGGGCCTTCGTCTTCGCCGGCGTCGTGTTCCGTCTCCTCCGTGCCCCGCCTCCTGGCTCCCAACGGTCGGAACTCCCGACGGGAGCCGGACCCACGTGGAGGTTTGGGTCGTTGACTTTTCCCAGCAGTGAGGAGCCGTTTGTGCCGCTGGCTGTTCCGCTCCTCTTCCGGGGCCCACCCATGGAAACTGTGCCTCGAACCGTCCTCAGAGCTGGCCGTCCCCACGACCAGTGCGCCTACGTGCCACGCCCTGCGTCGCCGTTGCAACAGTCCCAGCAACGCGCCCCCTGCTCGCCCGCCCTCGTTGCCACGTCTCTTGTGGTCGAGTCAACTAGCCACCAAACGCCACCGTCCGCCGCGGATAGCGCAGCTAAATCCTGGGCTGATGTCGTGCGAATGCCACCCTCCCCGGCGACTCCACCGCGTCTGGATAGACCAACCACCTCCCCGTTTTCTCCGCTCGCCCCGCGTCGCCTCCCTTTTAACCCTGCTGGGGCGTGCTACCGCTGTCTCTCGATTGAGCACTTCGTTAGGGATTGCAGGAACCCGTTCACCTGTCGTCTCTGTCGCCGGTGTGGCCACCGCGCTCGTGGCTGTCCCGAGCGTTTTGCGCACTGCTACTCTGCTCCTCCTGCCGCCATGGCCTCCAACCACCGCCGCCTCGGCGAGCTGTCACCGTATGTGCCGCTCCCGCCCATCTTGCACTTCGACCTTGTCGCGGCCTCAAGCAACGGCACCGCGACGGATGTCGAGAGCGGGGCGTCGATCATCTCGGCGTGCGTCCATGCCGACGCCGTTGTCGTCGACAACCCCGCGACATCCGCAGCCGTGCCACCCGCGCACGTGCCGGACCCGGAGCCTAGAGATGATGCAGCAGAGCTGGCCATGCTGCCCACGCTCCCCACGACGGGTGGCGCCAGGAGACGCTGCAAGCACGGCAATGCGGATCCTGCCGACCCGGTTCGCACCAGCGCACGCATCAGAGGGCGCACGCCCGCGCTATTCCAGTCTGTGCTCGATCGTGCGGTATCCATCAAGGCCGCGAGGGTTGACGGCGCTGCTGCGCCGCACGGCGTTCCGCCGCCGCTCACCGCCCTGGAGATCAAGACGATGGCCACGGCATGCCAGCTCCCAGATGATGCTGTTCGCGACCTCGACGCCGTCCTCATGGTGCCGGGCGCCTGTTGCTCTGCTAGTCTCCAATGAGTAGTACATGTAAAAGGTTGCTGCTGTGCTCGTGGAACACTCGTGGCCTGAATGATTCTGACAAGTGCATCGACGTGAAGCGTAACCTCTCCTCGCAGCCTCTGAATCTCCTCTGTTTCCAAGAGACGAAGCTGACGGATGTCTCCCCTCAAAAGCTGCATCCTTCCTCCCCCCGGGTTCACGAATTTCTCGGTGAAGAAATCCATTGGGGCCTCGGGTGGCCTAATCACGGCTTGGCGCGACGGTGTGATCCATCACGTCCGTGACGTTGAGCTCGCCTTCACGCTCACCTCCTTCTTCGAGTTTGCCGCCGATGGTTCCCCTTTCGTGGTGACTAACATCTATGCTCCATGCACGGCGTCCCTGCGGGAGGAATTCCTGGCCGAGCTGCGCTCCTTGTCTCCCAGCTGCGACCTGCCGTGGCTGCTAGTTGGAGACTTTAACATGACGCTCTCGCGTGCTGACAAGAACACCGGGAACTTTGACAACCGGACCGCCGATGCGTTTGCCGCGCTAGTTGATGACCTTCTTCTACAAGACCTGCCACTCCTGGATCGACAATATACTTGGTCGAACAACAGAGCAGTGCCCACCCTAGTCCGCCTCGATCGGGCCTCATCAACCAGCTGTGGTGCTCGTCGCTGTTCAACTCCACCCTCCGGTCCCTGGTTCGTAACACCTCGGACCATGTGCCGCTCCTGCTGGAAGCAACTTCGCGCGCTCCCACCTCGCAGATATTCCGATACGAAAATTTTTGGGCACATTCTGTTGAGTACCGGACCTTGATCGAGCAGGTCTGGACCAGGCCGTCGAACCAGGTCGGAGGTGCAGCCAAGCGCCTATCGCGCAAGCTTAAATGGGCACGTGCAGAGTCAAAGAAGTGGGCTCGTGGCAGAATGCAGCCTGGTGTCGTTGTTTCTAACTGCCGTGACGCCATCTCTCTCCTTGATCTCATCGAAGAGTTTCGGGCGCTGACCCTTGCAGAATCCCGCCTCCGCGATCACGTCAAAACACAGCTCTCCTCGGAGTACAGGAAATTGGACGCCTATTGGAAGCAACGATACTCCTTTCGTCTGTGCAAGCTGGGGGATGAAAACACTGCGTTCTTCCACGCCAGCGCCTCGGCGCGCCTTCGCCGGAACCAGATCAAGACCTTGCATGCAGGCGGTGTCGCCCTCTCAAACCATGACGACAAGGCGCGCATTCTCCGCGACTTCTACACGTCGTTGTTAGGGACAGTGACCCTGCGGCCTGGGATCCCATGCTCAGTGAGTTGTTGCCTCCTGTACCAGGTCTGTGTGCTCTCGAGATCCCTTTCTCTGAGTGCGAGCTGAAGAAGGCTGTTTGGTCCATGCGCTCTGATAGCAGCCCCGGCCCTGATGGGTTTGGGCCTGCCTTCTTCAAAACCTTTGGGAAATTGTGAAAGGGGACCTCATGGCCTTCTTGGAGGAGTTCCACCATGGGCGCGCGCACCTCGCTGGCGTGAATGAGGCCTACATCGCCTTACTGCCTAAAACCGAGACGGTCACCACAGCGGATGGCTTCCGCCCCATTTCGCTCCAGAACAGCGTGATGAAGATTGTCACTCGTATCCTTACAACTCGTATGCAAAAATTTATTGAGCAGCTTGTTAGCTCTGAGCAATCTGGGTTCATCTCTGGGCGGTGCATATCCGACAACTTCCTGTACGCTGCGGAACTGGTTCAGTGTTGCCGCGTTCGCAAGGTCCCCACAATTGCGTTGAAGCTCGACTTCCGGAAGGCTTTCGATTCAGTTAATTGGGACTCGCTTGACGCGATCTTGGAGGCGCGTGGCTTTGGTTCTATCTTCCGTGCGTGGATTCACGAGATCCTTCACACCGGCAAAGCGGCTGTTCTGCTCAACGGGGTGCCGGGGCGGTGGATTCCTTGCAGAAACGGTCTCTGACAAGGGGACCCGCTCTCCCCGTACCTGTTCCTGGCTGTTGCCGGCATCCTCCGCCAGATCATCACTTCGGACGTTGGTGGGGGGCGCCTCCTACACCCTCTGGTCGATGACCTGCCGTGTCCAGTTATCCAGTATACCGACGACACGCTGATCTTGGTCCGGGCGGATCCATCTCAGGTTGCGTTGCTCAGGACCTCGCTTGATATGTTCGCCGCCGCGACGGGGCTAACCATCAACTATCACAAAAGCACCTTCGTCCCCATCTGCGTGCCCGCGGGCGAGGCGACGTCCCTCGCAGCGACCCTCGGCTGCCCCGTCTCGACGTTCCCGCAGAGCTACCTTGGTCTCCCACTTTCAGACAAGAAACTCCCGTCCAGCGCGCTTGATTTCCTTGCGGAACGGGTTGCCGGAAAAATCCCCAGTTGGCGCTTGCAGACGCTTGACCCCGGTGCTAGGCTGACGCTCACTACCGCCGTGCTGACGGCACTTCCTTCCTTCGCAATGTCAGTGCTCCCCCTCCCGAAAGGTCTCATCACCAAGATCGATCGTCCCCGCCGTGCTATGTTTTGGGCTGCGTCGACATCGTGCTCTGGAGGTGACTGCTTGGTGTCCTGGGAGACTGCCTGCCGGCTGCGTTCTGAAGGTGGCTTGGGCTTGATTGACCTCAGCACCCAGAATACGTGTCTTCTCCTGAAGATCGTCTACAAGCTTCTCACCGGGGTCGAGAACCCATGGACGGCATGGATCCGACGTTGGTATTTTGGGGGTGCTGATCGCCCACCCACCCCTTCGTGGAGCGGCTTCGAAAGGCTGATCCCGCTTCTGCGATCGATCACCACCGTCAGGATCGGGGACGGGGGCACCACCTCGTTCTGGTTCGATAGCTGGACGTCCATGGGCGCGCCCGCGACTGCACTCCCTGCCGCCTTCTCGCACAGCCTCGCCCCGCACGTCTCTGTCGCGGATGTGCTCCATGGTGGTATGGGCGCGCTCTGCGTGCGTGCGCGGCTCTCTCCTGCTGCTGAGGGCGAGTTCTCCCTCCTGACGGGTGCCCTCGACGTAGCCGCGCCGCTGCGTGTGCCAGACGGCCGCCGGCTGATCGGCGCCACGAAGGACGGGTACAAAACCCAGGTTGTGTACAGGCTTCTTCGTAGCACTGGGTGCGGCCCTCCCATGCACGATCTGAACTGGTCTAGCTTCGCCCCCGTCAAGGTGAAGGTGTTCGTCTGGATCCTCCGACACGGGCGCACGCGTACGCGAGCACGCCTACGTCGCCTCGGCATCCTGCGTTCATCGGATTGTCCGTTCTGCCCGGGCGTCGTGGAAGACACACATCATCTGTTCGTGTCGTGCCCCCGGCTGGTGGATATATGGGGGCGTGCCGCTGACATCCACATCCCCGCCTCGACGAGATGATCAATGCGTTCTCCACGGAGCACCATGCGTGGCCGCTGCTCCTTCGCATGACGGCCGCCTCCCTCATTCTGTGGATTACATGGAAGACAAGAAACCGTCTTGTCTTCGACGGTGTGCGCACGTCCACCGCGGAGTTCTTCGCGATCATCCATCAGCACCTCACCTTGTGGTTGTCCAGGGTTCCCCGTCGTGTTGACTGTGGCCCGCTTGTAGAATGGTGTGCGTCTCTCTCACCTGAACCTCCCTGTACCTCTACCTCTGAGTGTCTGAAAAACGCTCCGTACGAGCCGGGACGGCCTGTAAAAAAATCTCTTGGCCTCTGGCAGTTTTAATATAAATTTCAGGTGGGCTCATCGCCCTCCGTTGTTCTGTTCAAAAAAAAAAAAAAAAAACTGGCCATGACTTATTTGGTCGTACAGTAGTACTAGAGTGAAAACTTACTTTCCACTAAAAGGACTTGAACGAGTCCAATATTATCTCGATGGTTACCAAAAAAATGAGGTGATTTTGTTTTGAAGGGATAAACTGGCGAATTTTCCGTTTCGAAAAAAAACCAGCGACTTTCACGCATGATGCCACTTCGGTTGCGAGCAAGGTCCGTTTCAATTTGGTACTACCGCTGTTTCTAAATATAAAACGTCTCTCAAATATTTAGGAACAGAGGGAGTATATGATTATTTCGATACGGATTGGAAACATGAGGATAACCGCCTTGAGAAGAGATTGAGTAGCTGGAAAGATAAACTTGTCTCTATTGGTGAAAGAATAGTTCTAATAAATTCAGTACTTGGTGTAGTTATATATTTCGTATATGATATCCTTCTTCCAAGTGCCAAAAGATGTCCTAGTTAGGACGAGGGGCATTTCTTCATGATATTGATTATTTTCGGGGTTGTTCTTTATTTTTCATATATATAACGTATTTATATTCGTGTGTGTTTCCGCACAGCCTTTTTCTTGAATTTGCCAATTGGTGTCTTAGCACCCGGACATTTTTTCTTTAAATACATGAACGTTTATTTTGTCATACATGCACATTTCTTTCTTACGGCGCATTAATATGTTTCCATTAGTAAACCAACTTTAACAAATAATAGAAACTTAATATAATTTTCTAGACTGATTAAAAACAAGCAATAAAATAAATAAACATGTACTAAGACCCTAGGTTCAAAATGAGCCCGGCTTTAAATTAATGAAGCCACCACACAGAAACAGAGTTCGTACAAGCCGTGAACCAGCAACAGAGCACACAGGCTCAAAATGTAAAGCTAGCGCGCTAAGCGTGAAAGAAGCACATGAGGTACAAACACATAAAGCTATTGAAAGCAAGGGTGTACTAGCAGCCCCCCAAGGCTCTACCACACACTAAGCAACACCTATAAAAGGGAAGGGGATACAAGCAGGAAGGTCGGGGATCATGAGCCTGGGGCCTCCCGAACCTGTGTGTAGAGTAGACGAATCCTGCTGATCGTCAGCTCCATCGCCTCGCGATCCTGTCTCCTAGCCACTGCTTTCACACTTGTAGATACATAGAAAGTTTATATAGACCGTCAGCGGGTTGGGCGGGGAAGACACCCTCAATGGTAAACTTGTTCCTAGTCGTCCAAAGTGACCAAACTAAAGCTGCGCAACATGTCCAAAGAAGCCTCTTCGATTGGCCCACGTGTCCGCGCAACTCCCGGTACAAGTATGAGAAGCAGGCGGGGTTCCAATTGCATTGGAGAAGGTCCCGCACCGCACTCCACATGAACTTGGCAAGAGGACATGTGAAGAAGATGTGGTTTGTGTCCTCAAACTCCCACATAAGGCACAAAGGCCCGTAGAAGGGCCATGTCGATGACGAATATTGTCATTGGATGGCAGTCTCTTCCTTAGAAGTTGCCACAGGAACACTCTGATCTTTTGGGGAACCGCAATCCTCCAGATCTCGCAGAAGTGTCTACGGGGTGTTCCCTCGCAGAGCTTGCGGTAGATGGACCTGACCGTGAACCTCCCCGAAGGTTCAAGGGCCCAAATGATTCGGTCGGGAGCTTGTGATATTCGAGTGGTCTCGAGGACCCTCATAAGATTAACCCATTGGTTATGCTCCGCTGGCCCGAAAGCGCGTCTACACGGAATGTTCCATCCCTCAAGATGGAAAGCCTCTGCGATCATAGCCTCCGGCTCTGAGGTAATGGCAAAGATCTCCGGGAAGCTCTCTCGCAGAGGGCCCGGGCCTATCCACCAATCCAGCCAAAGTCTGGTGGAGGCCCCATTACCAGGAAGATGTTTGGCCCCTAGGCGAAACACATCTTTCACTTTCTGGACGGCTTTCAAGAACTGTGAACCATAGTTATGGTTGTCCACCAATAAGTCCTTATCCCTAAGGTACTTGTTTCGGAGAATGTCAGCCCACAAACCTTGTTCTCCAGCATAGAGCTTCCAAATCCATTTGGCCATAAGACATTTGTTCATGATTTTGGTATCCATGATCCCTAAAGCCCCCAAGGCTTTGCGTAAGCAGACGTTGGTCCACCGTACCCAATGGTACTTGCGTCTTGCACCGGAATTCCCCCAGAAAAACCGAGTGCGGTGTTTGTTCATAGCACCATGAACGCCGTCCCCCAACATGCACACCCCCATGGCATGTAGCGGCAGGCTAGATAGGCAAGCATTGACTAAAGTTAGTCTCGCGGCTGCTGACATCATGTTTCCCATCCAGGGATCAGCCCTCTTGCCAACCTTCTTCGGTAGAGGACCCCAATCCCCTACTGTCAACGCTTTGTCACTAATTGGTAAGCCGAACTAAGTAAAGGGGAAGGTCCCCAACTTACAGTTCAGCATATTTGCTATCCATTGTTGTTCGAGATCAGGGCTCCCCAAAACCATAACCTCGCTCTTGTGGAAATTAATCCGCAGTCCGGACATGGACTCAAAACAAAGGAGGATGAAATTCAGGTTGGCAAGAGCCAATTCATCCGGCTGGATCATGATGATCGTATCATCCGCATATTGCAGATGAGATACCCCCCAGGTATAAGATGAGGAACCAAACCACTGATGTGGCCCACTCCTTTTTCCGCGTCCAAGATGGCCGCAAGCGCCTCCACCACATAGTCAAAGAGTAGGGGTGAGAGGGGGTCGCCCTGTCGGACCCCCTACCATTCTGGAAGAAGTTGCCAACTTCCCCGTTAATGGTGATAGCGGTTTGGCCCCCCGAGCCCAACCCCATGGCGCGATGCACCCAGCCAGGGTCAAAACCCTTGCGAAGTAGGACTTCCCGTAGAAAGGGCCACTTCACACGATAATAGGCTTTCTCAAAGTCTAGTTTCAAGAAAACTCCCCCAAGTTTCTTGGACTTCACCTCATGCACGATCTCTTGTAAGGAGATGATACCCTCATGGATATGATGCCCCTTGATAAACGTAGACTGAGTCCTACTAAGCGTGCGGTGAGCAATGGGAGAAAGACGGAGCGCATAAGCCTTAGCCACAAATTTAAAGATAACGTTAATCAAGGCAATCGGTCGGAATTGTCGAATGTCGTCCGCCCGGGCACCTTGGGGATCAAGGTGAGAACTCCGAAGTTTAGCCTCGACAGATCCACTCTCCCAAGAGCAAATTCGTTAGTAATTTCCATGATGAGTGGTTTAACTAGAGGCCAAAACTTTTTGAAGAAAACGACCGGCAGACCATCCGGCCCGGGGGGCCGTGTCAACCTTCATGCTTTTCAGGACCGCATCCATCTCCTCCCCCGTGAAGGTTAGCATGAGGCCAGTGTTTTCCTCCTCTGAGACGCGTCCCTGCGCATCCCAGAGGGATCTAGAGAGAGAGAAGAGCCCCGACTCTCCTTCCTCGCCTAGTAGGTCACGGTAGAAACCGTAAATGTGCTCCTGAATACCCCTTGGATCCGATATAATCCCCTGCTCTGAAACCAAATGGGTAATCGCACATTTCCTCCTCTTGCCATTGGCGATGGCATGGAAGAAGGCAGTGATGGCGTCCCCCTTAAGGAGCCAGTTCACTCGGCTCCTTTGCCACCAATATTCCTCCTCCACCTTAGCTAGGTGGGTCAGCTGGTCCTCCAAATGGTACCTGAGGGCCCAACCCTCAGCATCTAGGCCAGAGGAATCAGCAAGCACGTCCAGACCCTGGATCTGGGAAAGGATGTCAGCCTTCAGCACCTTGTCCGCCGTCCTATGTTGCCCCCCCAGCCTTTGAGGAATTGGCGTAACTGAGCTGCGATCTTATTCCAGGCGGTAATGGGGTCACCCGAGGCGCCCACAAGCCCCTCTAATTGTCGCCATCTCTCGCGTACCAGGTCCCCAAACTCTGGATGCTCCAGCCATGCCTTCTCAAAGAAGAAGCGAGGGCTCCGTTTCCTAAGCTCCTCTCCGGAGCTAAGTACCAAAGCTGCATAGTCAGAGCCGATAATGGTCTCAACCACTAGCGAGCAGAGAGGGAAAAGCAACTCCCACTCGGTGGTCATGAGGACCCGATCCAACACGGATCTCATCGGGTTCAACTGCCTGTTCGTCCAGGTGTATCGAGACCCACCCCTACGGATCTCCCTCAGTGCAAGATTAGCAATAAAATCTTTGAACTTATGCACACGAGGCCAGTTGATGTTATCATTGTTCTTGTCCTCTGATCCCCTAATCAGGTTAAAGTCCCCACCCACCACCAAGGGAAGGGGACATGCCACAGTGGCATTAGACAGCTCAGTCAGAAAATCATCCGTGCTCCGATGGTCGGCGGGACCATAGACCACAAAGCACGCCCAGTGCTTAGATGTATCTAACTGAAGGACATCCGCCTTGATGTAGAAGGAGCCACTACTCCAATTCTGCACCTCAAACGTGTCCTCTTTAACCCCTAGTAGCATCCCACCAAAATGAAGCGAAACGCCCCCCAGGGTCAATGCTTCGCAACTCGGCAGGGGTAAAGGAAGATTTAATGGTCTCCTGGAGACCCACCAAATCTAGCCGCTCACAGGAGATGAAATCCTTGATCTGGGTACGGCATCCCGGACGCCCAAAACCCCGGATGTTGTAGAAGCGCACGCGCATTACGCACCCGAGGCCTTCCTCCGTCCGCGACGGGCTGCCAACTTTGTTTTAGCCATGCCCCTTCCATTGGCTTTGGGGGCGGCCTGAGCTGTGGACGAGGACGGATCCGTCGCACCCAAATCAGGGTCTTCCTCGGTGGCCCCAACCACCTCGACAGACCCACTCGGGACCGCGGCAGCCTCCTTGGCCACCTCCATGTCCCGGTGAAAGATCGCCTCTGCGATCGCAGCCTGAGCTGCCTCCTTTGCCCTAATGAGCGATAAGACTTCCGATTCATGTCGGGGGGCTACCCCGGGTAGGGTCATGGTGTGGTATAAGCAAGGTCCCAGGTGTGGGCCAAGATATAGTACAAGCCGACATACCTGGACCTCTGGAGTGACCAGGGTGTGGAGTTGGTGCATACCGACATAAGCAAACCGAGGTACCCCGGCCAGAAGGGATCGAGGTATCTTGCTGGTGCAAACCGGCATACGTTGACCGAGATATGAGATCCGAGATAAGGGATCCGAGACATAATGACCGGCATCTGTATGTCGGTATCTTGTGTGTTCTTTTGTGTGCAGGAAAGGTGATTCTGGAAAGGGAATCCGGCATATCCATGACGGGTTATCAAGATAAGGCACCTTGTGTCGGACGGAGGTCAGCGCTGCTGTCGCCTCCCGTCTGGCACGGGAGCGTGGCGTGCGGTACTGCGCATGTCTGAGGTGACAGGGCTTACCTCTGCTGACCAAGGACGCGCGTGGGAGCAGGAGAAGGACACCGCTGACCTCGGGTGTACCTAGGAGCAGAGATATGGGACAGGACATGGGCAAGCCACGTCCTGTCCACTGTGCAGAGACAATCATGACGCGCATATCAACCCATGTGGGTTACCTCAAGATGAAAATGCCAGGACCTAATGGCATTATCACTATCTCGGGTGATTACAAGCATGCACTGGAGTGTGCCTCGGCTGGATCGTGCTTGGCCGAGTCACTGATTATCGCTGCAGAGAAGAAGAAGATCCATGAAGTGGTGGCATTGGCTCAGTCCGCGCAACTCGGCATGCCGGGTATGGCTAACCCGGAGCAGAATGCAAATTTCGAGGTGCCCAAGGAGACCAAGAAGATCAACGTTGACCCGGCATGTCCGGACCATAACGTCATCATTGGTACCGGGTTAACGGAGAAATAGGAAGGCGAGCTCAGTCACTTCCTCCGTGAGAACCGGGATATCTTTGCATGGTCAAATCAGGACCTGCCAGGTGTTCCGAGGGAGTTGGCTGAGCACTCTTTGTTCGTCAGTATGAAACCGGTGAAGCAACCTATGCGACGTCTCTCGGATGAGAGGAGAAAAGTGATAGGCGATGAACTGGCCAGATTACTTGCATCTGGTTTCATCATGGAGGTGCTGCACCCGGACTGGTTGTCTAACCCGGTCCTGGTGGAAAAGAAAAAAGATGACCCGAACGTGGCCATTGTGTGGCGCATGTGTATTGATTACACAAACTTGAACAAGGCATGTCCTAAGGATCCATTCCCGCTGCCTCGGATTGATCAAGTGATCGATTCCACAGCCGGGTGTGAGCTGTTATCCTTTGTAGATGCTATTCTGGTTTTCACCAGATACCACTGAACCCTGCTGATCAAATGAAAACTGCTTTTATCACCCCGTATGGGGCTTATTGCTATCGTGTCATGACATTTGGTTTGAGAAATGCTGGTGCTACTTACCAGAGATGTATGCAAAAATGCTTGCATGATCAAATAGGAAAAATGTGCAGGTGTATGTCGATGACATTGTCATCAAGTCTAAGGAGAAATCCACTCTGATTGATGATCTCAGCGAAACATTTGCGAATCTAAGGAAATTCCGGATAAAACTTAACCCGGACAAATGTACATTCGGTGTGCCGGCAGGCAAGTTACTCGGTTTCCTCGTGTCGAGCCGAGGTATCGAGGTGAACCCGACAAAAATCCGTGCTATTGAAAGCATGAGGTTACCGACATGTCTCAAGGACGTGCAGAAATTCACCGGATGTTTGGCATCCTTAAGTCGGTTTGTTAGCAGGTTGGGAGAAAAGGCATTGCCTTTGTATCAGCTCATGAAGAAAACAACCCACTTCGTGTGGACCCCGCAAGCAGATGCGGCGTTCACCGAGTTAAAAAAGATGTTGGCAACTGCGCCGATACTGGCCTCACCATTACCCAAAGAGCCGATGTTGCTCTACATTGCAGCCACAAACCGGTTGTGAGTGTCGTATTAGTAGTGGAGCGAGAAGAGATGGCAAAACTGTGCAAAGGCCGTGTATTACCTGAGCGAGGTGATCTCGTTGTCCAAGCAGAACTATCCTCACTACCAGAAGATGACATATGGTGTCTATCTGGCTGCTAAGAAGTTGAAACATTACTTCCAAGAGCATTCAATCACTGTGGTATGTGAGGCTCCTATCTCGGAGATCATTGGGTGTAAAGATGCAACTGGCCGAGTAGCCAAGTGGGCTATCGAGGTGTCCCCTTACACTCCTCACTATGAAAGAAGAGATGCCATTAAATCTCAGGCACTGCCGGATTTCTTGGTGGATTGGGCTGAAATGCAATATGAGCCACCATTGCCTGACTCCAATTACTGGAGAATGCACTTTGATGGTTCCAGGACGAAATTGGTTTAGGTGCCGGGGTAGTCCTTACCTCGCCAAAGCATGATCAGCTGAGATATGTGTTGCAGATTCATTTTGCGGCATCTAACAATGTGGCCGAGTATGAGGCACTTGTTCATGGGCTCAATGTGGCCAAGGAAATTGGTATTCGCCGGATAGAATGTTTCGGAGACTCGGATCTGGTGGTGCAGCAAGTCTCGGGAAATTGGGATGCTTTAGACGCCAACATGGCGTTGTATCGGTTTCATGTCCAGAAGATCTCGGGGTTCTTTGAAGGTTGCGAGCTCACGCATATACCTCGGGCTGAAAATGAAGCCGCCGATGTACTGTCCAAGCTAGGTTCATCCCGGGATCCAATTCCACCCGGCATAGCCTTGGAGCATTTGAGGAAGCCATCAATCAAACCATCGCCCGAGTCCGAGTCAATCTTTATCCCGGCGAAACCGGAGTCTGGTGCTGTTCCCATGGACGTCGATGTCGGATGCATTTGGGAGAACCCGGGGACTGCTTGGCAGAACCGGGGACTGGTTACTATCTCGGAAGAAGTAATGTCGGTTGATCTCATGGAGGTGGATGATCCGGTCTTTCCTGTGCGTCCTGTGCCGGAGTGGGCACAACCAATAATGGTATATGATGGACGGGAGTTTGCCAAGTAATGAAGTTGAGGCTAGGCAAGTGCAAAGAAGATCCAAGGCATACACCATCATCAACCAGGAGTTATACAAGAGAAGTGTGACCGAGGTACTGCAGCGCTGTGTCGAGCCGCAGGAAGGGCAAGAGATGCTCCTGGAGATTCATCAGGGAGAGTGTGGTCATCATGCTCATCAAGAGCCTTGGTGGCTAAGGTATTCCGGCATGGGTTTTATTGGCCCAGTGCTTTGAACCAGGCAGAAGATATCGTCCGAAAGTGTGAGGGATGTCAGAGGTTTGCTAAAAAGATCCACCTGCCAGCCTCGGCACTCAAGACAATTCCAATCACTTGGCCCTTTGCAGTTTGGTGTCTGGATATGGTGGGAGAGTTCAGGCCAGCCCGAGGTAACATGACTCATATGCTGGTGATGGTGGACAAGTTCACCAAATGGATCGAGGTGAAGCCAATCAGGAAGTGTGATGGTCACACAGCTGTGTCCTTTTTGAAGGACATCATTTTGAGATATGGTTACCCCCATAGCATTATCTCGGATAATGGCACAAACTTTGCTGTGGGAGAGTTTGCTCGGTTCTGTGCGGAAAAAAGAATTCGGTTGGACATAGCCTCGGTGGCACACCCAGAGGCAAATGGGCAAGTGGAAAGAGCAAATGCGTTGGTATTAGCCGGTATCAAAGCCCGGTTGATTGAACCACTGTTGCGAACTCCGGGATGTTGGATAGAGGAGATACCAGCAGTGTTGTGGGGTCTAAGGACCACACCGAATCGTTCAACTGGCTATACGCCATTTTTTCTGGTCTATGGAGCAGAAGCGGTCCTGCCGACCGACATGGAATATGACTCGCCGAGAGTGGCGCTGTACACTGAAACCGAGGCAAAAGAAGCTCGGGAAAATGATGTTGATTTGCTCGAAGAAGCACGAGAACTGACCTTATCTCGGTCAGCTATATATCAGCAAAATCTCCGACGCTATCATAGCCGGAAGATCAGCCCTCGGGTATTCCGAGAGGGAGATTTGGTGCTGAGGCTAGTGCAACGCAAAGCAGGCCGACACAAGTTGTCACCTCCATGGGAGGGACCATTCATTGTGAGCAAGGCTCTGCACAATGATTCATACTATCTTATAGATGCGCAGGCACCGAGGAAAAATGTGATGGACAAATCCGGAGAGGAGACCAAAAGACCCTGGAATGTAGCTCTACTCCGCCCCTTTTACTCATAAGGGCGCAATGTATGTATCTCGGTTTTCCTTTGAATAAAATGCCGGCACTCCGAAAAGAAACTCGGGGACTGCCTTTGTCTATATGCTTGTGTTTTATCTCGGTTTTTCTGTGTTGTTCATATGTCGGATGATTTTGAGACCTCGTTTCAAAGTTCAAGTAATGTATGCTATTTTGTTGTGATCTTGTGACTCGACTGACGAACGCCGAAATGGCAGTCAAGAGCAGAGGTTATGGTATATGGTAAACATGAAAATGGACTCGGGGACTCGGTCCTAAAAAGATCCGACATATGTCGTTTACTAACCCGGTTTTTTTTCCTTTTCCTTGTGTCGGATGACTCTAAACCTTACCTCAAAATTTACAAGTATTGTGCTATAATGATTGATCTTGTGACTCGACTGTCGAACGCCTAAATGGTAGACAAGAGCAAGATTACTAAGTATAGTAAACAAGAAAGTAAACTCGGGGACTTGGTGCAAAGTGATCCGGCATTGAGCCTGTCTTGTTGAAACTAATATGATAAAGTAGCACGGATAATAGCACTGCGAGATACTTAAAGTATATTTACATCTGCACCCGGCATTCCGGGGATTTAATGGTTCAGTTTGTGATAAGTTTAGGCAGCTGCCTCGGAGGAGCTCGGAGCAGTTGGAGCGGTGCGAGGCTCAGGAGCAGTCTCGGCGGCAGGAGAAGCTTCGGTTGTTGGAGCAACCTCGGGTGTTGGAGTGGCTGCCGAGGCACCGGCAGTGTCGGATACCGGCTTCTCAGAAGTGTCGGTCGCGGTCGACTTGGCAGTGTCGGTCGCGGTCGGCTTAGCGATGTCGGTTGCTCCAGCAGCAGCAGTGTCGGTGGCTCCGGCACTGGCAGTGTCGGGAGCTTCGACCTCAATCTCCTCATCGATGTCATCTTCCTCGTCTTCACCCTCTTCATCATCCTGGTCATCTTCTTTGTCCTCCGAGTAGGCTGGACCAGGAAGAAGTGTCGGGTGGGAGCATAGCTGGCCATGAAGGTGGCTGCCTCCTTGCGGCTCTCTATCAGTGTCGGATCTGAGTCCATTTGGAGCCTTGGCGCAGGGAGCGCACGGCATTGAGGTTGATGGCCTCATACCAGGAGAGCACAAATGTTAGGCTTGATCAGCTCCGGCTCGAGCTGCAGAAGATCTCCACTCTCGCACCCTGGCCTCGGCCCCCGATAGACACTTGGACAATTCTTCAATGCTAACCGAAGTCTGAGATCCTGGCCATAAGGCTCGGTAAGCTCGGATGCCAGCATCAAGAAGATCCATGCCAATGGCCTTCAGAGGAGAAATGCGAGCGTTCAGAGCGGTCAGGTGATCTTCAATATCCCATTCCTCCGGGATTGGGCCAGCCTCGGCTCTTTTTGCTCGTGCCCAGTGGACAGTGTTGATTGCAGCAGCCTTGGAGTGGGAGAAGTGATCTGAAGATAGAAAAGCTATCACCGAATTGAGTTATATACCGGCATATACTTAATGTCGGTACAAGCAATGGAAACAAAAAGAAAGGATAAAGGAAACTTACTGTCCATCTCCTTGTTAAGCCGGGTGAGCTCGCGCAGCCAGATGTCGGATTTTGCCTTGAGGGCATCCAGTTCTCCTTGGCCGAGGTAGCGCGAACCTCGGTCGCCTCGAGGGTTTCCTTGTGCTTCTGCGCAGCTTCCTCCCTCGCATCAGGGCCTTCTCAATGTCGGTCTTCTCGCCCTGGACCCGAGCAAGTTCCTCCTGGAGCCGAGACACTTCCAGTCGTTCCTTCTGGAGGGCAGTGGCGTGCGCGGCTTCCTTGTTCTTCAGAGCTTCTTGAAGCTGCTTGTGGGACCTCTTGAGTTTATTGTGGTCCAGAAGCAGCTTCTAAAATACTGTGGTCCGGGCGTTGGTGCAATCCTGAAAAGAGCAAAGGGTTAGTATGATTTTTTGAAAATTCATGCCGAGTAAAGCTGAATGTCGGATTTTTTGAAGATTCGTGCCGAGTTAAACTCGACAAGAGTCTCGGGGACTGGATGTCGGATTTTTTGAAGATCCTGAATGTCGGATTTTTGAGGTTAATAATGGAAATTTTGTGAAGATTCGCGCCGAGTGATCTTTACTCGGGCGAGCGTAGGTCACTCGACCCGAATCTCAGGACTGGGGATTGTATATGTTTATCATCTATTACAAAGGAAATAAAGGTATGGCTGAGGAAAAAATACCTCGGCAAGCTTGCTGGCTCGAAGGGTCGAGAGTTGCAAGTTGTGCATGGCCTGAGCAAGCGCACTGGGTCCAGCTGGATGTTGGGTGACCGGGTTCACAGAGGAGACCTCGCTAGTTGTCGGGGGAATGATAAATAGATTAACCCGCGGCCCACAAATAATGCGGCTTATAATCAATGAGCTTGCACTGAGGTGGGCTGACATGAAGAGTCGCAGCATGGTGTAAGAAGAATCCAGAAGATCCAAGATGGCTTAACTTGGAAGGCAAGAAAAGTAGTCTCCAAGTAATTCCTTTGTAACCTAGCGAGCCTCTGGATATATAAAGAGGACTCGCAGGACTAGAGAGACAAGCTCCAAACCTAGCTCTCATACATCCCGAGAGAGGCGACTCAACACATCGATCGCCAACCCTTGTAACACCATATTCATATCAATATCAATCTAGGATAGGCAGGACGTAGGTCTTTACCTCACATTGAGGGGCCGAACCTGGGTAAAAAACATTGTCTTCTCGTGCCCTGCGATCTTTAGCTCGGAGACGCTCGATCGCTTAATCCCCAACTCTACGAAGTCATCTCCATGACATCTGCGTGACAAACCCACGACAGTTGGCGCCCACCGTGGGGCCTGCGGTCAAGAGCGTCATGTTCCGCGCTGGATCTATGCCAGGGACGGAGGATCTCGTCGTCGATTCAAGCTCGGCGACTTCGACATCGCGCCGGTCTAAACGATTCGGCGGTATCAACATCTACATCAAGATCTACCTCAACTTGAGTAGGAAGCGTGGAGAAATTCGACCGCGCGACTCGGGGCTCAACTTCGACAACGCCCCTCACGCGCGGGTTACAGGATAGCAGCAACGCCCGCATGGCGGACATCACCGGCGGCGGCTCGAAACTCATCTCGACGATCCCTTCGGTGGAAAGATGCGAAATCGAGTTTCCTAACAACTGTCCAAAGCACATTGGATTCCAACGGTTAGATCTCCGTGGGCGACTCAAACACTGAAGCCCTATCGAAATCTGACGGAACTCCGCGCGACTTTGGGAAAATAATTATCAAGGTTGACTCGAACATCAATTCGAAGATCCCTCTAGTGGAAACCTGCGGAATACAATTCCGAAGCCCTCCAACAAATTTGAGACAATTTCAACGGTTAGATCTCCGTCAGCGTTTCGCGCACTGCAGCGAGCTTTATATCTTGACGAGATCGCGAATCCTCTGTTGTCGACATCTGCGACGCCCTCGTGTACGGTCGACCTAATCAACCAGATCGAAGTTGATCGGCATCTTTTTCATCTTTGGCTAGTATCGTCAATCTGATTGGGAGTCCAACCGGAGCTGCGACTCAAACCTGCCGACTCAAAGAAGCACCGACGCGTCCGGTACCAGATCGGACCTTCAGACCAACATCAAACCAGACAAGGAGTGTTATGCATGGAAAGGCACGCACGTGAGCAGCTATGAAAAACCAATTTCGCACAGGCATCCAACTCGAAGCAAAGGAGTGTATGGATCGAATCACTGGCAGAGGAGAAAATTGTTTTGGAAGCTCGCCATAAAGCAAGGCCGTGCACAAACACAAGCTTGGTTCAGATTACAAGAAGAAAACATAGCCTCCACCAGCTAGATCAGTTCCAAAGGAGAAGAATCGTGTCTGACTAAAAATACTACTTCAGGCCATGCAAGAAATATGTCCACGTGACCAGAAAATAGAAAGAAAGAAGGACGCAGGACAAGCTTAATCGATTCAAGTTTCAAAGTCACGGATCACTCACGCACATCTTGGAAAAAAGGAACTGGATGTATTAAGCTGTTTGCTTGGTGGTTAGCACGTGCATGTCCCTGATGGAGCACGTACGTGGAGCCAGCTGACAGTCGGGTCATGAAGGCTCGGACGACTTTGTCTTCAGCATGTCAACATCAGGCGACTGTCGCGGCTCACGTCGAAATCATCAACACATACGTGGGAGTTTGCATTAGCGCTATCCTCATGTGCGACTGATCGGATAAACAAAGATCAGAATTCGTTGGCACGGATTTCATCGTTATCATAGACAAAATCAAGCTATTGCGACTTCGGTGTATCAGGCGAACTTGTGCGAGCGACTCAACTGAACCGACTCAACTGGGAGATAGTACCTAGCTAGAACTACTGCTAGTTTCAAGCATGCATGGGTCAAGCAAAGAAAAGCCGCTAGCTGCTACCATCGCTGATTCTTCCCAAATATCAAAGTGCTAGCCGATCAAAAGAAGACGAGCAAGAGCGTGAAACGTGTGCTCAGCTCAATTCATCAGCAGGCTCACCAACCTGATCAACCCCATCATGGCGACCTCTACTCTGTCGCATCGATTATCGACGGGCTGCCGCCGTGAACCTTACCTCCGCCACGGATAGCTCTATCTTGCTGTGGCCGGCTTAGGCTCCTCCGCACAACGATTTCGACTTCATATCATGCTACGGTCCGCGGGTCATACCGCGTCATCAATGATGGAAGAATAAAAACAAGATAAGTCGCCATTATACTCAACTTTCACGGCCTTTTACTTTCATCAATAAGTTTAAATTCACCTTTGCGTTTATCTCGGAGGCTGCATAACTAAGTTATTATGCCTTTTATTAATGTCTTTGCGATTTAAATTATATCATGTCACGGACTTTAATTCATATCAGCTTTTATAGATTTAATTACATCTACTTCTCAATACATTCGTCAAATTAGAGTTCTTTATAACTCGCATTGCAAAGTCTAGCTATTTACAGCTTGCATTGAATATCAAGATCACCACTACATGTTCAAGCATTGATATTTGGATTTATCATCATATCATTTGATTAATCATCATCGAATTATTGTCATATCAATTCATGAGTCGCATAGCGATTTACCCCCATATCATTTTATGAGTCGCAAACAGCTCATCATTACATCAGTTTATGAGTCATTAATGAGTCATTATCTTATCAAATATTTGAGTTAAAACAGGTGACTCGCCGTACCACATCTACAGCTAATCAGAGCTGGTTATCACCAAACCTAATTAGAGCTCGTCACGGCTATTGCTGCCGATAAAAGCAATAATACTGGTTATTCTCGCCTTAAGTCAGAAGTATCTTTGCACTATGCGGCCAAAGTACTGGGGTGCGGTGTCAATCGAGTGTGATCGCCTATCATGACCGCCAGCGACCCTGAACACGCATTTTTTAACTAGGAAATACTGAGCCGCGTGAAGACCTACTTAATGGTAATAGAGATAATTCAGAAGGACTAAAGTACCCGCGTGTGGTGTCAATCGAGTCTAAATGCCTATCATGGCTGCCTATCATGGCCGTTCTCGACCCTGAACACACATTAGATTTGGGAAATACTGAGTCAAGTACCATATGCTATCATGCATCGTACAATATGCTATCATGCATCTTACCAATTGCTATCATGCAACTAAGTTGCTATTATGCAACCATTTGCTATCATGCAAAATATCATTTATTATCATGCAACATATCATTTGCATCATGCAACATATCATTTTCTATCATGCAGATTATACTATGCTATCATGCAGGGTACCATATGCTATTATGCGGAGTACTAACTTTTTATCATAATTATTACCAGCCGCCAAGGCTAACATATTATTATCAAGTTATTATCATTGCTTCCTCGGGGGCTTTGCCTTTTGATTTAACAGGAACCTATAACTCGGCCATACGAGTTTGAATTGGCATGGCCAGATTTTTTATGATTGAGATAATTATGTCCTGATATCGGCTGATGAAGCCACCATTATTTATTTATTTTCAGCCACATCAGTGGAATTTATATCATTATTATCTTGCGGCAACAATATTTGTCAATCTATTGCAGGATCAAATTGCAATGATATGCCATCAAGCAGGATAATGAAATCATGCCTGCTTAATGCCTCGGGGCTAGGACAATTAATTTTTTGTCTAACTTGAGATATTTTTGAGTCCCGAGCATCATGATCAAGCATGCAACCCGGCCCTCGGGGGCTACACATCCACCATATCTAGTGGTCTTTATTATACTCATATACCATGATTATATGCAGATTTCATTTTTTGCAGCACATGAGAATATATATATCAATTTGCGAGTCAAATTAGTGACTCGAAAATCTTTAAAAACAGGTTGTGACTATATGACCTTGATCCGCCATGCTCAACATGCGTTTAGATGGCTCGTCATGATAACATGACAGATTATTATTCTAATGATTGACCAGCTTATTTATGCTTATGGTCTTTTATGTTTCGATGTCTATGCATGACTCAGCAACTTATACACATTTGACTGATATATCTTGATGCTCATAAGTTATTATTCTTATGATTTTAGCTTAGTCTTACATCCAACAGGAAAAGGTGGTTTTCACCAAAGGCTTCGCGGAAAACTCACCGCGATTCTGCAGTTTCAATGCAACCAAGACAGAAGTGCTCAATTGGCAACATAGTGGCTACATAAGCCGCAAAGATAGCGACTCATCGCTTCTACATCAGCGGCTCAATAAGCCGCTACGTGTGCGACTCCTCATCAGCGAGTCGCCAAGTGCAACATCGACAAGTCGGCGAGAACTACACACACAAGCCCGCAAGATCATCATCAAGACATAATCTTCCGCCTGATTCCACGAATCACCCAGAAGCTTGGGGGCTAATGTCGGGGGAATGATAAATAGATTAACCCGCGGCCCACAAATAATGCGGCTTATAATCAATGGGCTTGCACTGAGGTGGGCCGACACGAAGAGTCGCAGCATGGTGTAAGAAGAATCCAGAAGATCCAAGATGGCTTAACTTGGAAGGCAAGAAAAGTAGTCTCCAAGTAATTCCTTTGTAACCTAGCGAGCCTCTGGATATATAAAGAGGACTCGCAGGACTAGAGAGACAAGCTCCAAACCCTAGCTCTCATACATCCCGAGAGAGGCGACTCAACACATCGATCGCCAACCCTTGTAACACCATATTCATATCAATATCAATCTAGGATAGGCAGGACGTAGGTCTTTACCTCACATTGAGGGGCCGAACCTGGGTAAAAAACATTGTCTTCTCGTGCCCTGCGATCTTTAGCTCGGAGACGCTCGATCGCTTAATCCCCAACTCTACGAAGTCATCTCCATGACATCTGCGTGACAAACCCACGACACTAGTGTCAGCGGCATTCCAGTATATGTGGTACTGCTTCTCCGAGCCTAAGCCATGTCCGCTTTGAGTTCGAAGCTGAGGAAAAACCCAGCTGCCAGTGGTAACTCGGGAGACGGAGGTGGTGAGAGCTTGGTGCTCCGGTGTAGTGGTTGGAGTCAACACCACTTGTTTATCTGGATTGACAAGTTGTTTCCCGGTGGCCACTTGGCTCTGCGCCGGCTTGGGCATTGGAGTAGTTTTCCGAGTTACTAACTCGGTGGACTTGGTGGTGGACTTCGGCCGTGGCGGCTGTTTTTGTTGCTGCTGTTGCTGTTGCTGTTGTTCCTGTTGCTGTTGCTGCTGTTGTTGTTCCTGTTGTTGTTGCTGTGGTTGCTGTTGGTGCGGCTGTTGTTGTTGTGGTGGTGGTTGCTGTGGGCTCGATGTCACCGAAGTGTCGGCCCGCGGAATGTCAGAGTCCGCGGTGGGGGCACCGGAGCCAACATCTTCGTTGAGGACCACGACCTCGGGAATGACGGATGAAGTGGCGGGTACCCCGGAATCACGTGACCGAGGTTCGGCTGCACTCGGAAGGGGTGAGCGCATGGAGGAGGCACTCTGGTTAATTTCAAGGGCGGCACTACATCAAGCAAGAAAAAGTGTTACTTCGGGGAATGATTATCCCGGGAGAAGGAAAAAAGGAAGCGAGCTTGTGTCGGCAAAGAATATCTTACCCTTGAGTAACTGGCGGTGTCTTCTTGGCCTTCTTCGGCTTAACCGCTCCTCTCTTCTGCCGCTTCGCCTTCGGTGCTGCTGGATCTGAGGATGTGGAGGTCCCGGTATTCGAGGTACCGGTCTCTGCACGCTTGCGAGATCCAACTTGTTTGCCCGTGGTAGCTAGGCGTGCACTCGGAGCTGGGCCGCCCGGGTTAGCTGATGCCGAGGATACTGGGTGAGCATATGCGATGGGACCAGCATCAATTATCTCTAACACCTCGCAATCATCATCGTCCGACCAATCTCGGATTGAGGCTCGGGCTCGAGGCTTACCCGAGGTAGGGGCGCCAGCAGCTGGAATCAGCAGTTGATCCTCGTCATCCGGGTCTTCTACCTCGGCGACGGCCGAGGCAGGGATATATTTGCCCCATTTGGTGGAGGGATCCTCTCCATCTTCAGTCTTTTGCCGGGCAAACCTCTGCAAGCCAGAAGCAGTAAAACCGAGTTACTTTATGAGCCGAGTATGTGGCCGACATAAGAGTTATCTCGGTAGAAAAAAAGTATGTCGGTATAAGTTGTAAGGTTACTTACTTGCTCTGGAAGCCGAGTTCTGTCATGAGGTTCTAGACCCCATTCCCATTCCTTGGTCATCGTCGTGCGGGCAATTGCCTTGACACGTCTTCTGACCTCGGCTTGGGTCAGCTCGTGGGTGCTGATCCGAGTTGGATCATACTTGCCACTCATGTGGCAAATCTTGTGAACCCGGTCTTGAAGAGGGGAGACTCGGCGGCTGACGAAGGTCCTCAGGAGATCATCGCTCGTTAAGCCTGCCCCCACAAGCTCCTCGACAATCTTGTGAATCTGGTTGATCTCGAGGTTCATCTCCTTCAGGTTGAGGGACCAGTTAAACTGTTCAGAGGGGGTGGCGATGTTGAATATCGGCAGGTTCAGAAGTGTAGTGACCCAGCACACCACTGCATGTTGTAGTGTACAAGTCGTTGACATAATACTCATGAAAGGACCACTTCGTAAATATTACATCCTTCAGAGTAGTACAACAGAAACATAGTCGGTCCAAGGTAACACTATAGGATTACAACACTATTCAATACAAAAACTCGAGAACCTCCTTTACAAACAGAAGTAGGTCTCGTGCAAAAGAAACTCCCAAAAGACTCAAATCGAAGCACCAAGCTGGATACCAGCTCTACTTCAAACTCCTAATCCACTACTGTGGTGGCCACAGCCCTAATCTATCCACCTGGAATCTCCGTGTCTAGAGTTGTTTCCCTCCATCCAATTATAGTCATCTTGTCCATAGGAATTGTTGTCGACGTGTCCACCGTTGCACTGTTGTCGCCACGCATCCGTTGGCAAAGTGGAGGTTGACTCCTTCAGACCCACCAGGTTGATTTGACTCCTTGTCGAAGATCTCCCAACATCGCTATGGATTCCTGTCCTTCCTCTGCTGTCTCCAGTAATCCAAGCAGGGGTCAACAGAGGAAAGAGTGAGCAACACGAGCGTTACTCAGCAAGTTCATATAATAGGAATAAGGTGTTTTATGCACTAGCTACCATCCATACCAAAAGGTCTTGGATGAACATGCATATCTTTGTAAAACATTTTTAGGAAAAGATTTATTTTATCTTCAGAAAACTATGCCCGTCATCCATTCACAGGTGCTAGGGCCTTGAGGAGCCTCCTTTCCTGCAGCGTTCGCCGTTCCTTCCTGGAACGTGGAGTAACATGTCACATTTTTACACTCTGTAGAGGTGCGTTACTTTACCCATAAGAGACCAACATCATGTTGCACAACCAGGCGTACTTTCCTGTCCACACTTCCTATGGTGTGAGGCCCGATTGTTGATCCAAGCCATTCGCCGTGCTTCTCCAACAACCCCGCATGCCCACCCAATTCATGCATAGCAGAATAACCCCTGGCTCTACCCCTCATGGTAGATACCTAGGCATCCCCTTGCAGACCATCATAGACCCCAGTTACCGTTGGGAATTAAGGGATCCCACCCATGTGCATGTAGTCCCGCAAGATCTACAGCCTAAGGAACTGGCAGTCCGTTGACATGCGAAAGGGAGAAGATCACATATGACTTTCCCGTCCCATTCCAAGTCTCATGGTTAACGCTTCATTTACGGCGCAAGAACGCTGACGGCATTGGTTCTTAAGTCCTAGGTAATACTTTCCCGTGCAAATGGAACCTCCACCAACCACATCATTCCATGGTTCCATCTGCCAGCCAACAATATATATATAGCAATTCACATCATTCGAAGATAGGTTTTTCTTTTTCATGCAATGATAAACCATAGTATTTTTCATTTACTTTGATAAACATAATCAAGTAGGACATGAGCAAGAGTGAACTTGCCTTTTTGACTGCAAGATTATGCAGCCACGGTCTTCGATATTATAATGACTCCAAAAATTAGGAAGAACGTCATTGGTCCGGTAAGGACTAATGTTTGAAGAAGCAGTATGCTATTATGCATAAGTATGAGATGCATCGTCGGAAACCCCCGTATCTCACTCTTGATGGTTGAAAGTTGTTGGAGTTTGGTGATTTCCCCTTAGATGGTTTATCTCCAAGTTTACCTTACAAGAAATATGAGTTTAAAACCTTTCTTTAGAGTATCATATTAAGCATGAGAATAAAGTAAAACTACGTCATAACACTAGTCGTGTGTGCTAGGGTTGGTTATCATTTTTATGTTGAAAGAACACATCATAACTTGATTTACTTAAAGAGATGGTGTAATACTTTTGTTCATGAAGACAAAAAGAATAACTTTTGAAGAAATAAAAGGTGTGAAATGTTGGAACATGCTCAAATAGTAAGAGTAGTGGCTCATGTGTTTAACTTTGTTTACTTTGCATGAAGGGTGTAGTTTATAGAGTAGAACCTATTGCATTGCTAACATGATGTTAAGAACCTTCAAATGGTTTCTTAGTTATTTCACTTAATCAAAATTTAGATGAAAACAATATTAAATAGTAAATGAAACATGTGATACATTTATTCATAAAGAACTAAGTAGTTCAAAGTGTTGTCTAATATTTGTTTGTTGGTACAGATTATAAACAAATAGAAGATCAGATTTTCATAGGCTTATAACTCTTTTTCAAAATTATGAACTTACTTTTATTAATTATTTTCCTAAATAAGGAATCATTTTAATTATTCAATTATCGAATTAAGAACATTGCATGTTAATAATGAAAATACATTTTAGAATTTTCAAAGTTGAGACATGTAAAACATTTTAAATTGGAATTGAAATGTATTATAAAATTCACTATTATAATTTCATAATTTAAAGAATGGATAATTACTTATTTCATTTTGGAAATAGTTCAAATTTAATCAAATACAAATTTCATTGATACAAACTTACAGATTTTACTTTTGTGAACATTTTGGTATATTATTTATATTTTTCTGAATTATAGATTAAAAGTTATTGAGTTTATAAATTTTATTCAATTTCTGGAATTTTCAGGAAAAAATAATTTGCTGACATGTGGGTCCCGCGTGTCATAGACACAGAACAGGACCGCGGCGGTGCTGAGCTTGTTCTCGCCGGCGGCGACCAAATTGGCACGCGCGGCTACGCGCGCAAAACTTGCCCAAGCAAGGCTACCTCTAGGTGGTGGCGCCGCCCCGGTATAGTCACCGGAGCTAGCTCGGCGGCGAGCTATTGCGGTGGTCGGAGATGGTGCAAGACACGACGACGGCTCAGCGCGAATTAGAGCAAATTGAGAGTGCAGGGAGGTTCGTATGCTCACCACGAGCACGATGGACGGCTCGGCAAGGCCTGGGGACGACGGACGGCGACGGAAACTTCCTCGACATCCGGCGGCCGGAGTTGAAGACGACGGCGAAATTCCACTCCTACCGGTCTCCACAGCAAGCACCACTCGTTGAGGAGGACGGGACGGCCACGGCAGAGCTTCTTGGCTACTTGGAACACCTCGGCGAGGTCGGAATCGACGGCAATCGGCGGCGGCCCGACGAACTAGGGTTTCGACCCGACGGAAAGAGAGAGCACGGGAGAGAGAGAGATGAGTACGGGAAGGAAGAGAACGATGCGGACGTCTCCGTAGTCTTATCCTCGCGAGCTAGCAGGCAGGGAGGAGGTGGCACCGAGGGAATCGACACGGCGGCGACCTTCTCGTCCTTCTGTCGAGAGGAAGAAGAAAGAAAATGAAAAGACCATTTTTTGAAAAACCCCCTGGACTTTTAAGGAATTGCAGCATCAGTGTTAACTGGCCCCTGTCTCCTGTTTTAAATGGTTTAAGGACCTGTCCGTGATGGTTTTGATTACAGAAAAGTCCTGGATTGTTCAAAATTACACAAATGAGTTTCTTTTGAATTTGAAACATGAATAATTTGTATATTTAGTATTCATTTATTGTTTAAATTGCTTGGGAGCATACTTGGAGTTATTTCCTTTTATCAAATATGTAACTTAAGATTTCTATTCTTAAAATTACATTATTTTAACAACTTAAAATATTTTGCCATTTGTTTATTTGAGAAAACTTGTTGTTTATGAAATGTTAACTATGTTTTCTTTCTTATTATGTATGTTTAGCTTGTGGTTTTATTTATGGAGCATTATAGCAACAAAACAAATATTGCTTATACTTCGTAATTTGTGATTACCTATTATTATCAACTTGAAATTTTAATTCTTTGATGTATTATTTCCTCTTTATGCTACCCCTTGTAAGAATCATGGTTGTATCCCATAATTTCCTACTTGTATCCAGATGCTCCAAATGATCATCCCATGATGTCTTTAACTTGGTATTGATCCCTCCATTCAAGCATGGACTTAAGACGAGTTCTTGGAGTCAATTATCTAGTATCCAACATCACCTGCCTCACCCTTATAGTGAAGACATCCATCTCAGTTCTAGCAAAACTTTCTATAAGCTATCTATAGAGGAATGTATTTATTTTATGACATCTAGTTGCCTTTTGCATATAAGAAGGATTAGTGAACAAGGTTGCAAAGCTTGTCACCAATTACTTCTCATATTCAAATAGTTAAGATGTACTAGGTTATCTGACCTTATGTTTATTAGTATCTGACACTCAATTGTTTGAGAATACAAAAGTGATTTGTTAACAAGGTTATAAGGCTTGTTACCAAACTACTTCTATAATACACTAACATTAGAATATCACACTCTTTCTAGAGATATTGTTAAGAACGGAGTATGATAGAAGAGTTTCCAAATTCTCAATGCTGATGTGGCATAATACTTCTATGCCATCCTGGAAATCCTTCTTCAACACCTTCTTGTTGCTTTACCTCTTTTCTTGAGATGCTTTCCTGGTTGAATAACTTCAAGAAGATTAGGAGATAAGAAGTTAAGATTCACTAGATAAGGTGAAAAGATCTTTGTTAAGATTTTAGGTAATTCAATTTGTCTTTAAGACTAGAATGATTTCCATCTACTAGAGATATGTCTAACATATAAGGTTAGACAAGATGATACCTAAGAATAACTAGATTTATGTTACACTCCTGAGGAAATGTTTTGATGTAACAAGATATATTCCCACTGGGTTTAACAATTTTATCGAGTACCTCTCTGCCCAAAAATAGGTTTTAAGCCAAGATCATCTCAAAGTTTGTAACGCTCAAGTCGATGATCTAGTTCAACTCGACCAACTCAAGTGAAACTTCAATCACTTAGTGTTTTAAAATTATTTGCGCGAAAATTCTTCGGATTTTCTGATGCATGAATGCAATGCACACTTGTGTGTCCACTCTAATTTGGGACTCTAGATCCTGGGATGTTATAGTCTCCCCTACTAAAACAAAACTTCGTCCTCGAAGTTCGCACTCTCTTATGTTTCGAATTGAAGATGAGACTTATGAATAAAATAGCAGTTATCGAACTCCATGTTGATCTTTGATGGAGATAATTGGTGTATCCCCAAATCCAAAAATTTCCCTTGAATCCTCATCTAACTTGGTAACGGTCAACTGCTCTTTTCATGGACTCCATGAATCCTTCTGGTACAATCCACTCTTGGATCTCTTTTCCTGCAAACCCCATGGATCAAGACTTTGTTTAATGCTTGTTGGTTCTACTAGTAATCGTATCAAGACTTCTCACTTAATAACTAACCTCTTATTTGGAAAATATTAAGGATTTAAATTAGTCTCACAAAGGTATATTTTTTTACAACTCTTTCAGAAAACCAAAACAATGTCGCAGAACCTAGTCCAATCTCATAAGGTTGACATTGAGGTTTACTACTTAGGACTAACTTAGTGGAGTCTTCTTTTTCTCGTGTCATCTGGAATCTTGATAAAACTCTCATCCTAGTGATGTAAAGTGGTAGTATGGTCTGTACTACTAAAATATTTTGTTAACACATTTTCTCCGTCATGCTCTTGGTTAGAACCAAAGAATGACCCTTCAATAGCAAAAGTAGTTCAACAACTTGGTTTTGTTAATCTATTGACTAAAGTAGTTCAACAACTTGGTTTTGTTAATCTCCACTTTGTTGAGAGTGTTAAGAAAGAAACTTTTGCAAAATGATTTGCAGAAAAGGTATGTTATGTCTAAATTGGTATAGGTCGTTGGACATCTAGTCAAAACTCTGCTGATATAACAACTCTTCATATGTCTGCTGCTAGATCTGATTCCTTCATTTTGGTTGATCAGACGATATGTTTCTTCAATCTGGTTAGTTCAACCTCCATCGGAGTCCTTAAACTGAGGATGTCAATCATATGGCCATCGATCCCACTATATATTGACATTGATTAGGCACTTACTTCACTATTTCCCCACATCACCCGTCTCTGTTGGTCACCTTCCAACTAACTAACTCCATGGACTCTCGGCAATCCACGAACTTATTTCCCATGATTCTGATATGTGTCCGTTGTAACATTGAACGTTGGAGTCATACCCCTTGATCTCGATGATACAACTATCTTGCCTTGCTTAAATATCATACTTTGTTGTTGTCCTCTAAGTATTGAATTTGTTGCTTCATACTCCTCTACCACCAACTTCATGACTCTTTTAGACATATAAGTCATGTACTACTTCTTCTTGATCTTTTTCCAGAGTTTGATTGTGCCTTATGACTTCCAACACCCATTCTTCCGTCAAGTTGTGACAACTTCCAACTATATATGACTACATACTGTGGCTTCTTTCATCGTTTTTCAGTTCTCGCTTGATGTCCTTCACTATATCATCGTCATTCTTGTGCAAAACTGGAAATTTTACTGTCCAAATCAATGATTTGTCACGACAAGACTTGTTATTTAGATCTTCCATCTTCATAATTCTCCTACCTCAGTAGAGTTTCTCATGTAGCTTTCCTTTCATCATCTTCGGTAAGCCCTCTTCCAAATGATGATGATATTCTTCCTTGATCTATCGTAGTTCCTCCATCCTTCCATGTTCTGATGATGCTGATCTCCAATCCAAATACAATGTGGATTGTGGTCCATCACCACGTGTAGCTTCATTTACTTCGGTCATCTTGACTTCCATCTCTTCAAAAGCTTTCATTGTTGTTTGAAACTTCTGAGAACACGTCTCTCCCTTACACGAATCCTATCTAACTCTAGATCAGTAACATCAAGAAAAGAACTCAATGTAACAATCATGCCATTGTACATCAAATTCTAACTTCATGTACCAACCTAGCCAATCAAAAATCCAATAAGATCTAATAAATCACAAATGCAGTTATATATCAATCATGCAACATAAGCCTATAAAATAAGTAGTACATTGAGTAAAAACTTCTCAAGTACCTAGGCTTAGATGCTATACACTACAAGATAGGTTTATATCACCTTATAATCTTCTAACAACTCTTTGACTCGGTAATTACCCCAGTTGACCATTTGCAATGGAATAATACAAAGACAAAGTACTCAAAGAGTAGTTGTGGTAAGGCTTTGTTTCCTATGGAACTAAACTCCATGTAGCTTGGATCTTCCGTCTGACTATAACATCTACTTGCGAACATATCTAGATCCTTCATGTACTTACTCATGGTACATCAGAGGTAGTAGTGTAGCTTCCGTCATTGTTTATGCCATCTCCTAATTTTCTTAACACTTTATACTATACTGAGGTGAATCCCCTTTGAACTACATCCTTAGGGTATTGGCATACGTTTCATAGTTAAATGTCGATTATTTACCACTATCATCAAACATCTTCTAACTTCCTCCATCACGAACTTATGATAGGGTTCTACTTCATAGATAGCTATCAATGATACCATATAAGTAACACTGACGTGGATGTAATCCATTTGGTGTATCAACTGGTACAAGTCAGTCTTAACTGGTTATACCAAGTTGGAAATTAAATAAAGTAGATGAATATTATACCTATAGAATAGTAAATAAGAATATCTACTCCAGTTGGGTAAGAAAATGTGTATACAAATATGACAGTATTATTCTCAGGTGAATAACCATCATAGTTATAGAAATATAGAGTTTAGTTAAAAATATGATAACTCTCTATAGTCTTACCAACCTACAAGTCTCCTAAAAGGGTTTTAATCCTAAGGTCGTTCGCTCTGATACCACCTGTAGTGACCCAGCACACCACTGCATGTTGTAGTGTACAAGTCGTTGACATAATACTCACGAAAGGACCACTTCGTAAATATTACATCCTTCAGAGTAGTACAACAGAAACATAGTCGGTCCAAGGTAACACTATAGGATTACAACACTATTCAATACAAAAACTCGAGAACCTCCTTTACAAACAGAAGTAGGTCTCGTGCAAAAGAAACTCCCAAAATACTCAAATCGAAGCACCAAGCTGGATACCAGCTCTACTTCAAACTCCTAATCCACTACTGTGGTGGCCACAGCCCTAATCTATCCACCTGGAATCTCCATGTCTAGAGTTGTTTTCCTCCATCCAATTATAGTCATCTTGTCCATAGAAATTGTTGTCGACGTGTCCACCGTTGCACTGTTGTCGCCACGCATCCGTTGGCAAAGTAGAGGTTGACTCCTTCAGACCCACCAGGTTGATTTGACTCCTTGTCGAAGATCTCCCAACATCGTTATGGATTCCTGTCCTTCCTCTGCTGTCTCCAGTAATCCAAGCAGGGGTCAACGGAGGAAAGAGTGAGCAACACGAGCGTTACTCAGCAAGTTCATATAATAGGAATAAGGTGTTTTATGCACTAGCTACCATCCATACCAAAAGGTCTTGGATGAACATGCATATCTTTGTAAAACATTTTTAGGAAAAGATTTATTTTATCTTCAGAAAACTATGCCCGTCATCCATTCACAGGTGCTAGGGCCTTGAGGCGCCTCCTTTCCTGCAGCGTTCGCCGTTCCTTCCTGGAACGTGGAGTAACATGTCACATTTTTACACTCTGCAGAGGTGCGTTACTTTACCCATAAGAGACCAACATCATGTTGCACAACCAGGCGTACTTTCCTGTCCACACTTCCTATGGTGTGGGCCCGATTGTTGATCCAAGCCATTCGCCGTGCTTCTCCAACAACCCCGCATGCCCACCCAATTCATGCATAGCAGAATAACCCCTGGCTCTACCCCTCACGGTAGATACCTAGGCATCCCCTTGCAGACCATCATAGACCCCAGTTACCGTTGGGAATTAAGGGATCCCACCCATGTGCATGTAGTCCCGCAAGATCTACAGCCTAAGGAACTGGCAGTCCGTTGACATGCGAAAGGGAGAAGATCACAGATGACTTTCCCGTCCCATTCCAAGTCTCATGGTTAACGCTTCATTTACGGCGCAAGAACGCTGACGGCATTGGTTCTTAAGTCCTAGGTAATACTTTCCCGTGCAAATGGAACCTCCACCAACCACATCATTCCATGGTTCCATCTGCCAGCCAACAATATATATATAGCAATTCACATCATTCGAAGATAGGTTTTTCTTTTTCATGCAATGATAAACCATAGTATTTTTCATTTACTTTGATAAACATAATCAAGTAGGACATGAGCAAGAGTGAACTTGCCTTTTTGACTGCAAGATTATGCAGCCACGGTCTTCGATATTATAATGACTCCAAAAATTAGGAAGAACGTCATTGGTCCGGTAAGGACTAATGTTTGAAGAAGCAACATGCTATTATGCATAAGTATGAGATGCATCGTCGGAAACCCCCGTATCTCACTCTTGATGGTTGAAAGTTGTTGGAGTTTGGTGATTTCCCCTTAGATGGTTTATCTCCAAGTTTACCTTACAAGAAATATGAGTTTAAAACCTTTCTTTAGAGTATCATATTAAGCATGAGAATAAAGTAAAACTACGTCATAACACTAGTCGTGTGTGCTAGGGTTGGTTATCATTTTTATGTTGAAAGAACACATCATAACTTGATTTACTTAAAGAGATGGTGTAATACTTTTGTTCATGAAGACAAAAAGAATAACTTTTGAAGAAATAAAAGGTGTGAAATGTTGGAACATGCTCAAATAGTAAGAGTAGTGGCTCATGTGTTTAACTTTGTTTACTTTGCATGAAGGGTGTAGTTTATAGAGTAGAACCTATTGCATTGCTAACATGATGTTAAGAACCTTCAAATGGTTTCTTAGTTATTTCACTTAATCAAAATTTAGATGAAAACAATATTAAATAGTAAATGAAACGTGTGATACATTTATTCATAAAGAACTAAGTAGTTCAAAGTGTTGTCTAATATTTGTTTGTTGGTACAGATTATAAACAAATAGAAGATCAGATTTTCATAGGCTTATAACACTTTTTCAAAATTATGAACTTACTTTTATTAATTATTTTCCTAAATAAGGAATCATTTTAATTATTCAATTATCGAATTAAGAACATTGCATGTTAATAATGAAAATACATTTTAGAATTTTCAAAGTTGAGACATGTAAAACATTTTAAATTGGAATTGAAATGTATTTTACAATTCACTATTATAATTTCATAATTTAAAGAATGGATAATTACTTATTTCATTTTGGAAATAGTTCAAATTTAATCAAATACAAATTTCATTGATACAAACTTACAGATTTTACTTTTGTGAACATTTTGGTATATTATTTATATTTTTCTGAATTATAGATTAAAAGTTATTGAGTTTATAAATTTTATTCAATTTCTGGAATTTTCAGGAAAAAATAATTTGCTGACATGTTGGTCCCGTGTGTCATAGACATAGAACAGGACCGCGGCGGTGCTGGGCTTGTTCTCGCCGGCGGCCACCAAATTGGCACGCGCGGCTACGCGCGCAAAACTTGCCCAAGCAAGGCTACCTCTAGGTGGTGGCGCCGCCCCGGTATAGTCACCGGAGCTAGCTCGGCGGCGAGCTATTGCGGTGGCCGGAGATGGTGCAAGACACGACGACGGCTCAGCGCGAATTAGAGCAAATTGAGAGTGCAGGGAGGTTCGTATGCTCACCACGAGCACGATAGACGGCTCGGCAAGGCCTGGGGACGATGGACGGCGACGGAAACTTCCTCGACATCCGGCGGCCGGAGTTGAAGACGACGGCGAAATTCCACTCCTACCGGTCTCCACAGCAAGCACCACTCGTTGAGGAGGACGGGACGGCCACAGTGGAGCTTCCTGGCTACTTGGAACACCTCGGCGAGGTCGGAATCGACGGCAATCGGCGGCGGCCCGACGAACTAGGGTTTCGACCCGACGGAAAGAGAGAGCACGGGAGAGAGAGAGATGAGTACGGGAAGGAAGAGAACGATGCGAACGTCTCCGTAGTCTTATCCTCGCGAGCTAGCAGGCAGGGAGGAGGTGGCACCGAGGGAATCGACACGGCGGCGACCTTCTCGTCCTTCTGTCGAGAGGAAGAAGAAAGAAAATGAAAAGACCATTTTTGAAAAACCCCCTAGACTTTTAAGGAATTGCAGCATCAGTGTTAACTGGCCCCTGTCTCCTGTTTTAAATGGTTTAAGGACCTGTCCGTGATGGTTTTGATTACAGAAAAGTCCTGGATTGTTCAAAATTACACAAATGAGTTTCTTTTGAATTTGAAACTTGAATAATTTGTATATTTAGTATTCATTTATTGTTTAAATTGCTTGGGAGCATACTTGGAGTTATTTCCTTTTATCAAATATGTAACTTAAGATTTCTATTCTTAAAATTACATTATTTTAATAACTTAAAATATTTTGCCATTTGTTTATTTGAGAAAACTTGTTGTTTATGAAATGTTAACTATGTTTTCTTTCTTATTATGTATGTTTAGCTTGTGGTTTTATTTATGGAGCATTATAGCAACAAAACAAATATTGCTTATACTTCGTAATTTGTGATTACCTATTATTATCAACTTGAAATTTTAATTCTTTGATGTATTATTTCCTCTTTATGCTACCCCTTGTAAGAATCATGGTTGTATCCCATAATTTCCTACTTGTATCCAGATGCTCCAAATGATCATCCCATGATGTCTTTAACTTGGTATTGATCCCTCCATTCAAGCATGGACTTAAGACGAGTTCTTGGAGTCAATTATCTAGTATCCAACATCACCTGCCTCACCCTTATAGTGAAGACATACATCTCAGTTCTAGCAAAACTTTCTATAAGCTATCTATAGAGGAATGTATTTATTTTATGACATCTAGTTGCCTTTTGCATATAAGAAGGATTAGTGAACAAGGTTGCAAAGCTTGTCACCAATTACTTCTCATATTCAAATAGTTAAGATGTACTAGGTTATCTGACCTTCTGTTTATTAGTATCTGACACTCAATTGTTTGAGAATACAAAAGTGATTTGTTAACAAGGTTATAAGGCTTGTTACCAAACTACTTCTATAATACACTAACATTAGAATATCACACTCTTTCTAGAGATATTGTTAAGAACGGAGTATGATAGAAGAGTTTCCAAATTCTCAATGCTGATGTGGCATAATACTTCTATGCCATCCTGGAAATCCTTCTTCAACACCTTCTTGTTGCTTTACCTCTTTTCTTGAGATGCTTCCCTGGTTGAATAACTTCAAGAAGATTAGGAGATAAGAAGTTAAGATTCACTAGATAAGGTGAAAAGATCTTTGTTAAGATTTTAGGTAATTCAATTTGTCTTTAAGACTAGAATGATTTCCATCTACTAGAGATATGTCTAACATATAAGGTTAGACAAGATGATACCTACGAATAACTAGATTTATGTTACACTCCTGAGGAAATGTTTTGATGTAACAAGATATATTCCCACTGGGTTTAACAATTTTATCGAGTACCTCTCTGCCCAAAAATAGGTTTTAAGCCAAGATCATCTCAAAGTTTGTAACGCTCAAGTCGATGATCTAGTTCAACTCCACCAACTCAAGTGAAACTTCAATCACTTAGTGTTTTAAAATTATTTGCGCGAAAATTCTTCGGATTTTCTGATGCATGAATGCAATGCACACTTGTGTGTCCACTCTAATTTGGGACTCTAGATCCTGGGATGTTACATGAAGGTCGAGATTGTCTGGGCTCTTCACGTAGAAGAACGTGCGCTGCCATTTCCGGCATGACTCCAGGCCTTGAATCTGAGGCAAGATGGAACCCCTCTGAGGTATAATGGTAGCGGCTCCACACAGGGTCATCTCCTTGGGGAAGTTCTTGTTTTCCGGATCCGGGACACTCTGCTTCCGGAGTTGGAAGTACTTGGCCCAGAGCTCAACGGTGGGCCAGAGCCCGAGGTATCCCTCGGAGAAAGAAACGCACGCAGAGAGCGTGGTAATGGCATTGGCTGGAAGGTGATGAGGTTGAAGACGGAACCGATCCAAGAAAGATCGGAAGAACTCGCTCGCCGGAGTCCAAAGCCGCGCTCGAAGTGCGCGACGAAGACCGCGCGCTCGCCGGATTTCAGCTTCGGCTCGGCCTCTGTGCTGGGAACCCAGCATATCACCTGTGCCGGGATTCGCTTGGTCCGGACCAGCCAGTCTATCTCGGCCTGGGTTACGTCGGAACCTTCCCACCCGGCGTGCTCGCCCTCTTCGACGACATCCTCGGCAGGGTCCAGGGTATGGCTGGATGACATCTCGAAAGGGATCTGTAGAGAGGCACAAGTTGAACCGAGATAAGTATCTCGGAACATCGGAGCAACAGAGGAAAATGCATAAATGGCGGGAAACACCGATCTGTGGCTAAGTGTTTGGCGGAAAGATCAACGGAGAAGGATAAATAGAAGATAAATGCAAGATCTATAAGTGGAGAACCTACAGAGGAACTATTGCACGGATAGTACGAAACGCAATGGAGGAGATCTAGAGGGGATCTAAGCAACTGAGTTCAATAGCATCTACGGAGAGGAGGAGCAAGTTCATCGGGGAAGATGAACAAATTCATCGGAGAAGAGGAACGTGTTCATCAGAGAAGATGAACACGTTCATCGGCAATGTCAAGGGCAAGAATCTTACCGAAGTTGCGACGGCGGTTCGAGGCGAAGAAGCGCGGGTCGTGCCGGAGTTGAGCGCGTTCGGCAGCGGCGCGTGAATCTCCGGTGGACTGTGGCTCGTGAGATGCATCGTGCGGTGGCGCAGCTCACTGCGCGGCGGCTGCGATGTTGCAGGAGAGAGAGAAAGGAGAAGAGAGAACAGCGAAGAAGAAGATATGGGTCGCCCCGCTCCCCTATTTATGGGGGTGAGGGCGTGCGGTTACCATTTTTACCGCGTGCGGTTCCCGTAACGGCCACGCGGATTAACCGCGCACGATCTGCGCAGTTGCGGTATTTGCGGCCGCACGATCAGCCACATCGTGGGCCACAAATGGGTAACTGCCCACGGCGTGATCGCGTGCGGTTACTGGCGCGGGAATCAAGGAGGCACACCACGGTCAAGCGCACTCAAGTGCTCGTGCGACGTGACAGCTCGTGACGTAGGCGGCGTGCGTGCAGAGGTGTGTCTGTCCACGCGCAGGAACCGAGGTGACGCGCAGCATCTCTCTGCCACGTGCCGTGGAGAGATCTTTGGAGAGATTGTGGGAATCTTTTTGTGTCGGAGAGACTGGCACAAGGGCAGATCTCGAAGGTTGTAGGAAGTTTGGTCTTTGAAGCTTGAGATGAACCAGCATGAGAATGTCGGATGTTTGATCAGGATAAAACAGTTGCATTGTGTCGGAGCAACCGGCATAAGGGCATATGGTGAAACAGTTGGAGGTTTTATCCTGTGCTTGAGGTGTACCGACATGGTTATGTCGGATGGTTGGGTTAAGTTGAGTTGGTCGTGAAAGCTTGACTTGCTCCTTCAGCGGAGTTCTTGTGTCAGAGAAACCGACACAGGGGCAAATGTCGGAATCAGTTGGAGAGGTTATTAGTGGCTTTACGGTTGAACCGACATGGTTGTGTCGGATGCTTGATGTGGTTGTTTCGGTTGATTAAACCTGCTGTGGCCCTTCATCCAAGGCTGCAGGACCGCACCAGCTTCGGGGACTAATGTCGGGGGGCTACCCCCTTGTAGGGTCATGGTGTGGTATAAGCAAGGTCCCAGGTGTGGGCCAAGATACAGTAAAAGCCGACATACCTGGACATCTGGAGTGACCAGGGTGTGGAGTTGGTGCATACCGACATAAGCAAACTGAGGTAACCCGGGCCAGAAGGGATCGAGGTATCTTGCTGGTGCAAACCGGCATACGTTGACCGAGATATGAGATCCAAGATAAGGGATCCGAGACATAATAACCGACATCTGTATGTCGGTATCTTGTGTGTTCTTTTGTGTGCAGGAAAGGTGATTCTGGAAAGGGAATCCGGCATATCCATGTCGGGTTATCAAGATAAGGCACCTTGTGTCGGACGGAGGTCAGCGCTGCTGTCACCTCCCGTCTGGCACGGGAGCGCGGCGTGCGGTACGCCGCATGTCTGAGGTGACAGGGCTTACCTCTGCTGACCAAGGACGCGCGTGGGAGCAGGAGAAGGACACCGCTGACCTCGGGTGTACCTAGGAGCAGAGATATGAGACAGGACATGGGCAAGCCACGTCCTGTCCACTGTGCAGAGACAATCACGACGCGCAGGCATGCGCGTCTGCAGTGCCGGTACGGTGATGTGACCGTTGCTAGTGGAGGGGCACTTCCGTAACTCGGTTTAGCCTATATATAGGGCTTCACCCCCTCCTGCGTGAGGGACGATGCCCTGAGAGAGATTTCACCCCATAGCTTCATCTTCTACCTTGTGTTCATCCCCATTGTTGGGATCATACAGCTCGAGGAGCAGCTTGTACATGTGACACCGAGATATATAGAGAGGGACAGGCAGGAGTAGGGGTTTTACCTCCTCACGAGGGCCCCGAACCTGGGTAGATCTTGGTGTGCTTGTATGTTCTTCGTGTGTGCTTCTTCCTCTTCTTCCCGGCGACCACCGGAGTCCGTCTTCCACTCCTCCGTCACGTTTCGGTCACCGTCGTTCACGCCGAGCCTTCCAGCTTCGCCACCAAGTTCGGGGTGAGCAGCCGCACCTCCTCGCCTCATTTTCCCTCTCGGTCGCGTTCTAGAACCGCCGCGCCACGCGACGCCGGCCACAGCCGTGCGATGTCGAGGATGCGCCCGTCGCCGTGCGTGTTCTTTTCCTTCTAACCGAGCACGCACACGAGTGCGCCACCACTCCCGCACTCGTTTTTCACACACGCACGCTCCGGAGCGCCGCCCGTTCGTGGTCACCGCCGTGCACAACGCTGCCACCGCACCATCATCCAAAAGTCTGAACTTTGGTTTCAGTTTCGTGAGATTCTGCGCAAACACTTCAAAATATCTCAGATCCACTATCCTATCATAGCCATCGATCCAGCCCAGTGGCTACGGCCACGATCTTTCCATCAACGCGTCGCGGGACCGAATCCCCTCCGGCGCAAAGCACCCTTTTTCTCTCTTTTCCACCAGCTGACAGCCTGGTCCCACCGGTCAGTGACCGTGGTGGTCAGCGCAGCGCGCACACGCCCAATCAGCGTCGCGTGGCACACGGGCCGCACGGTAGTGGCTCTGGCTAGCTTCTGCCTCGGTGACAAAAGACCAAATCCAGATCCAGATCTGGATTCTTGCGCCCAGGTCCCTGACCTTTCTGTTTTTTGCACCAACGTCCTCAAACTCAAATAATTCAAACATCATGCACAGGTCCCTGTCTTTTGCAGAAACACGCCTAGTTTTCAAATCTTCATAACTTTTAAATAGTAATTCAAATTCAAATAATTCAAACATGTTTTGTTATCAGAAAATGTCACCTATCCAAATTTGTACTTTGTTTCTGGTTTTGAATAATTAAAATTTGTGACAATTAAATAAATGATTTATATTATTATGTAAATTTGTAAAATTCATAACTTTTGTTACACTAGTCCAAATTTTACAAATAATATATCAAATTGAAACTAAAAATGCAACCTACATGCTCATTGCATTTGCATGCATATTTAAATAACTTTAATTTTCGGATTATTTGAAATCACCTTGTAATTAATTAAGCACATATGGGGTTCTATTCCTAATTGCTTTTAAATAGCAATGACTCCATTTAAATTGATCTTGCATGCAAAATTTGTAATTAATATGAACATTAACTTGACATGCAGCATCACATGATTACGCATCTTTTATCATGTATTGATTGTGTTCTTTCTCCTATGTTGTTTGATTGCTCCTGGTAGACGACAACGTGACTGCGGAGCGCTCTTTCGCTTCTGAGGAATCTGCTCAGTACCAGGCTACCGAGCTGCCAGGCAAGCTTTGCTCACTTTCTACCATAACATTGTCTTCTATTCTTGCCGTTGTTCTATGCTATCCTTATGTTACGATGCTTGTGTCTCGATCCCATTTATGTTTACCATGCAGCCCCATACAGCCTTATCCCCATATCCCATCACCTTGTTGCTTGTTTTCTTATTAGCCCTGCGAGTCGTAGTTGTATGCTTAGGTTTGTTGTTGCGAGTCTGTCTATCTTTTGCTTCACGTGCTTAGTATGATAGGTTGGCTCAACTTTACTTAATAAGATGATAATGTTTGTGGGTTATAACTAAATGATAAGGCACCCGGTGGAAGGCCAATTCGTTGGTGTTTTTTTCTGCTAAGTGTCGTACTAGGAACTCAGTTCTTGTCCTCTTATCCAAGTACGAGCGCACTACCCACTCGTGGGAGGTCCAATGGAACCCCCTGTGACTCTGACCGGAACTTAAGCTTGTCCAGGCGCCACAACTAGTTCGGGTTTTCCATTTGCTCATATGCATCTGCACGTGACTTGTTTATGAGAGGTTCGATGATATGGGGGAGCATATAGGTGCGGTACGATGCGAAGTGGACTTTCCTACCGTGGTCCGTTCCACCTAGTGCGTAGTCGCAAACGATTGAGTCCGCTATGGAGGTATCAGCCGGACTCTGGACGCGGGTAACAACTCAGATGGGTGGTACCTGGACTTGCTGTAGTGAAGGAAAAGAGTCGTGTTGAGAAGCCCTACCTTTTATCTGGGTTAATCGAACGTGTATGGGTTAACCATGGTGCATCCCTGCAGGGTCAAATCTTTTCGAAAAGCCGTGTCCGCGGTTATGGACGACTTGGTGAAGATGCTGGCTAACAAGATCATAAACAACTTACACCTAATGATTCTAATAAACTTGACTAGTAAATTAGACTTACCTTCACAATAAGATGTAATTAAAATTGACAACTGTGTGAGTTTTTCCCTCGATTGCTTCCTCATACTTGGTTGAGGGGGTGAATCTGGGAAGTGTTATGTTTGGTGTTAGAAGCTAGTTAGTTCCGATGCGCTCTCTTATCCCTCTCCAGTAGACGGAAGTTGTAGAGTGCCTCAATATGATGATTAGTGTTGCTGCTGCTGCTGCCGCCTCAGTCCACCTTCCTTTACTTTTGGTAGTCTTTGTGTTGGTATCTTTTGAGCATTGCTTGCCAGGTTGGTGTACCTGACCCATCTTTGGGCTGTACTCTTTCGTGCAGTTGAGGACCTACAGGAGGATCTTCAGGGAGGTTACTTCGTTGAGTACGACGATGCCAATGACGAGTAGTTAGCGTTCCAGGGTGGACCCTGTGGACTCCGTGGATTGGGTTTCCTTTATATTTGGCCTCTTAGCCCATTTGAGATTTGTCTGTACTCAGATCATGTTTGCTTCCGCTTGTGATGACATTGATGTAATGTTGGGACATGTGTCCTCTGGATGACTGTATTCGATATATATTTGCTCTATGAGCTTTTGGCTATATTTTATTTCCTTTCTTTGTGTCGTATTATTCTGTTGTGATAACGATTGTTCCAACCAACCCGTGTACGATGCGTGTATGTGTGGAGTACACGAGTTGCCAGACTTTGGTTTCATTTGTATGCATTGTGGACTTCATACGTGACAGTGGGATCGGGTGGGAGTGTGGACTCGATGATCCATTCCGAGCCGCCTGTCGAAAGGTTTTCGGCTTAGATTGGTAACCCAGCATCTCCCACTTTGTGTGGCCCACTCGGTATGATCCCTTTGTATATATCTGAGGCCTGGGTCTGACAGGTGGGTGGCGGCACCACCACAGTCACTACCGGGCCTCCGGAAGACGTCGACGCCCTCATCCTCTCGATAATGGAAAGCGATGGGGGCCACGACCCTGCACACTGCAAGTTTGAGCCGTACTGGTCCTCGACTAGTGTCTCCACCTCCAACCTCTCACTCGCCGCACCGCCTGGTGCCGTGGTGGTAGCTCCGGCTACCGGCCGCAGCGTCGTTGGAGCCCTGGGTTGCTGACGCGTAGGTCTTGTCCTTCTCCCCCGCCAGCCTCCACTCCTCCTCGGTGCAGCTATCATCTGAGTCCGAGTTGTCATCGTCGTTGGCCGGGGGCGGAGGTGCAGGAGCAGGGGCATGCGGCTAGTCGACGCGGATCCCCACGTTGAAGCCCTCACACTTGTGGAAAATCTACGCGTACCCATTGAGCTTGGAGGGATCACGGCATGCGATGCGCATCCGCACCGGCAGCCGGTTGGCCAGGGAGTGCGTGTCCACCTCTAGGGGTCGGCCAAGCATCCGCATCACCGCCATGAGACGATCCACCCTCCTCATGCACTTGGGCAAACCAGTAATGGTCACCCAAGTTTCTTGCAGCAGCACGGCAGGGGCCGGGTCGGCGTCAGCGAGCCGGATCGAGGCCTCGGTGTTGTGGAGATGAAGGAAAAGCCTCCCGCTCCACGCACTCATCTTGAGGAGATCACGGGAGGGGAACAACACCGAAAACTGCAGCGGGCAAGCATCCGCACACGCCAGTCCCAATCTCCCTCGACCAGGTGACGGAGCTCCGCTTCGAGATCCTGGATCGGCATCCCTTCCCCCACAAAGGAAGTGATGGCCTCGTTGGTGTCCTCCTCCTTGTCTGCCTCGTTCTCCTCGAAGTGGAGGTAGAAGAAGCCCTCACCGGGTATGGCTTGTCCCATGAGGTGGAGGGCAACGTCGCTAGGCAGGGCGAACAGGCACGCGGACTGGAAATGCCCGGTTTGCCCGCACTTGAAGCACTCCGCCATGGAAGAGCTTGAGCCGCCCGAGCCGGAGACCGGCGTCGCGGAGGCGGCGCGTAGAAGAGGCGGCCTTCGAGCTGGTGGGGCAGGGGCCTTCCCGGCAGCCGGCACAGGGTCCTGGCCCCCACCAGAACCCGCATTGGGAGCAGCCGCACTGGCTTGCGCCCCGGCCTGGGCGTCGGCGAGCCGCTTGGCCTCCCTCTTCTTTTCCCTTTCGAGCCACCACCGTGGAGGCGGCGGCGGCTGGTCATTGGCCTTGCCACCATGCTGGGCAGGACCCGGAGCGCGGTGGTTCGCGCCGTTGTTGAGGAGCTGCGTACGGGTGTCCGCCTCCAATCGCGCGTCGGCGACGGCCTGGCGGTCCTCCAGCCGCCGCTTGCCGTTGCCGTTGCTCGCACCGGCACCCGACCCGAGGCACGCTGGCGATCCATGCTCACGACCTGAGCGAAGGAGGCAGAGAGTGGCGGTGGTGGAGGAGAGATGCGGATCGAGCAAGCGAAACGACCGCGCCGCCTCACTTCCTCCTCTGAAGCTGGAAAACCTAGGGTTAGGTCACGCGTCCCCTTGGGTATCCACCACCATATAACCACCTGGTCCTCCTGGACCGACGCTGGTCCGTCCCTGGGCCGGACCGAGATCTGGACCTCCTGGGAACCCCCAAGTTCTCGAGCAACCGTCTGAGATGGGCCAGCCCACAGGCCAGACCCCTCTAGTTGGGTTGTCAGCTGGTCCACCTCCCCAGAGGGGACCAACGTCGGCCCATCACTGGGCACGGCCCAGGTAGGAGGAGGGGCGAGCCCTAGGTCAGGCCGCCCCTCCCTCGCCTCCGGCGGCGGCGATGCAGGCGTCGGCGACCCGGACGGGGCTCAGTCGTCGTACCTCCACCCGGGGATGAATGAGAAGCACAGTGGGCAGAGCTTACCTGCGTGGTTGGGTGCCATGGCGGGGTGGGCGGTGGTTGTCGACGTGGTCGAGGAGGCGGAGATGGACCGCCCTGGCCGCCGGAGTGGAACCGAGACCCGCGCCCGCCCCGCGCAAAGGTCCGGCGTTCCTGTTTGGGAGCACGACGGTGTTGTGCCCTCGCCAGGAAGTCACCCAGCGTCGCCGGAGCCCGCGGCGCGTCCTCGCGCTACCCTTCCTCGCTGGGCTCGCTGTCGTCCTCCTCCGGTGGACACGTCTCCGCCTCCCAGAACCGGACCCGCAGACCCCCGCCGCTCAGCGAGGGCCGGGAGCACAAGCCGGCCGTCGACGACCTGCCCGGCGTGGCGAGGCACGGGTCTCGCCCGGCGTCGCCTCCCGTGTCGCCCGAGCCCGACATCAGCTGTCTCTTTTTCAAGGAGCTCACACTCTCTCTAGCCGAATAAACATGTACTTGGTATTGGGCCGCACCGAATGCAGACTATTATGGTTCAACGGCTTTTCTCAAGGGAAAGACAACGATGATTCAACGATAGGCCCGCTGGCCTCCCGACATTAAAAAGCACAATTATTATTGAAACGCTTATGGATAGTGTGACTGTGTGAGCAATACATGCAAATATGCAAATTTCATAAAAACACGATGAACTCATCTTGGATTTTGGAGGCTTCGCCAGAACAGTATAGTTTTTTTGACAATCAATACCATATATTATATTATCAAATAGTACATGGTAGAAATACACGAGCTGACTACTACGATTACAAAATAAAGACTAAAAGAGGCGAGCAAATCTTCGAGACCTTCAAGCTCTTTCTTTTTCCAAGATACAATCTTGTATTTTTCTGAAGCCAGCCATAGATCAATGACAAATATATCAAACCAAAAACCTGTGAATACCAACGAATTTTCTCCCATAATTTTATTTTTGAACCGCCATGCCAAGACTTTGTGCACGCACGCCGCCATTAAAGTAATCAACCAACATCGGCCAGAACAGTATAGTTTACTCTTATGAAAATCGGATTTGCTAAGCCGTCGGATACAGACAGGTTAAGATTCGTGCGGTCCTTTTTTTTCCTACCGGAGTTTGTCTGGTTTGTCGCTGTCTTTTCGGACGCCTTGGACGCGAGACGAGGAGACCCGTTCCCGCATGGGCCTTTTTCTTTCGTGTATGCTTTGTTTTGACTAGGATGGGCCTTGTCGCAACTGCTTTTTTTTTGGGACTGTTGTCGGAATGTCGGTGCAGTTTGCCTGTATCAAATACTGATAGGTATGAAACGAAAAAAAAAGAAGTTCAGAGGAGACGAGGGAAAATCTGAGACAGACTTGTGCATTTTTTTTCTTTTTCTCTGTACTTTTTTTTCCTTCATTTATTTCCCCCTTTTTTTTCTTAGCGAATCTACATGCATCATCGTTTGACTGTATTTTTTATTTGCTTGTGTCAATCAATACACATGTTTGTCCTTTATTTTACATTTTGCATGCTACACTTGGAACATTATTTTGTAATGATTTTAGATTTGAAGATTTTTTTAATCTGCTCTTTATTGAAGGGATACTTTCAATAGGTTAGGAGAATAATAAATTAAAAACATGCAACTGGAGGGAGGCTGTTTTGCATCCGGCCACTTCTATGGGTTCTGATTTTGCAGTTGCATGTCATGGGCAATTAGGGGGTTTTATACCAACGGTGTTTCTTGTCGCAATTGCATGGGCTACTTCTCTGTGTTATTGTAATTGCATGTCACATGCAATCAGGTGTTTGTCTCTTTAATTTTTCTTATTCTCAATCTAAGATTTAAGTTAGAGATCGGTCGAATTATAACCATTACATTGTGTCATGATTTGTGCTACAATGTGAGTTGCAAGTGGGTTGCAAATGGATTTTTAGTTGCAAGCGGGTTGCAGCCGTGTGTTTTTTAGCTGCAAGTGGGTTGCATTTGAGAAAATATGTTCTGGCCATTAAATTTATGTGGTGATTCGTGCTAGCATGGGAGCTGTAACATGGTTGCAACTAAGTTTTCTTCCTGCAAGTATTGAGAAAAAACCATTTATGATTGTTAGATTTTTGACATAATTCGTGTTATAATTTGAGTTGCGTGTAGGTTGCAATTGATATTTTCTAGTTGCAACCTAGTATTTTCCAATTATATGTGAGTCACAGTTGGGTTGCAATTGATATTTTCTAGTTACAAACACTTCTTTGCAATAGCACGTGCGTTGAAACTAAGATAAAATGTTTCTAACTATTAGATTTGCATCATGATTTTGCTAACCTGGGAGTTGCAAGTGGACTGCAACTAAGATATTCCGATTGCAAGTGAGTTGCAACTAAGAAAAAGTTTCCAACCGGTGGATTTCACATCATGATTCGTGCTAGTATGAGAGTTGCAACTGGTTTGCAACTGAGATTTCCTAGGTGTGTCTGATTTTTGTCCAATTGCGAGTGAGTTACAACAGAGATAAAAAGTTTCTAGTTGTTTTATTGTGTCGTGATTCGTACTATAATTGGAGTTGCAAGCGGGTTGTAAAAAAAAGTTGTATGTACATATATTGCAAATTACACATTTATAACCAGGTCCTTGTCTCGTTTTAGTGGTTGCATATGTGTTTACTCTATTTTCTGTTTTTTTTTCTTTTCTCACGATTAGTATTATTTTCCTCATTTTCTCTTTATTTCTATGTTCCCAGCTTGGTGTGCGCGTATCTTGTGCCTATTGTTGTGTTTTTCTATTTTTGTGGTTTTGTTAATTTCCAGTTGATAGATAATTAAGTTAGAACTAGATCGACTTCTGAATTACTGGTTTGTCCCGTGATTCGTGCTAGCGTAAAGGTAATCGATATTTTCCAGTTGAAACTAGGTAGTAACTAAGTTTATTTTACAATTGCAACTTTGTTGCAACCGAGAGAAAATGTTTCTCACCGCTGAGTTTGCGTTGTGGTTTATGATAGCTGGGAGTTGCATTGGGTAGCAACTGAGATTTTCCAGTTGCTGGTGGGTTGCAGCTGAGTTTTTCTAGTTACAAGTGGGTTGCAAGTAAAAAAATATTCATCCTTGCATTGTGATGCGTGCTGGCCGTGAGTTGCAAGCGGGTTGCAACTGAGTTTTTTTTCCAGTTGCACGTGGATTGCAATTTAATTATTTTCAGTTGCAAGTGGGTTGCAACTAGGAAATGTTCATTTTTTGTGATGGGTGTAGGCTGTGAGTTGCAAGCGAGATGCAACTGGGTTATTTTGAGTTGCAAGTGGGTCGCAACTGAGATTTTCTAGTTGCAAGTAGGTCGCAACTAAAAAAATGTTCATCTTTGGGTTGTGATGTGTGATGGCTGCAAGCGGGTTGCAACCGAGTTTTTTTCAGTTGCAAGTGGATTGCAACCGAGAATTTTTTTATCTTTGTGTTGTGATTCGTTCGTTTTTTCCCGTTGCAAGTGGGTTGCAACTTTGTTTTTTCAGTTGCAAGTGGGTTGCAACTAAAAAATGTTCATCTTTGTGTTGTGATTTGTTAGTTTTTCCAGCAGCAAGTGGGTTGCAGCTTAGTTTTCTTTTAGTTGCAAGTGTGTTGCAACTTAGAAAATGTTTCGACTTTTGTGTTGTGAACTTGTGATGCGTGTTGTCTCTGAGTTGCAAGCGGGTTGCAACTGGGTTATTTCCAGTTGCAAAGTTGCAAGTGGGTTGTAACTGAGTTTTTTTTTGTTTGGAAATGAGTTTTCCATTTGCAAGTGGGTTACAATCGAGAAAAATGGTCATCTTTGTGCTAGGATTCGAGCTAGATGTGAGTTGCAAATTGGTTGGTCCTAAGGCCATGCACAATGTTAGCCTCTTGCTGGACGCTTAATTTAGTCGATACCCCATGCATCAAACGTCCGCCTTCTGAAGTCCACAATTTTACTAAATTATTTAAGCGTCAAACACCTAATTATTCGTCGATGCCAATAAAAAGACCAAGAAGTACACATAACGCTTGGTATTTAATCCCTAATGTATGAGCTAAGCGCCCGACATTGTACTTGTCCTAACACACATTTCCTTTTCCACACCTCGGATGTAAATTATTCATTTCTTTTTAGTTTTTAAATGTTATCTGAACATAGTTGCAATTATTTTCGCTATGGCTTCCTAAATTGTTTTAAAAAGTCCGATAATTTTTTCTTTCATGCTAGGTTGTGTCCCTTGTCTGCAATTCAATTTCTGGTTGATCATTGCATTTTGGTTTCTCCCATACTTAGTGTGCTCATGCCTTATGGTGTCCACAAGATCTAAATAACACTTAGTAGTAATGAATAGCTTGTTCAGCCGAAATGTTTTGATTTACTCTGTTTGTCAATGAAAGTGCAGAAAGAAAACAAATAGTTGCTTTTTTTATCTGTTCTTGATCTTGTGTAATAGGCAAGTTTCCTATGAATTTTTTCCTGGCTCCACTTTGATGGTGTCAGTCATTAAAATTGTTGGCTTGGATCCACACACAGACACACAAAAGAAGGTAATTAAAACAATTAAGTCAGGCCAATCCCGTGAGTTAATCAATAGAAAAAGTTACAAAGAAAATCCAAGCACACATCCCAAATCTAGCCCAGCTAAACCCAGGAAAAAAAGTACACAGTTAAGACACACAAACAAAGGCCCCCTTCTTTTCAGCTTATGATTCTAGAGAAGCTGGATTTTGGAAGATTGTGGGGAGAATCTGTGGTGGGTAGAAGCTGGCAAAATCTGCTACCCCTTTTCTTTTCAGCTTCTAGACATTTGGCTTGTTTGATGGGTTGGGTGGTGAAATGTCTTTAGCGCCCCTAAATTTCATTTGTAAGCTAGGTTTTAGTACAAATGAGATAGAAATGAATACAGAAGTCTTTTTAGTACAAATTCCATACGTTCTACAATTCATTACATGCCAAAATAAAATAAAAGTCATTTTTAGTGATTCAACAATTACCATTAGAATACTCCTCATGCAACTAAACTTTCAGCAATTCTCTGTCGCGTCCCACGCATGACTTCATTGGAAGAAGATGAGGTGACTCCCCGACATAAGATGCACTATCCTTATGGATATATGAGCCTCGCTCAATCGTGTCGAAATGGCCATCATATAGCTTACTATCACGAATGAAGTTATGCAAACACATGCATGCAGTGATGATCTTCGACTGCGTCTCTTCTTCTAGAAAAAATGGTATCGCGAGCAGAATACGCCACTTCATCTTAAGAATGCCAAATGCTCTTTCAATGGCATTTCATAGAGATGAATGAAGATGGTTGAATTTCTCCTGCGTGTTTTGTGGAGGCGCACCTTGGAATTCAGGAACATGGTAGCGTTGCTCTTTGAATGGGGCGAGATAACCAGTTCTACTGGGATATCCAGAGTCGACAAGATAGTATTTTCCTGCGAGTAGCAAAAACATCAGAACATAAATACATATTATGAGCATATATTTTGTTTGCATAGTACATATGCAAAACGATTACCGTGAGGAGGATGTGGATAATTGGCAAACCTAGGCCGAGCATCAGTCCATACACGGTTATCATGAGCAGATCCAGGGCATCCAGGAACAGCAAATGTGAACCTCAAGTCAAAATCACAAATTGCAAGGACGTTCTGACTTGTATAGCGTTTCCTGTTAGTGTATCTTTGCTTGTCCTTCGCAGCTACTAAGACAAGAATATGTGTTCCATCAATTGCTCCAATAGCATTCTTGAAATGGGGCCAAAATCTTTGTTGCCTAATTTTTCATGAACTTGGGTGAAAGTAGGATCATGGGGTCTAATGTAATCACCCGCCATACGGTCTACACAGTCTAACACCTCATGAAACTTCCTGCTTATAGTAGAAACACTACGCTCGAAACGATCTGCAGACTGACAATTGGACTCAGGTGCCCCCAACATCCACAGAAAGAGAGCTAGTGATTCTATACTGGACATCTGAGTAGTTGACTGCAGACCATATTTAGCAACAAGAGTATCATGCAACATTCTGAAAACTGACCTCCTCATCCTAAAACAGTTGTAGAATTTCCTTGCATCCTTCATCCTTTCCTCAACCCATTGTATCCCTATCATCATAGGCAGTCTTCTAGCCGCATAAGGTGCCTTTTCATCCTCTTCTGCAAGAGCAGCCGCAAGCATGTAGTACAAGTCCAAATCTTCATCATCAGAATCATCATTTGAATAATTCATCTGTAAGTAAAAATATGTAAATCCATGGTCATACTCAAAATACTAAAAATACGCAAGCTGAACACAAATCCATTGTCATACGTAGGGTCAAACAGACAAGTTACAAATTCATGGTACGTACGGCACATGCAGATAACACACAGGTTCAAAGCAAATTAAAATAGGGTCATCCGAGATACAAGTTGAAAACAATGAAAATATAAAAAGATGCATCTCATCCTAAGCCAACTTCAACTTCTTGTTATGCTGCTCCCATGTCATCCTAAGCCAATCAAGCCTCTGCGCCGGTGTAGCATCCTCCTCCAAACAAATGAATACATCACGGTACTCCTGTAGAATGAACATCTGTGTGGCATAGAAGTACTCCAACATCCCGGGCTTAGCTCCATCCTGAACTATTAGTGCAACCATCCGCCTAATCTCCTGCCTAGCAGAATCCTTCTTGTCCTCTTTTTTTTCAGGAGATGCCACAGAGTTCCTACTCTTCTCTTCCTCCATCAAACTCAACTCCTTCTTCTCCTCCTTTTCAATGAGGTCCATCACACGATCAAACCTCGAGGCACTCCCAGTACTTGCCTTTGGAGTTGCTGCGGGGACGGTGAGTAAGGGCATTGTCTCTTGTTCCTTTTACCTTTTACACGCAAAGGTGTAATATCAGTCTCGGTTTCACCTTCACAACCTGAACCATCAAGTTCCTCAACATTGACAACATTGGTCTGAGAAGCTGCAGCCTTAGCAGCTCGGTCGTGAGATGATGGTGGCATGGAAAACAACATGCGTAAGATTAAAATACATAGTATTAGAATAAAAGTTATAAACCTATCACCAGTCCATGAACAAAAATTAAAATACATAGTTCAGGCAATAGGAAGTTTGCAATCCATCTGACCGAGCATTTTTAAGAGGAAGCAGATGGCAAGTGAACTAAAATCAGTGTTACTTTAATAGCCGCATAACACATCCGGAAACAGTGTAAACATCAACAAAAAGCTTTACCATAGTGGCCAGGGTTGCAACACTGAAGCCATAAATCAAATTCTTAAATATCGACTTCAAGCTTCAGTGGTAGAGAAACATTGGGCATGCATCTCTCACAAGCAAGTACCCCAAAATCTGTGTGCTAACAACCTATCTAAATATTGCTAACAACACAAGCAACAGTAGCAATATTTAGGAATTACACAAATTGAACTGCAAGACTTGGCTTGCTACCTGTGGAGCCGGCTGGGAGGACGACATGGTGAGGTCAGCGGGCGTGAGACGGCGGCGGAGGGCGGCGGACGACGGTGGCCGAAGGAGCGGCAGTGCGAGGTCCACGCGGCGGTGCGAGGTCGACGTGGCGGGAGCGCTGGACGGGGATGGTCGGGGCTGAGGCCGCCGGTCTTTGGCGGCGGAGCGGCGAGCCGGGGTCAGGGAGGCGGCGGCGGAGGACGAGGCGGCGGCACTGGAGGCGATGCGCGGGGACAGGCCCGCAACAGCTAACCCTAAACGCGCTGGAGCGATGCGCGGGTCCCGCTGCGCCTCTCTTTTTTCTTTTTATCTTTATTCCCTGGGCGGTGGCAAGTCTCCGTAATTTAGAAGCAACGATATGTCTAGATCATATACCCCTTTGTTTCACTTGCGGGAATCTGCCCAAAATCGGCCGAGGACTGGATTCCGGGTATACGAAGAAAACTTGATTCTCGGTGGAAATAAGCTGGCCCAAAGCTGAACCCTTCTTTTGGGCTTTTGCAGATTTTGGGCTAGAATCTGGTTTAGAAACTGAAAAGAAGGGGGCCAAACTTGGGCCGGCCCAAAAACAAACAAACAAGCGTAGATTACAGGAGAGAAACTAAAAAATGAAGACATACATCGACTGAGAATTAAGTAATTCTCAGTCGACTGATCCCTACCCACGCCTATGAAAATTTATCTTTTTTTCTTGAGAACTCGAACTTATATTAATAATCAACCGGGATTACAGTCTTTCTTGATACAAGCATCAAGGAAGGTAGGAATATAGTTTATCCAAAGGCATCTTCTTCTAGCTGGACTACATTGTTTGGCACACAAATGAGCTAGCTCATTGGCCTCTCTAGGAACAAAATTCAGCGAGAAAGATTCAAAATCCCAGGCCAGCTCACGAACTTCAATCATCTTGATCTCATGGAGTTGCTCAAAGAAAGGATACAATAAGTTTTATATTTACTGCCTTGTCAAGATCATGCATGAGAAATAAAATTGTATCATCCACATATTGTAAAATTGACACTCCTTTCTCAACAAGATCCGCCACGATATTAAACAAAACCGGCGATAAACGATCTCCCTCTTTTAGCCCTTTTAACGTTTGAAAAGAATGACCTGATAGAAATACATACATGTGTGCGTACGCTACATTTCTTGTGCTCCTGCTGTTATTCGTACATCCGATTCTACATGTACAAATACGCACACACTAACCGCAATTAGAGAACTACAATACGAACCTAGCTACCTATGCAGCCGACACGTTCGTCGGAATTGGCCGTCACGTACCGGCTTCTCCGGCATCCGGGCTGATCTGCTCAACCGGCGACGCCTCAGTGGGCGTGTAGGCCGGGGACGGCATCGGCGCGCGCACCACGGCGGCTTCCACATCCTCATCTCCTGCGGCGCGCGCGGACGACGGGTCGCTCGTCCTGTCGTGCCGCTGCACGACGAGCACGGACGCCGTCGCCGAGAACTCAGCCGTGACCAGGTAGCTCCCCACGGGGCCCAGCTCCGGGCAGTCGCTCTTCTCCACCAGCGGCGCCGTCCACGCCGACCGACCGGTCACCACCAGGTTGTTGCCCTTCCCCAGCGCCTTGATCGCCGACGCCACATCCTGCCGCTCCCGCACCGCCACCTCCACGTACCTGACGGACCCTCCGGGGACGACGTGCTTCTCTATGGCCTCGTCGTCCACGGCGGCAATCTCGTCCGGGGCGCCGGGAGGTTTGGCCGCCGCCGCAGCGGCCGTGAAGCGCGCCACGGTGAGCACGATGCCAGGGTGCTCGGCCATGCGGGCGGCGTACGCGAGCGCCTCGCGGTCGTCGGGCCCGCCGAAGAAGAGGAGGAGCACGGTGGAGGAGACCTCTGGCGCCGAGACCTGCGCCATGCCGCCCAGCGCCCGGTCCACGAGGACAGCCACCGAGCACGGCGCCTTCCGGAGCACCCGCACGTTCACGTGGTGGTAGGCCCGGCCCACGCACGCCTCCATCGTCCCGTCGTGGCAGAGCATCTTGTGGAACGGGAGCACGATGAGGGCGGCGCGCTTGTGCACCGCGGACGCGACGATGTCCTCGTGAATGGTGGCGAGGTCGGAGATTGCCGTCATCGGCTTCACCGTCACGGCGCTCAGCCGCTGGAACGCGTCGAATGCCACCTGCACCTCCTCCCCTGCACCGGCGCCTCCCGCCCGCGCCGGCTCGAGAAGGGCATCCCGTTGCGTCGCTCGCGCTGCACCATCGAGATGGCGGACGACCGCTCCGAGAGCTCCACCAGGTGCATGGCGTACATGGTGAGCTTGCTCCGCCTCGTGCCGCGGGAGGCCTCCACCAGGTTGATCAGCGTTGGGATGCCGCGGCTGGCATGGAAGCACGCCAGAACGCGCAGCTCGCTGTCGGCGTCGGCGTCGTCGCGCTCCACGGTGCGGTGCGTGTATACCGCCTGCCGCCGCGCCGGCTTGTACACAGCGCTGAGGGCGGGGGTGGTGACGAAAGTGGTGACGAGCGCCATGAGCACCATGATGGCGAACGACTCCTCGTTGAGAACATTGCGGTCGCGGCCGATGTTGAGCACGATAAGCTCCACGAGCCCCTTGGTGTTCATCATCAGCCCCAGTGCCACCGCATCCCGCACAGGCACGCGCATCGCCAGCGACGTGAGCACCGTGCCGCCGATCTTGCCGACGCAGGCCGTCGTGATGACGAGCAGGAGGAGCCCCCACGACTTGGCGCCGGAAATGGTGGCCACGTTCGTCTTGAGCCCGCTGGACACGAAGTAGAGGGGCAGGAACAGCGACGACACGAGGTCCTCGATCTTGTCTGTGAGTGCGCCGGCGAAGGCGCCCTCCTTAGGGACCAGGACGCCGATGACGAACGCGCCGAACAGCGCATGGATGCCGATGGTGTCGGTGGCGAGGCCGGCGCCGAGGACGATAGCCATGGTGCCGCACACGAACGACTCCTTGACCGGCTCCCCGTCGGGGGACCGGCGCGCCATGTACATAAGCAGCGGCCGCACGATCAGGGTGGCGAGGCCGACGAACGCGGCCCCCGAGAGGAAGACGTAGACGGACACGAACGGGGAGCCGGAGCCCGAGAGCGCGATGGCGAGCGCGAGCAGGATCCACGCAGTGATGTCGTTGACAGCGGCCGCCGACATGGCCATGCGGCCGAGCTCGGTGGTGAGGAGCTTGAGCTCGGCGAGGATGCGGGCGAGCACTGGGAAGGCCGTGACCGAGAGCGCGACACCCGTGAAGACGATGAGCGGGCCGCGCGGGGCATGGGGATCGATGGAGGCGCGGAGCACGAGGGAGGAGCCGACGCCGAGGGAGAAGGGGAGGGAGATGCCGACCACGGCGATGGCCAGGGCGCGCCGGCCGGTCCGGCGGAGCGAGGCCGGGTCCAGCTCGAGGCCGACGAGGAATAGGAAGAAGAGCAGGCCGATGTTGGCCAGCGTGTCGAGCACCGTGAGGCTCTCCCTGGGGAAGACGTTGTGGAGGAAGACTTTGCTCCGGCCGAGTGCCGACGGGCCGAGGAGGACGCCGCCCTGCATTGCGCCATTATCGTAAGCTTTGCATAGCTAGAAGCGAAGATAGATGCAGTAAATTCGTATTGCAAGTACAGAGTGCAGAGAAAACAAGTTTTATCAACAAGGGCCGCACAATAAACCACAAAAATTGTCTATAACTTTCTTAGCTGACTGGATTACATCTAATCGTCCTCGGTCTTACTTCATTATGTACAACATACAGTAAAACATTCTGAGAAAGATCATGCGACGAAGACTGAAATTGCAGTAACATTATACTATTATAAAACGTACTTTGCATTTCAAGACTAATAAAGTTTTAATGTTACTGTTAAGAATGTGCGTTTTTTTTTGGAACAAGGCAAAAGACTTGTCATTTTTATTGATTAAGAAGAAGCAAGAGATGGCCGGTTAATTAACGGGTAACCGGCCAAAAACCGATACAAATGAACCAATGTCGTCGTGGAACACGACCACATTGGGCACCACCACCGACCGACCTGGCCACCCACACGGAGCACAGACGCATCAACGCAGAGAAAAGCAACCGTCGGGGTTACCAACAATGTCATCGTCATCACTCCTCCTCGAGCGAGCGACTCCGACTCCAAGATCGACGACCACCAACACAGCCCTCGCCGCAGCGACGCTGGAGCCCATGTCGGCCCATGCCAACAGTTAGCCACACGCGCCAAGTGACAGACAGCTTCGACTTTGACGAAGGGCTTCGAAAGGAGAAATATGCTGGGCTTGCGACCGAGTCCTCCGCAAACCACCGGTTGCTCGTCACCGTCGCCACAAGGACGAATGTGCGAATTAGGTGGTTATGAATATACTAAAACAAAATGTCAACTGGTTTTGGGCTCAAAATTGTTCAGTTCAATCGGGATTTGTATGCTAGACCCAGTTAAGTGAACTCTGTCTTGCACACTCTAAATTCTCTAATGATAGGCAAAAGAGATGTAGAATCTGGCAATTATCGGCAGTGGATCGTTTAATCTAAAAGTGCCGGAAGTATTTTATAGGGTCCAAATCTTGACGACGTTAAATATGTTTGAATAACATACGCGCGCGTACAGTGTACTACAATGAGTCATGATCAGATTTCAGATAGATGGCCACACTCTGGTTTACACTTGCTAAGCGTACAAAATTAATGAACCCTATATATGGCATTATGCTTGTCCAAAAGTAATTGTTTGTGAGTTGTGATAATCAAAATATGGATTGTTCAATCACGCAAACGAAAACGAGGGTGTGAGCAGATCGTACGAGGCTGCGATGAGCAACAAGCAAACGAAAAGGAGCGAGAGGAAGCAGACGTCTGAACGGCCGGTGACGGCGAGGAATTGATGAACTTACGATGATCTCTGCGATGACGCGCGGCTGGCGGAGCGGGCGGAGGGCGAAGGCGAGGCCGCGGGTGACGGTGACGACGAGGCAGATCTGCAGGATGACCAGCGGCAGCGAGAAGCGCAGCGGGTTGTCGCCCTGCCACACCCCCTCCGACGTCGCCTTCATCGGCACGTAGTACGACATCGCCGCCGCATCATCCTCGCCACCGGCCGGCGCCATTCCCGCCAACCTCATCTTGTTACGCACGTACTCGCAAACGGTGGCGCCGCGGCTGTGACGTCTGGCCGGAGACACGCACGGTGGTGGCCTCAGCTAGCTCGGGGCCGGACAGCATGCGTTCAATCATCGATCACCGGTGCATGCAGGACAAGAAGCTAGGAACTGGACCCAAGATCCTCGGAGGAACCAGTGGGAGAGAGCGCAAAACCAGTGTTAACCTCACACCACACGTGTGTAAGTATGTGGCTGTGTAACCGAGTCTTCCTCCTTCTCTCTGTCACAAACACGCAGACAGTTGAGCTTGGACAAATATAGCCGGTGAGGTGGTCGATATGGAGCTCTCGGCTCTGGAGATAATTAGATTAGGGAGCTCAGTTAGTTGCTGGGAGAGGTTGTGATAGCCTTTCACTTGGTTCGACCCTTCTTATTATAGCCAGGTCATAGTGATGACTAGAATCTGTATGTCTTAAATGGACAAAATTAATATATACTTCCTGTGTCTCAAATTATAAGATGCTTTGGTATGCTAAATTAGCCTACTAAAACGTCTTATAATTAGATATGGAGGGAGGATTTTCTAATCTTACAATAAGACGCTTCATCGAATTATTTTTTCTATGACGAAACGAAAGACCGCAAGCTGCTGATCATTAATCAAAAAGGGAGAAGGTTTATTACAAAGTGACAGTAAGAGGAATGAGAACAAAAAAAGTAATTTAATGGGAAATTCTTAGGTATCTATCCATCCTGTAGAATAATCGAATGTTGTGTTGCCGGTATCACACCCGACGACCTGCAGGTATGGGCTTCATCTATGATTATGCCAATCACCTGATCCGACAAGCTCCTCTGGCAGCGGAATTTTGCAAGGTTCCTACTTCCTAGAGTGTAAAAATACGAAATAATTAAAGAAAACATAATTATCATTGCCAATATCGAGGAAATCAGGTGGTCTTGAAAGTTTTGGACTTAATAAGCATTGCCAATGTCAAGGAAAATAACGTAATATATTTTAAAAGTCACTATTGGACGTATCAGTAAACAAAACTCAAGTCCCTGCACTGTTTTGTGCCACTAAACTTCCGAACTATGATCAAATCCTTGCAGGACATTCATGGTTTGTCCTCTAGGGCAGAATTTATCACTGAATGTGAACAAGAACATATTGTTACGGACATCCTTACAATCCACCCCATTGAACGGGAACCAAATACTACCAAGTGGGTAGGCAACCGCATCTACAAGTGTTGACTTCTCTGTGAAATATTTCATTTCACCTAGGGCTATATGCAAGGTCATTCCGCTTCCAGTCTAACCAATTTTCATCCATTTATTTTGTGCATGTGACAACTTCAATTTCCTCATCAAACCCTCAACCCCCTCCCCCCCCCCCCCCTGGCGGAGCGGGCGGAGGGCGAAGGCGAGGCCGCGGGTGACGGTGACGACGAGGCAGATCTGCAGGATGACCAGCGGCAGCGAGAAGCGCAGCGGGTTGTCGCCCTGCCACACCCCCTCCGACGTCGCCTTCATCGGCACGTAGTACGACATCGCCGCCGCATCATCCTCGCCACCGGCCGGCGCCATTCCCGCCAACCTCATCTTGTTACGCACGTACTCGCAAACGGTGGCGCCGCGGCTGTGACGTCTGGCCGGAGACACGCACGGTGGTGGCCTCAGGCTAGCTCGGGGCCGGACAGCATGCGTTCAATCATCGATCACCGGTGCATGCAGGACAAGAAGCTAGGAACTGGACCCAAGATCCTCGGAGGAACCAGTGGGAGAGAGCGCAAAACCAGTGTTAACCTCACACCACACGTGTGTAAGTATGTGGCTGTGTAACCGAGTCTTCCTCCTTCTCTCTGTCACAAACACGCAGACAGTTGAGCTTGGACAAATATAGCCGGTGAGGTGGTCGATATGGAGCTCTCGGCTCTGGAGATAATTAGATTAGGGAGCTCAGTTAGTTGCTGGGAGAGGTTGTGATAGCCTTTCACTTGGTTCGACCCTTCTTATTATAGCCAGGTCATAGTGATGACTAGAATCTGTATGTCTTAAATGGACAAAATTAATATATACTTCCTGTGTCTCAAATTATAAGATGCTTTGGTATGCTAAATTAGCCTACTAAAACGTCTTATAATTAGATATGGAGGGAGGATTTTCTAATCTTACAATAAGACGCTTCATCGAATTATTTTTTCTATGACGAAACGAAAGACCGCAAGCTGCTGATCATTAATCAAAAAGGGAGAAGGTTTATTACAAAGTGACAGTAAGAGGAATGAGAACAAAAAAAGTAATTTAATGGGAAATTCTTAGGTATCTATCCATCCTGTAGAATAATCGAATGTTGTGTTGCCGGTATCACACCCGACGACCTGCAGGTATGGGCTTCATCTATGATTATGCCAATCACCTGATCCGACAAGCTCCTCTGGCAGCGGAATTTTGCAAGGTTCCTACTTCCTAGAGTGTAAAAATACGAAATAATTAAAGAAAACATAATTATCATTGCCAATATCGAGGAAATCAGGTGGTCTTGAAAGTTTTGGACTTAATAAGCATTGCCAATGTCAAGGAAAATAACGTAATATATTTTAAAAGTCACTATTGGACGTATCAGTAAACAAAACTCAAGTCCCTGCACTGTTTTGTGCCACTAAACTTCCGAACTATGATCAAATCCTTGCAGGACATTCATGGTTTGTCCTCTAGGGCAGAATTTATCACTGAATGTGAACAAGAACATATTGTTACGGACATCCTTACAATCCACCCCATTGAACGGGAACCAAATACTACCAAGTGGGTAGGCAACCGCATCTACAAGTGTTGACTTCTCTGTGAAATATTTCATTTCACCTAGGGCTATATGCAAGGTCATTCCGCTTCCAGTCTAACCAATTTTCATCCATTTATTTTGTGCATGTGACAACTTCAATTTCCTCATCAAACCCTCAACCCCCTCCCCCCCCCCCCCCCCCCACAATCTCATTTATAATCTAGATCACAACAAATCAATGGTCCTGAACCCTATTTTACGATTGTGTCCCACCAACACGAAAGGCCTCTGTTGTAAACTAGGGTTTATTTTGAGATGATATGGATCTAGAAAAACAATCTACAAGGGCTGATATCGAAACCTATGGTCATAGTCCGAACGAACTAGGTTACCATGGGAGGATGAGAGGGGTGATTGGTAGTGAGGACGAGGAGATCAAAGAATGATCAACTTAAAGCAAAGGACTAGATCGACGCCAGTTCCATTACGAGTCACAGAAAAAATCCTATTACTGTGGACGGGTGATTCTTTTGAGTTTGTAAGATCATTTGACCTCTCAAAGATCTAATTTACAACATTAGTCTCTTAGAATCAGTGAAGACCTCAAAAGCTACTTATAAACCTTGGGAGGAAGAGGATAATTTTTTATTACTTACTAGTGTGGGGAACACATTACCCACCTTCTTCATATGTTTAACATGTAAATATACAACAAGGGGAGCCTCTCCAATGGTTACTAGGCAAGACAAATCATACACTAGAAATTTCTACCAAAATAGCTGTTATGCCATCGGCGTTACATATAGTTACCATAGACACGGATATTAATCCATGGGAGGCACGTGTTATTCTATGTTTTTTAAAGTTCCTCACCTTCAAGAGGATTCAGATTAGCTAGAGGTCTTACAAAATAGGGACAATGTCTACAAAGAGAAAAACTGATTTATGTAAAATAGTTTTTAGTTGAATGCAGGTGTATTTTTCATTCATTATGTTAGAACTATTCAATAGAACATCATATACTAATATTGAGCAACATTGTTATGTGGTTAACTATGCTAACTACCATATAAATATGAGATATGTATTGTAGTTTAATTGATTATAAAAGAGTATAAACGCTTAGTGTAAAGAGTAATTATTTTAGAGCTATTTTATATCCACCCGACACTCCAAAAACATACAACAAAGTACACAACAGATTTATGTTTCATATCTACGGATGGCAATGCTTTCGATGTTCCAGTTAGTGAAAAATGGAATGCTCTCAATTGCACAACACATCCCAACGAGGACACTACATTGTCTATGTGGCTGTCGTGCCCACCTTGCACCAAACAAGGTCTAAGAAACGGGTGCACAAATGAAGCTTAAAATGCAACAAATTATTTTGCCCCTCGTCCGATTGAATTTTCTTTCAATTTTGTTTACCCCATGATTACTAGAGTTTTGTTTTGATCATGTACATTGTAATGCGAATAAATGGCCCAAAAAGCGATTAATGAAAATAATTTCTATAAGAAGTATGGTTCTAACTAAACACACTCTCACATGCAGCTAGAACCATTTTTTTTTCTAATATTCATTCATACCTACAACTTAGGTTTTTCGTGATAAATTATTTGAAGGATTTGAAGTTATTTGGTATGTGCCTACTTCCATTTGTTCTCTCGTTCCATTGTTGTGTCTAAAAATCTCTAGGCATAATATTTGCTTATTTTCCCATGTTCAATTGTACAAATTATTATCCTTTAAAGTAAAGAGTCTTTTGAATTTTCCTCTGTACTCAAGAATAGAGGACTTAAGAAGTGAGTCCAACTCACTTGGTCGGAAAGTGGATGTACACACAACTCAAGTTCAAGTCTTCACGAAAGACGATTTGGGTTCTTATTATTTCAAAAAAGAATCATTATAGGGGAACCCCTACCGCATTCTTTTAAAGAAAAAAGGAATAGAGGAATTCCTTCCTCTAGAGTCTGCATTATGTAAACTATGAAATTCTGTTATTTCGTCAAATGCTAACAAGGCCACCACAAAATAAAAACCTAAAGTCATCAAACTCAACAGGAGAGTGTACACGCCTTTTTAATTATCGGTGACACAACCTCGCAAGGTAGGATGCAAACCGTTGCTCAATCACTGATCTGAGGAGCATGAGAAAAAGATCAAAAGCATGAAACGATGAGTGATTGGAATTTGATTGAGCCAGGAGAGATCCAATGGTGTTTTGAATAAAATAATGCAACTAAGATTCTGGAGGGGGGGGGGGGGGGGGGGGGTGTCAGCACTTGTCTGTATGGAATAAACTTTTTTTATTACTCGTACAATTGATAATAACTATTTGTAAGTCTTCATGAAGAATCATCGCTTCTAAACTTACTTTAAGATTCATATAATTATGTAATGATACAAATATATTGATGGATGACTGCAAAACTAATAGTAAGTAATTATTTCGAAGTAAAATTAGCTACACCCATAAAATTCAGGACCAATTTTATGGATGCTACATTTGCAGGAGTTGTTTGTGCTACTTGCATCGGCATTGATCGATGTTGTCGAGCAAGATTGAGGTCCTTGCCAAAATAGGAAAGTACATGTTTCCTACGTTTCGATCACATGCGTGAGGGGAGTGTAGTGTGGGGTCCGTCTCGGTCTAGGGTCTCTTTAGTTCACTGGTATTTACAAAAAAAAAAACAATTTTTATTTCCGTAAAAGTAATAGGGATGCCATGGCATGTTTGATACTACCAGAAAGTGAAAACACATGAATGAATCGTGGATGCTCTTTTGCATGAAGCAGAGAAAAACGAATAACTTGTCTGAAGAATTAGGTGAATACTTTCAGTGAAATAAAGAAAATTTCGATGAGTTTGTAACTATGGGAAATTATTCTATGGAGCTGCATGTAAAGTCTCACTTTGAAAGATTTCTGTAGATTTTAATCCTACAAACCAAATAAGCTTTGCAGTAAAAAAAAATCCTACGGATTGGATCCTCCAAAATTTCAGGCCTTCAGGGATAAAATCAGCGGCAGGCGACTGGTAAGTGCACGCAGATGCTCCCAACCATTACTAAGATCCGATGGATACAGGTTCGTCGACTGTTGCTGTTTTTGTGCCCAATATCTCTGTACTCTTGTTGCTTGTTTGGCGGCCAGCCTTCAAACACGAGATGATTTTATTTTATTTTAGAAATGGACTAGAGATGAAAATAAAACGCCTGCAGAAATACCCAATAGTTTGGCTTAGAGCTGTCTTTATTTGTTTAATTTTATAAGTGTCCGACTGTCAATGTTGCTGTTCTGTCGGGCTTGATGAGCAACCAGCGTTGCTGCCGTCCAAAGCAGTCAGAAATGGACTGTCCTCATGTCGGATGATGAAACCACCTTTTCGTTTTTTTTGTTTTTTTATAAAGGGCTTATCTTACTCAATGTATTGAAAAGATACAAAATGTCTTACACCAGCCCTCTGCATAACAAGGATGATCTCTGATTACTGATGCTAATTTAATACTCTGATTGCACATGCATGGGATATGGATTTTCCACTAATAGGTTGGCACCCCGGACTATCTTTACCGTTCATTTCTGTTGGAGATCCGTGCAGGTTGACTGGTCAAATATTTGGAATGTTTTGCATTTTTGCCCCTATAAAAGACCGAATTCAACCCACAGTCCAGCATCACTATATATAGCAACGAACCCTAACCCTAACCCTAACCCTATCCCACAATCCCCACCCCCCACCAGCTCCCGTGAGCACGCCGCCACACCTCCTCTGGCGCCCCGCCCCGGCCGGCCGCCGGCTACGTGCGCGTGCGCCCCAGTCGCCGCAGGCTCCTTGCGGCCCGGCCAGCCGCCGGCTCCGTGCGCCCCGGTGAGCCTCCTCTTCAAGCACCGCCACGAGGTGACGCAAGAACCGGCGTCCGCGACCTCGAAGCGAGATCCACGTCCGGCGAGCAGTTCATGGCTGCGGCCGACCCCGCCCCGGATCTGGCCATGCGTAGCCTGGATCTGGACGTAGAACGCCTTGAGGCGAGCTACAACGGCAGGATCTAGCCTACTCTCTGTTCTTTCCGTTCGTTCTTATTTTCTAGGTTTTGGATTCGATTTGTGGTGTTCGCTCTGGGCTTTTTGCACGGATCTGGGCATGGAAGTCAAGGATCTGTCTCTTCTATTTTTTGCACGGATCTGGGCATGGAAGTCAAGGATCTGGGCATAATCGTCCATGTAAATAGTAGTTGTTGAGAAAAATATTGTATTAGTTGCATGATGCTACCACTGGGCTCAGATCTGGAATATACTAACCGTTCGGCTGACATTTTTTAATTTGGTTCACCTGAGTTTCATGTGCAGATCCAACTTTTTTGTTTACTTTGATTTTTCTGTGATTAGCATGTGAAATAGGCAGTTTGACTGGGTTCTTCTTTTCATAAAATTAGCAGAAATCTGCGGTGAAACTTGATTGAATCATGATTTGTTCTCTGTTGGATATGTGTGATCTCTGAAGAAATCTTGCTAATCTGTGAATCATGAATGAATATGAGCTCCCCTAATTTTTTCTTATTTTTCTCGACTTTGGATCTGCCAAGTTTGATTTTGGTTGATCTTATCTGTCACTACGACCTAGGTATGTGCTGAAATTGTTTTGATCAAATTCTAGTGAATATTACATAAATGTATATTCGATTTTTCTTCTGAGCTCACGTTGATATTTGAAACATCAATTTGTACCGTGAATGTCCTATTGATCCGGAGTGAATCTTGTAAATTTCGGTTTCTGAAATTTGTATGAAAACTTATATGCAGTTGTGACGAACTTGTGTGGATGTTGAAAAACCCTTAACCAATTGTGAATCAATAATTTTCTGTGTGAATTAATTGTGTATCAGTGAATATATTGCAGATCCTGTCAATAATTTTCTGTGTGAATCAATAATTTTATATCTGTTCAATTTTTTGTGAATTGAAAATTGAAATAAAATATGTATATGAAATATTGAAAATTTTGTGCAGGAGAACTTTTCTTTATATAAAATATGTGCAGGGAAAATGTATTTATATGTGTTGAATCCATATTTTCCTTTGTGAATCAATGCCACCATTAGAATTTCTCTTAGTGCATTACAATATCTATGATGCATTTTGTTAAATTAATCTTTAGATAATATATGTGTCACACGTGGGATAAAGCCGAAGCGAAACATGTAAAGAATCATATAGTGTGAGGGGTCGTTGTGCAAAGATGTGATGGACTTGGAAAATATGGAAGGACAGAGGTGGAAGGGGATTTCTGTAAAAGTTTCAGCACGAATCTCAAGTTTTGGACGTTAGAGGTAGTGCCGGGGGCCAATGGACGAGTGGAACTGCATTTTTCCACATGCATATATGATGCATCCTGAGTTCTACAAATCTACAACTCCTGAATCCTGACTATGCCGCTAGTTACACATCACTGATTAACTCAGCACTCTAATGAACTGATTTAACATTTGGAGAATATCACACGGCACGTACCAAAAATGATCCTTTGACTGCAGTCTAGCTACACGGCGCCGAGCAACGAAGAAACTGATCTGAACAAGGAGCAAAAACGAAACAAGAATCTCTGGACGTAAGGATGAGTACTACGGCGCGAGCTTCCAAAACCACCAATCTTCCTCGGCTCACTCCTCCGGCGACCACGAGCCTCAACCGCCGCGTCCTGCTCGCTGAGCTCTGCCATCTTCTCGGAGTGCTCACTGATGATACTCGCGGCAAGTTCATCCTCCGGGAGCACGATCTGGTACCCGTCCTTGAGCGCGTCCATGTCGTCACCATCAAGCAGCAGCTGCCAGAACGCGCCGCCGACGAGCGGCCCACCCCGCGACGCCGACTCGTAGATCGTGTCGAGCACGGTGCCGAGAAACCGGTCCCTCCTCGCCGTCGCGTTCTCGCCGCCCTCCTGGTCCTCCCAGAGGAACTTGCCGTACTCGGTGACGAGGAGCGGCATGCCGAGGTGCTGCTCGGTGTCCTGTACGTGCGACGCCGTCCAGTTCCGGAAGAAGGCGGCCTGCTCGTCGGCGGTGGTGCCCCAGAGCCAGACGTCCGGGTAAAGGTGGATGGTGGCGAAGTCGATCCCGGGTGCCCGGTGCGTTGCAATGAAGTTGGTGCCGTAGTAGATGCTCCACGGGTTCAGCTCCTTGCTCTCGTGCGCGCCGTCGCCGTAGAAGCCCTCGAGCCCCGCGGTGACCAGGTGGTTGGCGTCGATGGTTTTGAGGTAGGGGGACATCTCTTCGACCCATGCCTGGACCAGGGCGCCGGTGGGCTCGGCGCTGCACCGCGGCTCGTTCATCAGCTCCCACCCGAGGATGGCAGGGTCGTCCTTGTACGGCACGCCGGTCACCGTGTTCACCCTCGTTAGCAGTGTCTGCCACGTAGGGAAAGAGAGACGTGTTTCAGACATGAAAATATTATTAAAAGTAGTACTGGAATATTTTTGTGAGAGAATAGACACTGATCTAATTGCGTACCTTGACGTGGTTTTTGTAGTAGGACTTGACTAGGGTGGAGTTGAAGAAGTCGTCGGCGGAGGTGAGGTTGTGGCCGCCGCCAACGCCGGCGGCGGCATCCTCCCTCGCCCACTGGACGTACTGCCGCTTGCCGCCGAAGTCATCGAAATTGTTGGTGAGGCAGAGGAGGAGGTATATCCCGTGCCGCCTCGCCTCGGCGACGACGAAGTCCAGCCCCTGAACACGATCGAAGCCAACAATACAAGTTGTCATTTTGCACTCGAGCTAGCATTTGCATATGTCGGCACGCAAACTGGAAACATCGATGCCGCTAGTCACCTGGAACATGTCCTCGTTGTAGACGCCGGGCGAGGACTGCAGGGGCCTGTCGCCGCCGTCGCTGAAGGCCCATGTCCGGGCCAGGTTGAGGCCGTGCGCCGACGCCTGCCGGAACGCCGCCACCACCTTGCCCCTCTGCGCCGGGTCGGCCGCCATCTCCATGAGCCAGTACGCGTTGAACCCGCTCAGGTACACCGTCCGGTCGCCGTCGCCCACCACGAACCGCGTGCCGTCCACCCGCACCATGCCGTCGTCCTTGCCGGTGCTCGTCATCGCAACGCTCGACGACGCGGCGAGGAGGACGGATAGGAGGAGGAGGATCGCGGGAGCCGGCTCCCTTGGCCTCATCGATCGAGCGCGCGTCGGACGTTCGTAGCTACGTGGACTCTGTATGTCTGTCCGCCGGCTCCGGCGGTGCTTACGAATGCACGCCGGCTTGATGCTTGCCTTTGATCTGCACACGCACGGCTTCTTCGCAGGAAACAAGCCTCGAGGTTAATTGTGCGCGGCCGGCGCGCGTATTAGTAGGGGCCGTCAGAGATGCCTAGAACGCGAACACCTCGGACCTTACGTGTACAACCGCGACGTATCGTGACCTCAGATCAACAGCGTTCATGACGTGACTGGTCTGCAGTAATTAATCTGGCCCCTCCAGCGCCCTAGCTACTTGATCATGGTTTTGCTAATTTTCAGGCGTACTGGTCTGCAGTAATTAATCTGGCCCCTCCAGCGCCCTAGCTACTTGATCATGGTTTTGCTAATTCTCATACGCCTGAGAATTAGCTAAATCTTAGTCACATTCATTGATTTTGGATTTGCGCATTTTATAATGTAACCGAGATATCCCAGTTATATATCAGTTTCACCTGAAAATTTGTAGTTGCACATGGATTATAACCGAGACAAATATATGCAAACCGTTGAATTTATTTCGACGATGCAAGTGGAATTTTAGTCCGAGTGAACCTCAACTGGTTGGTGGGAGTGAATGTACAAACCCAACGCCCAAATTTAAGTGAGTTAATATTATACTTGAGAATCAAGCTTTCATGGTACTCATGCAATTTATTATGAGGACAGGGCTTCGTTAATATCCGAGAGAAAAAACCCGGTACTCATGCTTAAAAGGCTGTGTGCATCCTAGTTGGTGTAGAGACCGGGAAGTGAAATTATCCCCCAAAATTAGATTAACCCTATCCGCCTCCCGGGTCGTCCCCGCCCGGGCGACTCCGGAGCAACCTCCCACGACCCCTCCAGCCTCACTGGCGTGTTCCTGGCCGGTGCCCTTCTTCAAAGGAAAGAGGGGAGGAGAGTGCACCACAGCGTCGGCTCCATGGGCGGTAGTGGAGTGGTGGCGTCGGTTCAAGGACGGCGCGGCCTTGGAGTCAGGGCCTGAGCGGCGCCTTGGCGGCGGGTGGCATGCAGCGTCAGCATCAACCTCCAGCGGTACGGCGGTGGATCGGATCAGGGCCTTAGGGCCTGATCTGGGTCGTCTCCTGCCATCGATAGTTTGTGGTCGTGCGCTGCGGTCGCCTTCTCTGTTGCTGCCCCGACTGGCGGTGTGGGGGCCTGCTGGTGTTCTTGAATAAAGGCGGCGGTAGTTGGGTTCCTCTTGCGCCAAGACGAAAATCTGCCTGACGCATGTCCTCCTCGATCTGGCGGGAGTGTCGGGTTCCGGAAGGCTCCGCCAGTGAACTCCCATGAGCACGTTATGCCTGGAGATTGCTGGATCGGGTGTGATTCAGTCGTGTCCACTGGGTTTCCGTTAAGGAGGGATGGGCGTGTAGCTCTGGTATATATTGCCATCATGATATATGTTTAGCTTCATGATGAAGTCAGAGGTGGAGAATATCATGAAAGCCGGGATAGGAGGACTAGTAATGGTGAATGAGCCTTTTGCGACGATGAGAAACTTGCTTGGAGTTTCAGAATTCGTAGCAACGGTATGTAAGTGGAGACAACAACCTAGGTGAAGTTCAAAGTCTTACCTCTCTCTTAAGGGTGAAAATTTAAGGTCTGAACATAATTGGTTGTGCATGGCAATGATCTTGTTGAAGACATTGTTTTGAGAGCGAGGACTATCTCTAGGTGAAAACACAAGATGTACCACCGGCTATGACGGCATGTGTGCACTGTTTCCTTCCTGAGCGTAGCTTTTGGTAAACTTGACTATTGTGTTGTTGCTGAGCCCAGGTGTAGTATCTTCGACGATATTAATAAGAAAAGTGGAATTTCAGTCACTTCACCTCCGTTCTTGATTAATTTCCAACATAATGTCCAGTGGGGCTACGTTAGTCGATCTCCTTGAACTCTTCGTTCTGTAGCTGGAGCGAGTACAACTTTTTTGTGTAGGTAAATCATAGAGGTTTCTGGGGACCCACAGGCCAGGGCTGCGAGTGGTATAAAGCCGCGGGCACCTGGTCGACCGGAGGAATATTCAAAGATTCTGCGCCAAACATGCACCTAGCTGGCCAGCTCGATCAGGCAAGTCGACGGACAGGGAGAGGAGTTGTCTGTGGCTTGTCTCGACGCCGGCCCGTACGGTACGTACGTGGCTTCCGGCAGGGTACGTGGAGCGCCACGACCGCAGAGCTAGCTGCCGTTGGAGGCGGCGCCGACGACGCGAAGGTCGACACGTACGGCGAGTACGTGGGTTGGGAGCATTGGAGTTGGTCAGGTGCCGAAACTCGATCGATCCATTGCCCGCTGCAGCCCATCGATCGGCCCCGGAGGATCTCGTCCTACGAACGCGTCAAGACCTACGACGTTAGTACTGCTCCCTCCAATCCGATATAATCCAGTCGTGGGAAACTAATCATGTATAAACTCACAGTACACACAGCTTCCGACAGATACCCTAGCTTTCTGATTCCAAACATAAGATGTTTTTAAGTTTTTACTCTCTCCCTCCGTTTTTTGATATAACATGTTTAGGGGTTGCACATGTTATGTAGATGCACATACACACTAAAACATGTCTACCTACATTTGTTCACAAATGTTAGACCATCTTATATTAAAAAAAGGAGGGAGTATATGTTAACTAGGTACGGACTCAAATCAATGGACAATAAACATACACACTAAAACGTGTCTAAATTCATCTAGATACATGTGAATTTGAAAAAAAAGAAAAGCTAAAACATCTTACACTAATGAATGGAGAGAGTATTTAGAATTAGAGAGTAGCAAAAATAACAGTCCGTGATTTAAAAGGTTTTCATGTTACACACGGTCCAACCAAAGGCCAAAAAATAAAATTACTACTCTCACGGCATTACAAGACCAAAAAAGAGCACCGGCTGGCCTCCTTTTTAATGTTGGCTAAGACCGCAAGTGAGGTGGAGTGGCGGTGACGGAAGACTCTAGCGTTTCGCTCGTCATCGTGATTAGCTGTTACCGAAAGAGCCCATCATCATCTGTGTACTGATATTTTCTTAGTGAAACCAATCATCATGTACTGATTGGTTGTTACCGATGAAGTATCGTATGCAGTTAGTGGATGGACCGTGTCAAGCCGGCCGTCACGTTTCGAGAGCCTGCGGTGCCCAGTCACTGTAAAGGTGCTCTGCAAAAAAAAAAAAAAAAAGTAACTGTAAAGGTGGCCGCATAACTGTCCTCGAGATACTACACTCGGCAACCATCCAACCGTAGCGAAACCAAAATTGCACACAATCTTTGGGACGCTCTCTCTCTCTCTCTGTGTTTTTTACTAAGGCTTTCTCTACACATTTTACAAAGCCCGTTAGCTAGCCAGTGACATCGATCGCTCTCCGATCTAAAGCATAATTACCCACCGCTGCAATGCGCAACCCTTTTCAGGTTGGCGCTTCAGCGCTTGCCATCTAATGGCCGGTCATGCATGTTTCTAACTTTGTGTGAAATGACAAAAATCTTCACCATCTCAGTTACCACGTTTGCTCTATCGAGTCTGACAGCCAAACGGACATGACAGGGGGTAAAATAAAGTCAAACAAGCTTCACCAGCACGAATTCCACTGTGAAAAAAGTAGAGCACAAGCCTCAACTTTGATCTCTTTCGACCTCACGATCTACAAAGATATCCTTGATTGAAAAGAGCTCTGAAAGGCATCCAAAGTAAATGTGATGGAAGCTACAGACCCGTGCTCCTGCAATTCCATGTGCAAGTTTCTGCTGCCACAACAACAGGCCGGGGCGGCGGCCCTGGAAGTTGGTACGACGTCCGTGGTCTGCGAGCAGCTATCCCTGAGCAGTTTGGGCTGCGGGTGGCTGGTTCGTGCGGCGTCGTGACTCGGTTGCGAGTGGTGCTATGTCGGGACGGCGGTCCCGGAAGGGGGTGCTGGCGGCGAGGCTGTCGGGGCTGCTTGGGCAGCGACAGCAGCGGTTGCCTTTTAGGCCGGGGCGGCGGCCCCGGATGTTGGTGTGGCGGCCGTGGTCTGCGAGCGGCTTTCCTGGTGCAGCTTGGGCTGTGGGTGGCCGTGTCGTGCGGCGTCGTGGTTTCTCGTGGTTGTGGGGCTCCGCCCGTGGGTTGTGTCGGTTGTGGCGGGCTTGTCCCCGTGGCGTTGCTGTTGTTGTTTGTGGTGTTGCTGTTGTTGTATGGTTTTCGCCCGGTTTCTTCCAGTAATAAACCGGGCACCTTCTGCTTAATTAATGAATAAGGCAAAGCTTTTGCCTTCGGTTCAAAAAAAAAAAAATGGATACAACATCTATATATTTTCCATGTACTCCCTCCGATTCCAAATTACAGTTGACACACGTTTGTCCAAACATGGATTTATCTAGACACTAAACAAGTATAGGTACATCCGTATTTAGATTAATGGAAGTCAACTAATTTGGAATAGAGTGAGTATATATCCATATATGGTACTCTCTCCGTCAAAAAATAAGTGTCTCAGGTTATTTTTGCTAAACTTGAGACACTTATTTTTGGAGTACGGAGAGTATTTATTTTCAAAGACAAAAGGCAGCAAAGCTGGTCCTGGACCCTGGACAAGAGACGCGCTGGTAGTGTAGTATGTACAGCTCTGCATGGCCATTGGCCATGGCCGGCGTCGACGTAGCTATTCAGGCGAAGGATCGTGTGGGTTCGCCGTCAGAGCTGTCTATGGATGGATGGTTTGCCGGCACGCATCTCTTCTTTCCTTTTTACCTGTACCTCTGTAATGTCAGGGCGAATACACCTTAGGTCATCTCAGACTCGTCTCGCTCTGAACAAATGGTTTTTTTATCTTTTGCCTTTGGGTGATCTTTCTCTCAGATGAACTGTCAGTATCAACAAGAAAATGAGCCAAATGGAAAATCAACTCTGTCGTTCGGCTCGGTTTAGCATTGCTGTGTAACGCTGCGCCAAGACGTGTGTTTCCTTGGTGAATATTTTAGCCGCAATACTGAACAATATACCAGCTGCGGAAGTTCTGGAAAAGAAAAAAAAACATGGCATCAGTACCATCATGCATTCTTCTTGAATATAAGTTTGGCATGTGCTCTAGAGCTTGAATACAAAAATCGATCACTCGTGGGACCTTTGAAAGTTGGATGAACTGGATCAAGTTAATGCAGGTAGCTGCGATTGTTCCCTAGAGGACCATGCATCTTGGGTTAATCCAATCCAGTAGCAACACCACAAGAAATTGCAATGAATTACACTGAAATGACACCACCAGGAAATGAATAAAACTAAATTAACTGACATATCACGCGATAAACGTGATGCGGGAACAATCCTTTTCTAGCTGATTGACTTGACTAGTTGACTTACAATTTGTGTTTTTCTTTGGACGTGAACAAAACAGACTTGGTTTTTTAAGGAAAAAGGCCAAATTAGGTCCCTCAAATGTTGGTCCAATCAAGTTTTGGTTCCTAAATTCTAAAATCGTAGATAGATCACTCTCGATTTTTAGAACCGGACAGATTTGATCCTTCACCCAGCTGGAAGCGATTTGGTGGATGACGTGGCAGTGGTTTAACATCGAATTTTGAGGAAAATACGCTTAACGAAAAATGTGGGATTTATGGCACTCATTTTCCCACGAGCGTCTAGCCATTACTGAGAAAGATACCACCAGCATGACCTGCGCCTCATACTACAATGATTTACACCGACCAAGATCAAAAAAGAAGAAACGGATTGATGCTGTTTTCATTTATTTGTAACACATCACTGCAATCAGCACGTTTATGCTAAGCTATCAGTGAGTGTGCCTGTGTGTGTTGCTCTTAAAGACTGAAACTTCACGGTCACCATAATTACTGCCCTAATCATGCTTGGTTATGTTGTCAGGGTAGCGTAGTGTAGGTGACCAATTAGTGTATACTAATTATCTCTTATCACCTACTAGAAGGATACAGACCAGGTATTTTTCGTGAAAAACACAAAAAATATTGCGCTTCGATGCATTGATAGAGTTTATGTAAGCTAGTGTCGGGCTACAAAACGCCACTGTCGGAGTAGTTTCAGGAAACACAAGACCAGCTGCAATTCACAGCGATGCAGCACTGTCGCCACATGCACCGCTGTGTACATTGAAATCTGCACTCAGAACTTGACATGCCAATGACAAAGTGGTTTAAAGATACATACTCTGTTCTCTGTTACTAGTATTGAAGTGCTAAAGTTGCTTCAGTGTGTGTCTGTGTGATCCTACTCCATTATTTTACCCAGGCCTGCAGTCTGAATGCTCTATTCGCAAGTGTTGGTTTCAGAAGAACGGAATAGCAGAAGCACACGTGCAGAACTAAACAGAAAACAAATCTTCCATTTGCAAGGTTGATATAAAGATCAGAGTGGCCATGTCTGCAAAGCGACTCAAATGACTACAAAAAGAACTTGGTTCAACAGGCTGGAGAAAAAAAAGGAGAATATTACAGGCAATACTCGAAATATCAACAGAACTTCAGAATTCAAGCCCATTCTCTCTAGCAGCATCAGCTAGTGCTTTGATGCGGCCGTGGTAGAGGAAACCCCCACGGTCGAAAACAACTTTGGTAATACCCTTCTCCAAGCATGACTTGGCAATCACTTCACCAATCTTTTGTGCCACTTCCTGGAAACCAAACATGCAACATTGAGCTGTCATCAGAAACTAAGCATTGCTATTGGGTAACAGACAACTGCAGATGCATATTTCAGTTTGTTTGATTTTAGTCTGAATTGCAATAGACCGATTTGTTACTTTTGTCCCGAAAGAATCATGGGCCTACACTATACTGACTTGTGGAGCATCGTTGACATGAGTACATCCCGGAAACATGCTCTATCCTTGAAAAACTAGATGTCTAAAATCAGTAAAAGTAACCATAGAAGGTATAAGCATATTTTAATTCTATTTGTGTGGAGAGCATAGACCTCTATAAGCTTTATTCAGAGATACATCAGTACAACGACCCCTCACATTATCCAAGTTTCAATATTTTATCTGCAAGCTACTGCCCTGAGTCTAGCCTCAACTCCATGGACTAAATTGAGCATCACAGTTCGATTGATCAGAAAAATATCACAATGCCAGCATTGGACGCTCATCTAGTGTAAAAAACTTTTCATGCACCATGGTTCACATCACCCACATATAAATAGGGAACCGAGAGAATGATGTATGGTTGATAAATCTCTGATAACTTCTACTCGTTTAACTGAACCAGGGTTTGGTCATTCAATATACAATCATAAATCCGAAAGTTTCTTAGACTCATACTGATGGAGAGTATAATAGACACCCAATCTGACATTAAGTCCTTACTGACACAAGTTCCCTTTCCAAAGATGCTGCCAGTTAAAGTGGTATAGAGTCCTATACAGTGTCAACTAATACGAAAGGGAGAATGTAACCACAAAACAAGTTGATAAACCATTTGTATTACTTTATGGGTAACTCAAAACCAACTTACAGTTGTTGGCCCAGCAGAGTACTCAAGGTCCTTTGAAAGAGATTTGTGCATTGTTGAGGCTGAAGCCAGAGTGCACGACTTTGTATCATCGATCACCTGAGCATATAAATGCTTGTTTGAACGAAAGACACTAAGTCTTGGCCTCTCTGTTGTGCCGCTAACCTGAAAGAAAACACAGATACCTGATTCATTGACAACAACATAAGCATATCAGTGTGATTGTGTGAATGCACATAAAAACATTCATCACCCAATGAACCGTCCTTTTTCCCATGTCCATGTGCTAACGTTTCCAACGTAGTATACCATTTTGTGTCTACACACTCAATTAGTGTGCCCACTGGCCACTGCCAAGCCCATATGTCGTGTAAGATACAAGTTAACCATCTCTCCTCTACATTTCCATTCTCGCCAAAATACAAGCAACGTGTCCTATTATAGACGCCCTAGCTACATTGCAACCTTGCACGTATCTGATGGCAATCACTAGCATAGACACTTAGCCAGAGCTGGAGTGACAAATCATACAGCTTGCAGACGTTTAGCAACTGAACACACCCAGGTTTAAGCTACTGCCGCAACAAATTAGAGGCATTCCGTCAAACACCTGAGCGGCATTGCATTAACTGAGCGCACGGACCACACAGAGTGACAGAGCGCGCGCTCTCCTAGTCAAATCGCCGCACATTGCCATACATACGAGAGAACAGCTGACGCTAGCATTTCTCGCGAGGGTTTTTACCTTCTTGCGGAGGCGGACATGGCGGGCGATGCGGTCGGCCTGGGGCGTGGACACCTTGGCCTTGGCGAGGACGACGAGGGAGGACCGCTGCGCCGGCGAGCGCGAGGGCACGGAGACGTGCGGGAGGTGGACGCCGAGATTGCCCGATACGAAGGTCGGGAAGGAGTGGGTGGCGCCGGCGAGCGCCGGCGAGGCTAGCATGGCTCACTTGCGCGCTGCGCTGCTCGTCGTCACTGGGGGTTCGTCGTCTACGCGCCTAATGGCTCGCCTTATCCTATCCAACCGTCTCGTGTTTTTTAAGCTGCTCTGCTGCTCGGCTGAATTACACAAAAGACCTCGTACTTGATCGTTTTTTGGGTACACTCTTCGAATAGAACGCAAAAATCAAAGGAAGAATCGTGCATCGAGCATTCGAGCTAGAGGAGAAAAGGCATCGTTAAAGAATAAAGATGACATCGCATTTTAGATCAGGCAATACTATATGAACTACAACTTTTACTATCTATTTTTTAGAGAAAGAAATGACCCCATTGGATTCATCAAACTTTGACACTTAACATGCAGAGTTTAACTAACTGTGAGCCACCCTGGTACAAAGTGCAATGTTGAGGTGAATCCTTAGCCCACATTTTATCTTTCAAGATGACTGATCCATGTTGTTAACTTGTGATGTACTTTGTTTTGTGCATGTCATCCTTGAGCATGGACATGCTAAATCTTTGTCTACATCGTCCTCTATTTAATTGGATGTCCTTGTGATAGTTATTAATAATTACCATGGAAAACTAGCTAGCCGATTTGTATATTAGCGATATTACCCTATTATTATTTTTTATGGTAAGAAGGGTCTCAAAGAACCCCGAGCGCTACAAAGGAGCGCTGCAAAGATAAAGTCGGTGTTGTCAAACTTACAAATAGGACCCTAAAGAAATAGAAATGGTACAACACAATCTTGGACTTATGCATAGAGGACCCTAGAAAGGAAATAGAAAACACGACCAGGTCCTTGGTCCTCTCCACCGAGCTTGGAACTCCATCGCCGGCCACCTTAGCACCATCGGGGACGCACCACTTGATGACACGAAGAAGGGGAACGCCGACGAGGTTCACGTGGGAAGGGCCTCCGCAATGGAGGTAGAAGAAATTCCATCATTTCATGTCTAGAGAGGCCTCCATGACGGTCACGGATCTCACAGCGGCAAGCACGACCACCGTGTGATTCTCTCCGAGCCGCAGTAGAAAACGAGAACCTCGCCCAACAGCAAGTCCGCACCGCACCACTCCGTTGAAGAAGCATATCACCGGAGTTGGAGTAAGGCGAGACAACTCCCAAGCTTATTGAAGATGCATGTGCCACATCGAGCTCTCCTGCCACCTCTCCACCTTGGAGCACTCGAGGAAGATCGCGCCGACTGTCCAACGTCGCTGCTCGCACACGGTCGGACCCCATATCGTACACGCGGCAGCACAAATCAACGATTTGGAGCGGCGGAGACCTCCCCTCTCCTCCCATCACCTTGACAATAGCAAAGCAAAGGAGCACCCCCCGAAATCTTCAGATCTAGGCTGAGAACGAGCTTATTGTAGGGTTCCAAATACGAGTCTGGAGTCCGAGCTCTAATAATCACACTAGTAAAAATAGTGTGGTCTACACCAATGCACATCAAAACACAAAACGCCTTTTTCCTTGTGGATATATAAGAACTTACATAGCGAGCCTACATAGTCTTACACCGTTGTCCTCCATGCTCGAAAACAAACATTTCAAGTCGACCGTGACGAGTGCTTTATTTTGGGACAAAAAAAAAAGTTGAAGGTATCAGCGATCTGGCCTGTCAGGAACTCAAGAGGGCTGCTAAAAATGGGCCTAGTCTGCAGGAAAAGGACCGGCCTCGGTCCACGCCATGATACGTCTCTCACGCATTCTTGTTTTTCGTTGTGCTGCGTTGGCACTGAAACTGGATTCTCTCTAAAAAAAAAGGCACTAAAACTGGAAAGTGGCCGTACACGAACAACTCATCGACCCTTGGTTGTGTCCGTGTCTCCGTACAGATCCATGCATGCATGCATGCATGGCACGCGCAACTAGCCAACTAGCGTACAAAGCTGATAAAAAGGCTGCCGATAACGATGACCGCAGGTTATAAGTAGGAACGGAGGGAGAGGTGATAACCATATAAATTTGGACTGGGGGAGTGTCTAAGTCTTGGTCTACTGGAAGAAATAATTCTTAGTTAATTTCATGAGTTTGTTTATGTATGTGAGTATTTTCAACAAATATTTATCTTGATGTAATAATTCATTTACATAGTGCAGAAGGTGCGTACGATTTGTTCTTAATTAAGATTTGAGAAAATTTAAATTCTTAAACAAGGCGTATTTTTTTCTGAATTCAAACAATGTATGTTTTACGAAAAGCTATCCGCCATGCAATTCATTAATATTAAGAAGGCCTAAAAATCATACAACACCTAGCGAAGTTAGGACAATGGCATGCGCCAAACAACGATGACGGCAACGACATGCGGTAGCAACACCACAACAGAAACATCACCACAACCAAACCCACACCTAGCCCTCTTTGCACAACAACCAGGCAAGAGTCGAGCATGCATCACTGAGCTGCAACGACCGCGTCAACACGATGTAACATCCAAGCCTCAACTTTACCACATGACCATTCAAACGAGTTTGCTTAGGATAGAAGGCAAACAAGGAGAGAGCCTAGCCCTTGCAAGTGAAAGCGTCGGACCAGAACTGAGTGAAATAGATGCCTCTGCGATGCTACAAAGCAAGTACATATCACACCTCAAGGACAAGGAGACAATGAGTACCAAGGCAACACCTTCGAGAAGGGGTGCGGTGCCATCGTGTTGCTGGTGCCCGAACCGAGAAGTGGTCCTAGGGTATCCACCGGCGTCGAATTCGACGTGTGAGTTCCCCACTAGAAGTGCACAACACCTTCGTGCGGGATAATTTTCGTATGTGAAGCAGGTCACACTTGGGAGCTAGGATTTGGCTAATTTAACATTACACGAAACTTTTATATAAATGCTAGGGTACATGCAAGATTTAGAGGGATTTCGACCTTCCAAAGCTCCGTTTCGCCTGAAACCCTAACCCTTTGACCAACGTCATGTATGTTGTAAAATAGCGCAGCAAAAGTAGATCAAACGAAGAATACGAACACATATTTTTACGTGGAAAACCCTTACGGGAAAAAACCACGGAACGCACAAAGGCGTATCACTATAATTGGGAGGAGTATTACAATACACGAGAGGACAAACCCTCTACGTGCTAACAATCTGGTGGAAATCTTTCTCTCTCTCTCTCTCAATCTAATCTATGACTACCTCTCACTATATATGGGGCAAACAAGTCTCTTTCTTGGCGGACACGAAACAGAGTTGTAGACATGCCTTATTCCGGTAGGACTCCATCTATAGTAGGATTCGGAACACAATAAAACAACACTCCACCTTGAGACGAATCCTTTACAACAGTCATAGATAGAATCAACTCCTCAATTAAAGTCAGCACAAGTAAACCTTGTGTCTTCAAACGTCCATATGACTAATAAACTTCTCATGAAGTCATACTGAGCAAATCAACGGTAGATCGTGCAATAAACAACACAGCAGTCAACAAAGCAGACAAATGAAACTTGGGTCTCCCAACCCAATAAAAGTCTGAGTCTGTGCCACTGACCCCCAAAACTGAAACTGCCCAATCATCAACCAAATGACATCATATCTGCTGTGGTGCTTGAACGAGCGCATAGCTCATAGTGCAACATCTCGCTGCACATAACATTGTGAAGAACTCATATCATGGAATCTGAATGTGTCACAAAGCACAAATCTCGGCAAACAATACTCATGCAAGAGCATATGGTACGGATGGCATCTCGTACACCAAAACTGCCGACGATAATGAAAATCCATGACATGGTCAAAATCTGTCCCTTTAGAACAACAGTCGGACGAAGAAACCTCCTCAACGTGCAACAGAGCATCAACTCTGCAATAGACCCCTCTTGAAAGAGTAAAGACAACTGAATTGTACTCGAACCTAAACAATACTAAATGTTGTAGTATCTAGCAGACAACAAATCTCCTTGCACCTTAACTGATCCTCATCACGAACAAATCAAAACCTTCACATGCATAACAGCAAAAATCTCTGGAGAGCAAAAAGAGTATATGCTGGCTACCAACAGGCTTAATAATCACCCACTCCATAATTGTTTTTTGATAACTGAATGTGTTCATGTAATTGCAGCAATATAATACCTTGAATTTGCATCCATAATATCTCCCATGTAAATTCCATTGAATATGAACAATCATAAAACTTACTTGAACTTTCAGCCTTCAAAATATGATAACCCAAGAACGAACGAGTCGTCGTAAAACGCCGCAAATAAAACCGCCTTAACGTTGAGCCCAAAAACTGCAGTTAACTCAACAAACTCCACATTGAACTGAAAACTATCAAAAAACGATGATCATCACAGCGGCAAATCATCGAACATAGGTGGCGCGGGTAGAACCGGTATTGAGACCGGGTTAGAGCATGGGTCAATGCTCGAGCTGAAAACAAACTGTTCACTTTTGTCCATCTATGCTAGAATAATCCACATCTAGATTTGACGAAACAAATCAGATAAAAATGACTCTTAATAGAATCTGTAACGCGGAGCAAATACTAAAGTACCTGGTAATTGGAAGGGTGGACATAGCAATTCATGAGATCTAATAATTTATCTTGCCTTCACGTGAGAATAAAGATACCTGGAACAACTCGCCTTTAGACCTTGATCTGTATTGATTCACGTCAAATAGGACTAGCACCCAGCTTTGCTCCTCGGTAGTTTCCACGTGCGTGGCTGCAAAATCTAGAGTCGAGTCTAAAAAACAAACTCTCGAACACAGCCGCACGAAACGGATTCGATCAACGGGAGCAAGCTACAATGGAATTGAACGAATCGGTAGATTCGTGCAACTCTGAAGTTCCTGTCGGTCTTGGCGAATTGGATCGGCGGCAGAAAGATGGATTATCAGCGACTGCGCACTGGATGTCGGCCGATCAAAAAACGTGAATTCTTGTCTCGATCTGATCTCACGAACATGGCTCGATCTTCCTGAAGCTGCTTGATGCCGCCACCTGCGGCTATTGACCCAATGAATACGAAGCTGCGTCGTGCTGCCCTGTGAGCGCAGCGGAAAGTCTCCCGAGGCAGTGGATCGATGAATCCTTCGACTCTGATACCACTTGTTATAAAATAGCACAGTAAAAGTAGATCAAACGAGAACACGAACACATATTTTTACGTGGAAAACCTTTACGGGAAAAACCACGTAACGCACGAAGGCGTATCACTATAATTGGAAGGAGTATTACAATGCACGAGAGGACAAACCCTCTACGTGCTATCAGTCTGGTGGAAATCTCTCTCTTTCTAATCTATGACTACCTCTCACTATATATGGGGGCAAACAACTATCTTTCTTGACGGACACGAAACAGAGTTGTAGACATGCCTTATTTCGGTAGGACTCCATCTATACTAGGATTCAAAACACAATAAAACAACAATGTACCCCATTGGCCGGCCTCGTACGGCTATTGATCAATATTATTTTCTTTTTATTGTTTTTCATTAGGTCATAGGAACATGTAAACCTAAATTTGAGCACATGCTATCACCAGATTCATTCCCTTTGACTCGAAGTGGAAGTTTCTCTTTGTAAGTCGAGAACCTTAATTTCTAAGTGACGGTGCATGTCTATGAAGCAGATCACACTTGTTAGCTGTGTTTTAGCTATGTCAAACTTCTACCACATTTTTATACATATGTTTTGGGCCACATGCCAATTTTGGAGTTATTCCGACTCTCCGATGCGCCGTTTTGCGCAAAACACAGGCAATGGGCCCAAGCAGTCTACCTCTCCGAAACTCAAAAAAAAAAAAAATGAAAAACTTCCACATTGTGTTATTTTATATGATATAGTCATAAGAAATAAAATTAGAATGAAAAAAGAAAAGAAAACTTAACTAAGTATTACGAAACAAAAGAGATTGGTGTTTTGTCTCCCGGACTCACATGCTCCTATGTATTTTTTTTAAAAGTTAAGCATTTCAAACAATTCGGAAAAAACTGGTGCATATACAATATACAACAGCTACTACGTGGCAAGTTTTACGATAAAAATGATATGTGTGATGCTTTGTGCGGAAAAAAAATCAGTGTACTAAAAAAAGATATGTTTTAAATCTCATTTTGGCCATAATTTTTTTTTGCGTAGAGCACCACAAATATTATTTCATCACGAACTTTGGAATGTACATAAACCTTTTGTTTATCGTCGTCACCAAGTTTTTACTGATTTTTTTTTATTTTTTTATTTATTTTCGGTTTGATTGGGCAGGAGCATTGAAAAAATAAAAGATATATGCCAATGGCTCCGTCTAAGCTGACAGCATACTACCTAGCGCCGTCAGACGGAATACACACGGCAAGGAAATATGCCGATGGTCTTATATTTGCCAAAAACCACCTGACAGCAAAACTCGTTGTTGCGACGACTTTCTATGTGTCAAGGGTCAGTCGGAGAAAACCGTCGGCAAAAGCTCTTGTTGTCGATGGCTCTGTTCTTCACCGTTCAGAGCTTCATCCAAGGAGACGACTGGTTGCCATCGACAGGGTCGACTACACGTCGGGCCTTTGATTCACCAAATTAGTTTACCATCTTTAGCTGTCACTTACGTCGGAGCAAACTAGCTTGTTTTATAAGTACGAAATGCATGTTTGCACATATATATCCTATACGTGTAAAAAGTTTGATATGTAGGTTCCATCGGTACACGAGCACTTAATAGAAAACCTCACAAAGAATCAAATTACTAGATGTCTAATACCGAACAGGTAGGCAGGTACACACAATCTATTGTCTTTCGGCGCATCAAATTTGTATTAAATGTATGTAACATCCATTCTTCAGGGGGGGGGGGGGGGGGGGGGCATTGCCTCCCCCTAACACACCATGTCATTTTTTGTGTGAAGCACCATACATGTATGCCAACATATATAAATTACTCTCTCTCTCTGCCGTAAAATATAACACACTAGTAGGAAAAAAACTATAAGTGGATCCACATTCTATGGCACACCTTTTTGGCGGTGCGCCACAGAAGTTTGCCAGTGGCGCATCAGCTGTGGTGCGCCACTGTGGCGCATGGATGCCACATGCGACACTAAATAAGCACATTCTGTGGCACATGCATATCCATGTGCCACAGAAATACTATGGGCCCTACCACCCACGTTTGAAATCGATGCCCACCACCTCTTTCTGCGGCGCATGTGCATGGATGCGCCACAGAAATGCATGTTTTTGTGGCGCATCCAGGCACATGCGCCACAGAAATAATGTGGTCCCCGCCCCCAATGACTGGGGTATGCACTTTCTGTGGCGCATGGACCTGCATGCGCCACATAAATGTTGTTTTTTGTGGCGCATGCAGGCACATGCGCCACTGAAATGTTGTTTTCTGTGGCACATGCGCCACAAAATTCTGTGGCACATGCCAGAAAAAGGATGCGCCACAGAAATCCTTTGCACAGACTTACACGTGGGCCCACCCATCTTCCTCCTCACTCTCGTTCGAAAATCGAAACGCACAAGTGCACGCGCGCGCCGCGGCCGTTCTCGCCCAGATTCTCGACTCGCCGCCGGCGACCTCGACGCGCCACCTCCACCGCCACCTCGATGCGCCCAGGGCCTCCCGCACCGGCCGCCGCCCGCCCCGGCCTGCTGCCCGTCCTGACGCGCCGACGACCGCCCCGGACGGCCTCGCGGCCCCGTTACCTCGACGCGCCCTGCATCGGCGCGCCCCGGCCGGCCTTCTCCCTCCTCCCTCCTCGACTCCCTGCGCAGGTCTCCCTCTTCCCTCCTCCCTCCTCCCTCCCTGCCATCTTCCTCCTCCTCCCTCCTCTCCATGGACAGGTGCTTGTGGAAATGCCAGCACTGCAAGATTTTAGTTTTCTTGTTCACGGCGCAGTAGCAGTAGATTGTTAGTTGCTTGCTTAGTGCTAGGTTAGTTTAGTTTCTAGGATATTGCCAGGTTAGTGTTAGGTTAGTTTAGTTGTTAGTTGTTAGTTGCTAGGTTAATTAGATTGAAATTTTTAGTTGTTAGTTGCTAAGTGCAAAACACTGCTAAAACGTGACAAGGGAACAACTAGGAGGGTTAGGTATGGTTTGGTAACATCGGGAACATCGGGAAAATCGGGAACATCGGGAAAATCGGGAACATTTAATTTTATGCAGTTTTTTATGTAATATGACTTGTATGACTCGGATCATTTTCTTGTTTCTGCTTCAAGTTCATGATCCTTTTTTTTGGTTGTACAGGTGCAAAGGTTCTTGTGTGTGTTAGAAGTTCTTGTGTGTGCTTCAAGTTCAAGAAGACGCCCTTTGGTGAGCTATTGGTACCCCGATCGAGAAGTTGTGTGTGCTTGTGTTGATCTGTGCTACCACGACCATCGTGTCGTGGTTGTTTGTGCTCCGACCATCGTGTCGTGGAGATGACGGCCGAAGATGCCGGCCGGAGATGTGGATTTTTTGTGAAATGCTTGCAGGTACCCCGAGAGGCCCTTGAGATTGCCGGAACGTCGATTAACTTCCGTTCCGGCAAATTCGGGTACTCCATATGTCCCTTTTTAGCAAAGGTCATGCCGAAATTTTTCGTGAATTTTGGCATGACTTTGTTAAAAAAGGGACATATGGGGTATTGCGACTAATGCATGGGCCGGGGTATCTTAGTACTAAATTAAGTGATTTATTATTATATTTGTTGTACTGACTTTTTGCCTCTTTTTAATGCAGTGCAAACATGTCGGAGCCCGGCCCTTCTAAGCACATGAGCGTCAAAAAAGAAGGTAGAGACGCCAATAAGTCGTTCTGGGCTATGTCCCAGGAGTTGGAGGAGGTGGAGGCCGCCGAAGCTGCTACTGGTGGCGACCGTGGCGACGATGAAGCCGAAACCACCGATGGAGCTGCTAGTGGCGGCCAAGAGGATGACGCCACCACCACCGATAGTGGCGACCACACGGATGGTGGTGGTGGCAGCAACCCGACCGCTCAGAAGCAGAAGAAGCAAAGGAGGGATCGGACACCGCAAGCGCTCGGCAACGTCACGGACGTGTTCACTGAGGTCACGCCAAGTGGCCTACCAGTGGAGCCTAAGGAGCTTGCCAAAGGGTACGACATGCAACTTGGGTGCATCCTCCGGGAAAGTGTGTCGATCAACACGAAGGACCTCAGAAGCAAGGCTAATGAGCCTTTGGTCAAAAACCTCCTCAAGAAGCTTCACCAACGATACACGTTCCCGGTGCCGTTCAACAAAAAGGTGGACAGTTTAGCCATCACGAAGATGAGCACCGCCTTAAGCAGCTGGAAATCCCGGGTGAAGAAGAAGATCGATAACGGTGATAGCTGGGAGAAGATAAGTGCCAAAGAGCCGATGCTCGACCAAGAAGAGTTTGAGGCATTCAAGTTGTACTTGAAATCTGAGGAGGCTAAAAAAATGGACCAAGTGGGGGAAGGATATGCGAGACCTGAACATAGGTAACCACCATTTGGGAAGCGGCGGTTACCGAGGAAAACATCCCATTTGGGACAAGGAGGATGCCGAGGTTGCACGTCTGGGAAAAGAGAACCCGTGGCACAAAATCACGGGCGAGCAGGTTAGGAACTTTGTCTGGTCCCACTACTATCTGAACAAGGTGACGGCACCGACGATGACGATGTGAGGGCATTCGAGAAAGTGCTGGTAAGGAATTTAATTATCGCGGATATCTCAAAGTCCATTGCGTTGATCTAATTAGATAACGAAGTGATATTTCTAAATGGGTTCACCTAAATTTCCTTTGTCTGCACAGGAGGACGAGTTGAAGGCTGACGATGAGGCCGGCCCGTCGTCCCAGGGGTCGACGGAGCCGTGGGACACGACCTTCAACAAGGCGATGAACGTTTACAAGGAAAGGGACAAGTCGGCGCCGCCGACGTCAGCTGGCCATGTGTCCGGCTTTGGTACGAGCATGAAGTTCCTCCAGTACTACAGCACGGACACCGAGACGAGAAAGGAGAGGAGGAAGTCGAGTTTGGATAAAGAGGTGGTGGAGCTAAAGAAGAAGGTGGAGTCACTAGAGCAGGAGAAAGTGGACTCCACCACGGTGGACAAGTTAGTGGAGGAGAAGCTCTGGGCGATCTTACCCCCTGGGTTGATGGAGGGGTTAGCTGCCTGGAATGCGGGAGGTCGACAGGGGCCGATACACGTGCCCAGCTTCACCGGCAGCACCTCCAGCCATAACGTGTCGCCGGACCAGGTGACCCGGCCGCCCAACACATCCGCTCGCCGCCGTCGTATCTTATGCTTTCTTATAGATTTCTTCCATTGCTGATCCTTTCCAACATTCTGTTTCAATTGGGTTGAGTAGGGACAAGTACTGCACACTCATCGTCGTAAGCCCGAGGTGGTCCATTGCCACTTATTTCGACTCGGGGAGTTTGAGTAAGAAGAAAGACTACACCAGAATAATGGGTGTTCTCGATGAGGCTCTCGAGGGCTACGCCCAAAAGGGAGGCCCCTTCGAAAAGAAGGGGGAATCTCTCACAAATGACAAGAAACACCGGTTCAGGCATGGGACCGAGTTCCATTGCATCAAGCAGCAGCCTGGCAGCGTGAAGGAGGCCTTCTACGTCCTCCATCACATTAAAGGGTTGGTCCGGGATGCAGAGAAAACGAGGATGCCATCTAGTCTCTCAGAATGGACTAAATGTGCGGGGATACCACCGATGATGAGCTTAAAGAAGACTTCCATCGCATCTAGATGCAGCTATCGCAAATCATCGTCGAAGATGTCAACACAAAAGGGGGGCCCTTCCACATCGCCAGAGGTAGGACGTTGTATTATAAAAGAAAGACTTGCCTCACTCGCAAGAAGTGCTTCTTTATTTTATTTATTATAGACTTGTCCACTTAGATGAATAAATCATACTCTATTTATATTATTAACCAATATATATCCCAATCCATCTCTAGGGTTGTGCCAGAGGGACATCGAAGAACGCCTAGAGGCTTAGCAGGACACCAGGACGTGGATGAAGAAGGAGATGTATAAACCGTTCCCGCGCCGCTCAAGAAAAAGACTCCATGATCGTGCTCCCGCTATTGCTCACCATCATCGCCGATGTACTCTATTTGATCCTAGTTTAGGTGGTGAACTTCATTTGTAACGTGTGACATGATCGATGAACTTTTGTATAGACTTGTGTAATTTTCACTATATGTATGTATCTCGGGCTCTAAGTAATGTGATGACATAGTAATATGTCTGTTTTCATATACCGTGTTAAATATATTATTGTTTCTATTATATCTGTATAAATCCTGTATATAACTGTATTTTCTGTAATATACCTTATTTATACAGCAGGCAACAACAAATCGAAAATACCTAATGTATTCTGTGGCGCATGTTTTTTTCTGTGGCGCATGGATCACAGATGCGCCACTGAAACTATTTTGTGGCGCATTGGGCTGGGTGCGCCACAGAAACTTGGTCTTTCTGTGGCGCACCCTGGGATGCGCCACAGAAATATAATTTAGTGGCGTGATATCTGTGGCGCACCCACCATGCGCCACAGAAAGGCAAAATGGGTGCGCCACAGAAAGGCAAAATGGGTGTGCCACAATAGCCTTTTTCCTACTAGTGACACCTCCTTGACTTTCGTTGGTTAAGAACTAAAATTTGACACTGATTTGTACTTATATATTTTTACAAAATTAGTATAAAGACATATGAAAAGAAATATTTTTGAAAGAATAATTGAATGATACCGCTTATACATTTCTCAATCCGCAGAAAAAGGACCGGCCTCAGCCCACGTCTCTCCCTCATTCTTTGTTTTCGTTTTGCTGCGTTGGCACTGGCACTGGAAGTGGCCGTACACGAACGACTCATCCAAAGCGGATAAAAATGGCTGCCGATAACGATGACCAACAGCTCTACACGCACGTACACATCGCCATTTTTGCCAACCTGCGATCGACCGCTCGATGGAGAGGATGACGACAAGACTCGCAGTCTCCAAGGTCGGCGCGCGTGGGTGGGTGCATGGCGCACACGCAGCACCGGCCCGCGCGTGGACACCTCGAGCTTATCCATGAGTACGTGCGAGCGGATATAAATAACATGACCAGCTCAGGGGAGAGCCTGAGCTGGTTTCTACCGATCATCACTCATCAGTAAGTCGTGTGCACGGTCTTTGTTCTGACGTTTCTTCCTAGTATTTCCAAGATAAAAATCCAGTTTGCTGATCGTCGATCGACATGGGTTCTCTCATGGCTGGGTGGAGCTCGCATGCGCTCGATGACGACCACAAAGGTTCCGGCGCCACTACTTACATCCAACCATCGATAGTGCAAGTTCATCATATCGTACAAGATATTCGTAGAAATTAGCTTGATGTGTAACTATCTATGCAGTTCGTTTCATGAGGAACCGGTCGCTGACCAACAGGGACGTGGAGGCCTTCTGGCGGCAGCAGCAGAGGAAGCCGGGGGCGGAGGTCGACGACAACGCCGGCGAGATCGTTGTCGTCACGACGCCGCCGCTTGCCTCCCCTCCACGCGTACGTATAAACCGATCTGTGAATGATCCGCATGCATTGGATCTGAGCTGGCCAGTTTATTGGTTAACTAGCGTAATTAGTCGATGTTTTTTTCCCTCTGCATGCTTGCATGTGCTGATTAGCAGGAGAGCCCGAGGTCTCTGCAGCGTCCGTCGGTTCTGTCTCACGTCCGTTCATCGCCGCCGGAGATGGCTCGCACCGGAGACGACGGCGAGGCCGCCGCTAGCCCCAGCACCAGCCGCGACTGGTACGTACCTAGCACGCGCCCCTTGAGTTCATATATGGTGTGCAGCATGCGTGTATACATACATGTTTTACATATGTGCATGCGTGCATGTCTGCATCATATTTGCACGCAGGTGGTCGAGGAGCAGCTGGGCCTTCCTCAACGAGCCGCCGCCGGGAGGGCAAGGCCACGCCGCTTTCTATCAGGCCTCTGTTGCCGAGGCTACCAAGTGAAACAGGTTTTCTATCACGATGTAAATATGTCGAACGGGAGAGTGTCTAAGTCTTAGTCTACTGGTAAAACTAAGTCTTAGTTGTTTTCAAGAGTTTGTTCATGTATGATGTATGTCCAACAAATGTTTCCCTTGATGTAATAACCTAGTGCAGACGGTGCGTACGGTTTGTTCTTAAGATGTCAGAAAATTTGAAATTCTTTCACGGACGACCTAAGAAGTTTTCAAAGTCAGACTCTTAATTAGCACAAACCCGTCTGGAATGATTTTTGGTATTATCTCTCCGAGGAGGGAGGGCGGGCCTAATGTATATACTAGTCCCTCCGTCATAAAAAGATGTCTTAACTTTGTCTAAATTTAAATGTATCTGCACATGGAACATGTCTAGATATATGCAAATTTAGATAAAGTTTAGACATCTTTTATGTACGGAGGGAGTAGTGGTGATCAATAGCGTAGCCAGGATGAGCCCATGCCCCATGCCACCTTTAGTGTACTGTAGCTATCGTATGCTACAGTATAACTGTAGCAACTAATTAGCCTAGGTTTTCAGGCTCACGCCCACCAGGCCAAGGCCAGGATAGCCCCTCTGATCGTGCCGTTATTCACGAAGAACAAAAATCGTACCCTTTTTTCTCTCGGAAAAAATTACTACTTCCATCCTTAAAAGCAAGATTTTAAAACAGAACGTATATTTTTTCTGAATTCAAACAACCTGAAGTATCTTTTACGAAAAGCTGTCAGCCCCACAACTCATTGATATTAAGAAGGCCTAAAAATCACTTTAGGTCATGTGCCAAACCACGACAACATCAACACCACAATAGCAACATCACCAAAACCAAACACACACCTAGCCCTCTGCCCAGGGAAAAAGCAACTCCACAACTATGCGGATCTCCCCCGCTTATCTCGAGACGTCCAACTACTTTACATCCGTGCAAAAATTATCAATAAATCTTCAAATATCAATGCATTGCTCCGGGAAAAACTGCGGGCATCATCAATCCTCAAGTATTATCACATGAAAGCTCCAACGAGTTTGCCCAAGATACAAGACATGCCAAGAGAGGGCTTAGCCCTGGCAAGTGGAAGGCGTCAGAACAGAACTGAGTGAAATTGATGCCTCCGCGATGCTACGAAGCAAGTACATAGCGTCAATCCGAGCTTCGTAGTCTGGCCGCTGTCGTCGAGCTCCGCCGCTAGAATGACGTGTAGAGCTTCCAAGTGTAGTGGTAGGTGGTAACTTCACCCATGTTAAAAATAGGTGAGACTAACCATCAGTGAAAAGGCATGTTGTTTGTTTCCCTGCATACGACGGGTCTGGCCTGGAGACATGCACGCTACCAAACGACATGCACAACATGGCCCAAAAGCTGCATTCATCAGATCAGGCTCTGCGCAGCCTAATCTGGTGGGGTGCAAGAGGCAAACCAGGCTACCAAATTCACGCTAAGTCATAGCCTGCTTCTGCATAATCTACGTGCTCCTTTGAGCCTTTGAGGTCTCAGGGCATGTATAGTGCTAGGGAAGGCAGCCTTCCCTTGTGCCTTCCATGTCACCAAGAGAAGGCTAGAAAATATATAGTACAATGGCTTGTTGCTTAGCGCAAAAAAATAGGGATAAACGATTAGTATTACTTGACTAGAGCAAATCGTACAATGCAAAAGTATGCCTTCTCTTTCTTAACAATGGATGATCCCTTACGCAAGGGAAGGCTCATACCTTTCTTTATTCTCTTTGCTTTCCACGTCAGCCAAAATTCTACATGGCACTATTAAGGGAAGCCTGACATAAGAGTATTGTAGATGCCCTCATCCGCCTTTTGTGTGTTCTCACGGAGTCACGTCTGCAAGAATTATATACACTCGAGATCACGACCACATCTCAGTCTCAAGCTGGAAGGACTCCATAAGATTACGGTGTGCTTTGGATTACGGATGACAAGGTCCTAATGGTATGACTGATAGAACATCAGAATTGTTGTTGATGCTTACACAAGAATATGTGCTACCCAGTTAGTACTTTCAGAGCCAATAGGAGAACATGATGGAAGCATATTTGCATTAAAAAACAATTATGTAGCTGATGTTGGGAAAACATTATAGATATATAGATGGTCCCTATAAAATATTATCCAAATAAACTACATGGATATATAGTTTACTAGAAAGAATACACTTAATCGTTCTCTATTATGACATAACCTTACATGTGCGCAGACAAACCATATGAACTGGATTCAACTATATCAATTCTATAGATCACCGATGGAATATATTGATATTCGAGAAAAATCAACCGACGACGAAAATAATTGAAATCAAGGGACATTCAGCAAGTACATTGTACAACATTGTCATAAGAAGTTTTTCATCTCCAAAACAAGTACTCCCTCTGATTCGTAAATAGTGTCGTGACTTGAACTTGTAATCTGTACTATCATAGTCTAAGTCCCACGATACTTTATTTGGACCGGAGATAGTACAAACAATTTATACTATCTAGCTCCACATGGATCGTAACGTACGAGCGTGTTTAATATGGAAGGGTAAATTGGCCGGCTACGAGAAGATCTCAAGTCAAGAACACTTCCAACATCACAGCATCACACATTAAGAGGTTTTGATCGGATCGAGAAGTCATGGAGCGTGATGGTGGTGCACCGCCACCTGTTTTTGACGTCGTGGTTGTGCTTGATGGCACCGGCGGCTACACCACCGTCGCCGCTGCTCTCGCTACTGCACCGCGCATGAGCACCAAGAGGTACACCATTTACGTGAAGAAAGGAGTGTACACGGTGGTGGAGCCGGTCATCGTCGACAAGGACGTGTGCAACTTGACGCTGCTCGCGACGGCATCGACGTCACAGTCATCTCAGGCAACCGGGGCTTCGACGATGGCTACAAGACAGCCGATACCGGGACACTGAGTAAGTATACTGTGTACATACGTCCAGTGGCGGGGTTGGAGATAATGGCTTGGGCGGCAAAACATAATATGCTTGGGCGGGGGGGGGGGGGGGGGGGGGGGGGGGGCAAAAGGCTATTTACGTTCATCCAAGTCCCTAAATATTTTTTTCACTGATTCTCAAAAATCTGGGGGGGGGGGGGGGGGGGGGGGGGGGGGGGATGCCCCTGACTTACATATAGCTCCGCTAGTGCGTACGTCTTGATCGTTATTCCTGAACGAGTCCGACAAGTCGGTGGTGTACGGCTGTGCCCAACCAAAATATCGTGGATTTAGCTAAAGGACCAACATGGGTGACATGATGAATGAGATGGGAAAATTAAAGGTTTATACATGCATGTACTGTACGAAAAAACTCTCTCCGTCCTCGAAATAGATGAACGGCCATTCTTTAAACCCTGAACAATACGAGTGATGAAAATGATGCCAACAAAAGAATTGCCTCGATCGTGAGTGATTTTAGGAATCAATTAATGAACAACTCCAAATACTGTACCATGATGGAGTAGGCCAGGGTAGACAAGGAAAGGTCAGCAATGTTAACGGGCTCTATGAGGCAACATAACTGAGACTAGTTGAATACTCGTGTGTTGTCAAGATATTTTTTCTCCTGCATATGTGCAAACGTTCACATACATTGAAGCGACTTCCCAGCCATCAGCTTTCCGGGAGCTCCTTTATGGCGCTCATTAACGACGGTTAAGTCCCGCGCCGCCTACAAGCTTCGTTAGTGGGCCGGCCCACGAATGTTGCGCGCTTGCTGCTTCTTCTGTTTCGTGTTCTCGCCTGTTTGAAGCCAGCAACCAGAGTTCAATTTTTTCGTTGCTTCATGCTGTTACGTGGTGTTTCCTTGTACGTTCAACTAATCTTGCACGAAGTATTTTTAAAATTGGAATCATTTTAGAAAATTGAAACATTTTTAAATTTAGAACCATTTTAATTTTGAAACCATTTTAAAAATTGGAACAATTTTCAATTTTAGAACCATTTTCAAATTTGGAACCATTTTAATTTTGGAACCATTTTCAAATTTGGAACCATTTTCAAAATTGGAACCATTTTGAATTTCGAAACCATTTCATAATATGAACCATTTTCAAATTTGGAACCATTTTCAGAATTTAGGAACCATTTTCAAAATTTAGAATCATTTTTATATTTGGAACCATTTTCAATTTTTAAGCCATTTTCAAATTTAAAAACATTTTCAAATTGGAAACATTTTAAAGAAAAATTAAAAGAACGAAAAATAATATGAAAAAGAAAACAAAACAGAAAAGAAAAATGAAAAAATGAAAAGAACAAAAACTAGAATGGAAACAGAAAAGAAAAAGAAAAAGAAAAAGAAAAAAGAAACAGAAAAAGAAAAAGAAAAACAGAAAAGAAAACAAAGAAGAAAAAACAAGACAAACAAAACATGCCACTATGGGCCGGCCCACTAGGTCGCTCCCGTTAGCTGTGCGACGCCTACGCGCCGCTAACGGGCAATATATAGGAATTGCCAGCTTTCCCCTGTCCTCAACGTAAGTCAATTTACGCAAGAAAGGAAAAACAAGAAGGAAAGAAAAACAAACATTTAGAACCAACGAAATGAAGGAAGATCTTCCGCTGCTACTGTACGAAACAACAAAACACAAATCTAAAAAACAAACAAGTGCACCGAATCGATCTCTCTTTACAAAAAGGGCCATATGCACACGAAGGCCCATGCTGGCAAAAGAAAAGAGAAAGGGCCATCTAGATGAACGACAGCGCCTAACGGAAACGGAAACGCTAGAAGAAAGATTGAGACCTAATATAGTAGTTGAAAATTCAAAAAAAAAAATGACGGTCACCGTGTTGACTGAGAACTAACTCGACTGAGAACTAGCAATTCAGATAAAATATAGTACATTTAATTTCCTAGCTCTGAAGGATTTGGTAAAGATTCGAACAAACTATTGATTTCATTCCAATTATTATTTATTGTCTCTTTATTTGCATGAATAAATGCACGGCTGTCATGGTCAACTGGTTCCAATTTGTTTTGGCACATATATATTCCAGTTTATATAGCTAATATCTATTTAATTTTTGCGACCTATTTATGGAGTTGTGTACACGGTGTTCTACGGTTTCTTATGATCACTTGTTTTTCGCCTTTATGTTTTTTCTTTTACTTTTATGTGGCTGTGTACATCTTAATTATGTAGAGGTTGGGTGTAATGTTTAAGTCTCTTAAGTTATAAAACCTCCTTTATGAAAAAAGTTAATACTCTATATAAAATCCGATACTTAGTTAAAAGAAAATACGGACGCCGTGAACTAGCTACTTTTTTCCAAAAAGGACGAGTATCACATAAATTTTATTTGATCACACGATCGAGCAAATAGACATGAACAAGCTAGCTACTACGTATGACCAGGATTCAGCACTTCCATGCTAATGGCGTATGCGATACGGGACAGCGCATCGGCATCGCCGTCCTCCTTGTATATCGGGTTCTTGTACGGCAGATGCCGCCAGGGGTGGCATCGCCGATACAAAGAAGTCAGGGACCGGGATTGTGCGGCAGATGCCGCCAGAGGTGGCCTAGATGCTGAGGTTTCAGATATCTGGGCACTCCTCCATGCCTTTGTTGCAAGGAGGGGTCTTTTGTGTCTGTGGGGTTCAGGTTTGCATGACCGAACTGGTGCACGACGCAACTGCTAGGAAGGGTTGCCACTCCGTTGCGGATCGAGGGAGTTTGTTTTTATGGCGAGCACTTGCGGGTTTTCCACCTAAGGCTAGGAGAGCGGCTAGGGGGCCATCATCCACTCGATGTGGGGGATTTCGAAGGAGAGGAACCGAAGGGCCTTCTGCAGTGTGGCGATCTTGCCTATGGAGGTGGCGGCTTTGGTGTGGGAAGAGTTGGTGCCGCGGGCTTTCGCCCACACGCACGATCCTGGAGACTCGTTTTTTTGTTTTTGACTATTCCATACTACTATTAAAAGAGCAAACATGTTGTGGATACATTAAATTTGAGTCGTTTAATATCAGATCAACGGATCAGATTGTTTCAACAATGTTGAGCACCTCAACACATCTTTTCAGTTTGTATAATTACAAGAATTGCCACCGCAGAAAAAGAAACACATCTGTGCGATGGCCGGCGAGGCAAGCTCGGCCATAGTCCAAGCCCCGACCTCCGCCATCCCGTGAATTCTCTGGCGCATTGCTACTGGATTTCCCGAACGCCGCCATGGTCCTCCATCTCCTCCACCTCCAGCGCGGCGCCGGCAGGCCACTGCGCCTCCCTCCAGCTCTAGCGCCGCCTCCTGATTCCCATCGCCGGCCGGATCCGCCGCATCCGCAAATCCACGCACGCCGGCGGCCGGAGCTCCGCGCGCCTCCTGCTTTCCGTTGCTGGCCGGAGCCATATACATACAGGGGAAAAGGAAAAAAGAAACGCAAGGACAAATTCTGTCGCCTGCCGGTCGGCGGTCGCCATTGCTGCTCTTCTTCTACACCCAGGGGATTTGCGACCTGGAGTCTGGAGCAAGCCGGCGGCTGCCGCTCCTCCGGTCAGTCCTCCTATCCCTCTCCCACGTTCTCCCTCTATCTCTTCCCTTCCCCTCCCTCCGCCGGCGCGAGCTGCAGGAAGTAGACGCCGTCCATCACCTCCACTGCCCCGCCCCAAACCATAGATCAAACAGACGGGATGGGGAGCGGTGGCGGCAGGGGGAACGACGGCGGAGGGGAGTAGCGGCCACACCCTGGCCCTTCCCAAGGCGTCCACTCCCCTGGCCCTGCCCAAGCCGGCCACCTCCCTTTCCATTGATTCCAAAAATCCAATACAGCTGCCTATTTGCCTTCAAATATTCATGTTGATGCATGATCACGGAGCCTGGGGATTTGTAGTACGAGATGATCAGAGAGAATTTCTTGGTGCTGGTGCCGGGAAGATCCCTCATGTTCGTTCTGCTCTACACGCATAAGTCATTTACCAATTTTTCTGATTGTTGGTTGGTCCTAGCATAATTTGTTACTTGAATCCATTGACAGAATAAATAGAAGTGTAGTACTAAACATTATTTAGAGTCATTTAACAGTATTTATGGATGTTGGTTGGTCCTAGAATAATTTGTTACTTGAATAAGTTGACAGGATAAATTGAAGTGTGGATGGGAGCTTGCTGATGCATGAAAATTATAAATATGAACTTGCAGACAATTGGGTCATATATGCACTCTGAAGAAGATGCATGTATCGATGTGTGTGGAGACCATGGGGATTCAGTGCGTCATATACACCTACGTCCAGGTCCAGCAGCGTCAGGGGACATATACACCCTCTCAGCAAATGAGGTTAACACTTTACACTCAAGTATGTTTCTTTTATCTTTCATACATATATTTCTATGATGAAGCCATTAGAACCTGAGATCTCAATAAGGATATTATTGCTCTGCTACAGTTTTTTAATCACTTTTTCCGTGTCATTGTGCATAGAAGAAGATTTTATTTCATTTACTCATGTTTGCTCAGTTTGGTTGTTTGTCTTGACAGATTATGTGGTGCTAATGCTTCAAGACTACTTCCTGGCCACTCGCAATGCAGAGACTTTTATCTTCGAGATATCCAGGTATCTTATTTTTGTTAAGCACATAACTGCAAAGTTGTTACCCACGATCAGGCTTATGAAATCCACAATATCCAGGTAGATGGCTATATCTGAAGAGATATTCAGAAGGAGAACACATCATGATTCAATGAGCCGTTGCTTTCCACCATGCCAAACTCGCTTAGATATTCAGCTTTTACCCTGACTAACATAATGGAGGTGCAGAGATGCCACGAGGTCCATAAGCACATAGTAGTACGATCAGTAACTACATGGAAATCATTTACCATGTCCGATCAAATCAGTCACCGTTAGACCCGAAGGCACCCTCACCACTGACGGTGGCATCAAATTTGTCAACCTCGGCCACCCCCAGCGAGGTGACCAGCTGATGACCATCTGCGCGACACGGTCCCCAGGCCATACGGCATAGTTTGTCCTCTGAATAAATAAATGTAACTGTTTTTCTTAAGGCCATTTGGATTCAGATTTTAATCTGATCCAAACATCCTTTTGATATCATGACATGCTCTCTAAATGCCTGCATGTTGTGGTTGTTGGCTTGGGGTGAACACAAATTTCTCTCCTCTTCTACTTGATCACTTCGTTAGTTCATTTGCTCTACTGGGACAGGCTACAACACTGTGTTGTATCTATGCTGAACCTGTGTTAGCATTATTGGTGATCGTGTATGAAATTCTCGAAGGGAAATTTCACATTTTATGTTCAAACGTGAGATATGTGTAATGATAGAAAAAAACTTAAAAGACCGTGTCGACGCGCTTCTCACAAAAAAAATCTTTCCATTCTAATGAGCAATTGACCTAAACATATTCATGTCAGATTTTTTCTTTTCATGTCGATTAGTATATGTAAACATTAAAAAACCTTGAAACCCATTTAAACTAAAAAAACAAGGATACATTTTAAAAATGGAGATGTGCGTTGCACGTGCATATGTTCACTAGTAAGAGATAATTCCATAGCTCAAAAATTCTGTACATAAAACTCTATTCTATCTAATCGGATGGTGGATACGACCGCTTTAAACCTCAAAAAAAAAAATCAGGTTCTTCTTGGCGCTCCCCTCGAACAAAAGAATGTCGCAGTTCTGAGGCATCACTCAACTTCGAGGATGCCGCATCGACGTGGCCGGCACGGAAGTCCTGAAGCGCGGCCACCAGCCTATCGTTCATCTCCCTGTATATGCTGAGGCACCCCCGAGGTTGCGGACGAGGTCGGCGAGGACGAGCACCGTCGACGTGACGTTGGCTGCAATGAGGTTGGCTGCGACTACGGCGAGCTCGCCAGTGTCCTTGGCGGCTGCGCCTGCCGGGTCCGCTGAGAGGGTGCCCACGCAGTACTCGTAGTTGTACGTCGCGGCGCACGTCTTGGTTATAAGCGCCGATGGTGTGCCGACAGCAAGGCCGCCGTCGGCAGCCGCGAGGAGGAGGGTGAGGAGTAGAGCAACTCGCTGGATCGTCATGGACATCCTCGTAGTCGTAGTACTCACCGTAACTCCCAGTGATGGCAACGGCCGGCGAAGTGTATTTATGTTTGAAATCTGTACCAAATCAATCAGATCTAGGCAGGTTTAATGACCTTAATGTTGAGATATGAAGCGATGGAAGGAAAGTTAAGAGTCATCTCGGCTGGTGGACAAAGGTATCAATTAGATATATATCAAATTGTTGTTGGTTTAGTATGCAATATATGTAGAATTAAGAAAATCTTACACGACTAAGAATTATGAAATCAAATAAGAATAATAATACAAATCAAAATAATTTGCGCAGTAATCTTATTTAAAAAGTTCCATGTCGTCAAGCAATTTGTCACACTGATATGGAAGCCAGGAAAGGCATACGAACAAACAAAGATACTTTGGCTAAAATAACCACAATGAACTTCACGGGAGCCATGCTTCCACATACGATACAACCAAATATCTGTTGCAGTCATGCATGGCTAAGTATACAGCTCGGTGATGGCCATGAATCCTAGAACAGGCCTTGTCTTGTAGTGGTTGAACCCTGCGTCCTTGAATATCTTGCGCCACTCATGCTCATCACGCTCTTTTCCTGATGTGATCACCATCATCAACAGATCGAACGTGACTTGAGCTTCTAACTTGGCACTTGAAGGAGATCCGACGACTATATCCACGATTATTACTTTGCCACCAGATTCAGGGATCGCCTTCTTGCACTGTGTCAAGATCTTAACGCAGTCCTCATCGTTCCAGTCATGTAGCACATACTGTAATCAACACTTGGTTAATTAACTAATTAATTAATGAAAACAACTTACTAACTAAAAAAATCTTCATCAGTTCACGGGTACTCTACCTTGAGGAAGACAACATCAGCAGGTGGGATGGAACGCATCATGTCACCTGTGACGTACTCGACATCGTCATCAGCTGGGATGGAATTGATCACATTGGGGAGGTCCAGAACCGAACACTTGATGTGCGGGTAGGCCTTGGCGATGGCCCTGGCCGCGGAGCCTGTCCCTCCGGCAACATCGACCAACGAGGTTATCCCCTCGAACATCTCGCCATAGTTATTGAGGATGAAGTTCATTGCAAACTGAGTGTCGGATGCCATGCCGGCGTTGAAGACCTGGTTCATCTTCGGGTCACGGTCCATGACACCCCACAGGTCTGTGCCGTGCGCCATCCTGAACGGCATCTCGACAGCAGCCGCGCCGTCGTCGCTCTTGAACCAGTCTGGCAGGTGCATGGCCGCCGTCACATGGTATTTGGTGGTCTGGGAAAGCACAAACGTCGAGAGGCTCGCGCGAGGCTGGTTGGCACCAGCGTCATCCACGAGGAGGCGAGACAACGGCGTGAGGCGGTAGATTCTCGCGGTTTCCCCGTCCCCGTATTCCCCTGCGACAGGTATATCAACAGAAAAAATACCTGAGGCGGCAAGAAACCTCATGAGACGAGGAAGGTGTGCCTTCTTGCTCTCCGGCACAGAAATGGTGTCAAGCAAGTCCGACAGCGTGGCGGCACCGCCGCAGTGGTGTATGGCATTGGGGAGACCAAGGCTGATGGCACACTCGAGGGCCATGGACTTGAGATAGCTGAAGGTAAGGTTCCAGAGCTCAGTATGCGCCTCCAGGAGCTCCATATTGGAAGAGGTCATCATGGAGTGGTTTTCATCCATGGTGATTAAGCTTGCAAGATACCTATATAGATTCTGATAGTGGATATCGAGGATTTATAGGCTGGCAGAGTCACATGCATTGAAAGGCTCATGGCGGAGCTTTCTACTTTACAGTGTGGAGCACGGGGTGTTCCACTATATATTTCGCATATATAGCCATATATGACTTAACTTGTGGTCTTAGTGGGAGATGGCTTGAATTTCAGGTTAGTGGTTAGAGTGGTGCGAGCTGTTCTTACTGGAAGGTGGTGCCATGTGGGAAAAGCCAGTAGAGAAAGAGAGGACGAAATAAGTGGAACATGAGTAGATAAACAACATGGACCGAGACGATAAATTATGCCAAAGCATTATCATGGTCTTGTAAATGAGCGGCAGTATGATCTTGGTCTTGTGCGTACGTTGGGAAAGTAGTTAGCCATCAATAATTGTGTTCTTTACTCTCTACTTCCGAAACTGGAACCTGATACGGGGTTGGCTTACGTCCATCACGATGTCAATCACTTCAAAATATCTCAAGTCACCATGGATATCAAAGGTGAACTCATTCATTCCTCTTTGTGAGAACTCATTTCTCTACCCTGTCGGACTGTATACGACGTCATCCCCGTATCTTGTTGATACCAGGCTTGTCACGATCTACGCGGGTACACGAGAGGATGACAAGGTGCACGAGAAATGAACCCCGACAAGACGGTCGCTTGGAAGAGGAGAAAGAAGAAGAAGCCGAAGCTTTAGGAAGCGGTACTACCGCCGACAGAACGGTACTACCGCCGGGAACCAGCAAGCAGTACTACCGCCCCGATACCGATGCAGGTACCACTGGAACAACCTTCGAGTCGTATTTAGCGGTGCCAACGTCGGTAATGGGCCGGTACTACCGCCCGTACCTATACAGCGGTACTACCATTCCTAGAGCGGTACTACACCCTGCTTGTGTGCGGTTTGGGTTGAGAGCACAGGTATCCTCTCCACCCACCTCTTTGGGCTTAGAATATAAATTGGGACCCTCTCCCTCAGATCTAGGTTAGGTAAGATATGAGATAGAGATAGCTAGTGCTCACCCCTCCCCTTGTGGAGAAGATCTCTCTTGTGAAATCAAGATCTCTTCTTATCATTCATCTGTTGAGTTGTATCAAGACTCCTTCTTATGCTTAGTCTTTCTTTGTTGGATTCTATTGTGGTCGTCTCTCCCGCGGGGTTCTACCGCCATAGTCTCTCCTCCCACGATTCTACCAAGCGCTCTCCAATCCCTCTCTTGTGGATTCTACTGGACCGGTTGGACCGACCGGTGAGGGAAACGTGTCCTTGTATCATATTTGTGTTCCTGTGTTCTTCACATTTTTCGTGTTCTGGTGCCTTGTGGGAAAGAGCATACATTGAAAGGCTCCATGGTGGAGCTTTCTACTTTACAGTGTGGAGCTTTCCAATACAGGCACATATAGCCATATGACTTGCCTTTCTGGTTAGAGTGCTTGCACAAGGTGTGAGCTGTTCTTGCTAGAGTGGGTGCCTTCAGGAAAAGCTTGGGGAATACGTGACTAGATAAAACAACGTGGATCAAGGAGGTTTGGCGTAGAACATAATTTATGTGATAGGTTGAGCCTACAACTAGAGAAACCCTTTTAGCAAAAAACAATTCATATTGTTGCATGCATATGCACATGTGTAGATGAAATTGCACCTGCTTGACAAAAAAAAAAGAGCAGAGCAGGACCGCGTGGAATTATTTGACGCGATAAATTAATTGAGCAAACAAAAATGAGCTAGCTATAATTGTGCCATGTGAATGAAACCCAGAACGAGACTCGAATTTGGCTTGACCATGTATCACCTCCATATCCATGGTGAATCTGTATGCCATATCTCCGAGTCGAGGTGGGCCTTTCTTGACGCGGATGATGTACGTACTAATTAATTCACTCAGGAACTCTAAAAACCGACATGGCTAGTAAACACTGAGTCTAGAAACAAACGACCACATGAGCCAATAGTAATTTAGATTAAACAACTGATAAATTGGCCTAGATAGTAAATATATTTTCGGTCGAACATTGTATAATAAAACTTAAAAAAATAGCCATGTTCTTAAAATTCTTGAAAATGTCTTAAACGGAAGATAACTTGGCAAGCGCAACATTGTGCACGAGCCTCCAACTTAGAGCAACTCTAGTAAATTGGCTATGCGAGACCCACATACCAAAATGGGGAAACCGCTTGGACAGATTGCCCAAAGCCACATCTCTATAATGTTAGACCTACTTGTCACTCTCTCTCTCTCATCTCCCTCTGTCTCTCTGCCCCGAACCTCACCACGCCGACCATTTGTGCCGAGCGGCCGAGCAACAACTCGCTTGAACACTCGGTGACTGTCGTCAAGTAGGCTGTGGGAGGCCAGAGAGGTGAGGAAGTTCGAAGCGTGGCTAGTGAGAGACCGGCAAGGACGAGCTGGCTGAGGAAGAGTTGGTCAGAGGGAGGCACGAATAGGATGAGCTAACCAGCAAAGGTAGTGGGAGACACGTCGCGCACGCCGGTGTGGTGCAGGGGTGCGGTGACCGAGGGAAACAATGTCAGCCTCAATTAAAACCATAGAGAATGTCGCACCTAGTCCATATCATCCAAATGAGGTATGCGGGATTTTTTTTTCGTATATAGAAATAGAGATATGGAAATTTTTATCTTAGCATGCAAAAACCAACTATTTTGCAAGGATTTGTTTTAATAATTATGAAATTTGGTATTTAACGATTTTGAATATGGATATTTTTAAAAAAAATAGAATTTGTTTGAAGAGTTGTCCAACCCAATCGATGAAATCTTCCTTGCACTCTTGGACGTACCAGTTTGTTTGTACCTATCTTGCGTAGTCTATCAATTAAAAATACAATTAACGGATAAAAGAGGATATAGCTTATGTAAATCAAAAATATCGAACGGTTGCCCATGTCCAGATCATTGGTAACACCATATATAGTTAAAACAAATCCTCCAATACCTTTGTTTGATATCGAAGTTATAAATCTATACTTCTAGATTTTGAAAGACACTAAAAGGTTAATAACATTTTCAAGAAATTCAGTCAGTTGGTTGAGTTAATAATTTTAACGGAAAAGGAAAAAACACAATACCGAGTAGAGTAACGTTGCGTACCTCTTATGGAAAGGACATCTCCATTTATCGTGTAGTAATGTGAATTTGGATATTTGATAATTTTAAATATTGATATATTTTTAAAAATAAATTTTGTTTGAAGAGGTATCCAATCCGATTGATGAACTCTGCTTGCACTCCTGGACATACCATTTTATTTGTACATATCTTGCATATATTTTTAATTAAAAATATAGTGAACGGATAAACGAGGATATAGCTTATGTTAATCAAATAAAAAAATCAACGGTTGCTCATGTCTAGATCATCGGTAGCACCATGTATAGGAAAAGCAAATTCTACAATACCTTTGTTTGATATCGAAGTTATAAAGATATACTTATGTACTCCCTCTGTTTCTAATTATAAGATGTTTTAGATATTGCAATGCTGACTACATACAGACTAAAATTAGTGAATATACAAACTAAAAGAATCTAGATGCATACGAATTTGAGAAAAGTGAAAAAAGTAAAAAATCTTACATTACGGAACAGAGGGAGTAATATTCTAGACTTTTAGAAAATCTAAAAAATTAAATAATGTTTTTGAGAAATTCAGTCAATTGGTTGGGTTAACAATTTTAATGGAAAAGGGAAAAACACAATACCTAGTAGTAACGCTGCATACCTCGTATAAAAAGGGCATATCAATTTATCGTTTACAAATTTTGAATTTAGATATTTAACAATTATGGATAGTAAAAAAATATTACAATTTTGTTTGAAGTTATCCAATCCGATCGATGAACTCTTCTTTGCACTCCTGGACATACCATTTTGTGTGTACATATCCTGCCTAGACCCTCAATTAAAAATAAAGATGGACGGATAGATTAGGATATAACTTAGGCAAATAAAAAATCGAATTGTTCCTCATGTCTAGACCATCGGCAAAACCATGTATAGGTAAACAAATCCTCCATTACTTTGTTTTTTTTTAGATAAAAGGGTCACCCCCGATTTCATTAATGAAACATTTTTTGCTACAGGTTCTAACATCCAAAACGCACCCTCATCCGCAACAGTCTTTTTAGGCAAGAGGCAGGACCAGAAGTAAAGGAAACAACAGGCAAGCTAAAGAAATAGGAAAAGATTACAAGCCACACACAGGCTCGGTAGGCTAAACCTAGCAGCGACTTCTAAAGGCTTCCTCTTCTTTAGGTTTTCCTTTTTCTTCCCTTTTCCTTCTTTTTGCGCCTCTTCGTTATTCGTCGGCAATTCCCATCTTTTTCACTCCAACCTGAGAATCCATGGCTTCCAGCTTTTCCTTGCTCCATACACTTCCAGCGCAACCTTCTCCACACCTTAGCGCTGAACTTGAGATTGTCCTTTCCATCCTGCTTCACCTGCAAAGAGCTCCAATGTTGGATCCACTCACAAATTCTAAGAACTACAGAACACGGCTCATCAGGCCAAATATTCTGAAAGCGTGCAAGATTCCTTGTTTTCCAACCCCCCCCCCCCCCCCCCCCAAAACTGCTGCAATACCTACCGCTACCAAATCTCTTTTCTTCTCTCCATATCCCCGTAGCCATCCAGAAATGCATTGATCAACCGAGGTAAAATGGCAGTCTATGCCAAAAGCCGAGCTGACCACGTTCCAGATATATCTAGCTAGTTGGCACATGAAAAAAGGTGGGTGATAGATTCATTTAACCCACATAACAGACATTTTGCCTCAGTCTTCCCTCCCTTGTGCAATAACACATCCCGCGTTAGGACGCTTTTTTTAGCACCAACCACAGAAAGGTTTTGACGCGCAAAGGGATCTTTACTTTCCACATGAATTTATAAGGGATAGTGTTTCGGATCTGCATCGCCAGATGGAATGATTTGACCGAGAAATCACCAGATTCGGTTAGCTTCCATCGCAACATATCTGGTGTTTCATTCAGTGAAACCCCATCAAGCAACCTAAGCATCCCCATCCACTGTATCCCTAGTTCCCCAACCCTTGCTCTTCGAAATCTCAAAGAATTTACTCCATTAGCAAAAACATTTTTCACAGTTTTCAACTTGTCTAGAGTAACAGAGAACAACCTTGGAAATTGTTTGGCTAGAGACATGTCTCCCACCCAATGATCTTCCCAAAAACTGGTTTTATCTCCATTTCCCACTATCACCTTACAGCAAGGCCAGAAAAGAGGCTTAACCTCCATAAGCCCCTGCCAAAAATGCGAGTCACCCGGCTTAGCTAAAACCTGACAGAGAGTAGTTTTCCTAAGGTATTTACTAGAATCTTTGCCACAGTCCCTCCTCATTGAAGAGTTTCCAGAGCCATTTCGAGAGGAGTGAGATATTCATTAATTCTAAATCAAGAATCCCCAAATCTCCCTGCTCTTTGGGCATGCAGACTGTCTCCCATTTGACTAGATGATACTTCTTTTTCCCTTTATCTCCACTCCACAAAAAGCCTTTCCGCACTCTTTCCATGCTTTCCCTAGGTCCAGCAGGAACCACATAGAAAGACATCATGTACAAAGGAACGCTAGTGAGTGAAGAGTTGATTAAAGAAACCCTTCCCCCCATTACCAGATTTTCCCTTGCCATGGACATAATTTAATTGCCATCTTATCTTCTGAAGGCCTCCAATCTGACACTTAAGTCTTTTTTTATTCACTGGTACTCCTAAATATTTCATAGGCAGTACACTGGAATTGCAAGTTAGAAAATTTTCAAAATCCTTCACTCTCTCCACAGCACTTCCACACAATAAATATCACTTTTGTTAAAATTAATTTTTAATCCTGATAATTGTTCAAAGAGGCACAGAATAATCTTGAGATTCTTTGCATACTCGAGATTGTCTTCAAACATTAGGACAGTGTCATCTGCATATTGCAGAATGGCAACTCCCCCTGTTATTAAATCTGAAGCAAGTCCTTTCAACAAACCCTGCCCTGAGCCCTTTCTATCAAAATTGCCAACACATCAACCGCAATATCAAAGAGCAGGGGAGACAAGGGGTCACCCTGCCTAAGCCCCTGATAGGTAGAGAAATAAGAACCTACCTCCCCATTAATTCTTATCCCCACTTTACCACTTGTGACAATTTTCATAACCATATCTATCCATTCCAAAGGAAACCCTTTTTGCTCCAAAATTTGATAAAGGAAAGGCCATTTAATCTTATCAAAGGCTTTCTCGAAATCAATTTTAAAGAGAACTCCGATTTCTTTTTAGAGTGTAGATCATTTAGCACCTCGTGTAATACACAAACCCCTTCCATGATATATCTACCTTAAGGAAGGCAGTTTGTGTAGGTTTTATTACTTTCTGGATCACTCCAGTGAGTTTATTAACCAAGACTTTTGTCAGAATCTTCAGAGTTACATTCAAGAGACAAATGGGTCTAAACTTCTGGATTTTATCCACGTCTTTCCCTTTTGGAACTAGCGTGATTACTCCATAGTTTATCCTCCCAACATCTAGCCTGCCCTCCTGAAAATCCTGTAGCAGTCGAACAGATCATCCCTCACAATATCCCAGTGTTTTTGGTAAAATTCCACATTAAAACCATCCGGGCCAGCTGCTTTGTTAGTTGCCATACCAAATACAGCCTCCTTCAGGTCATCTAAAGTGAATTTCCTCTTTAAATAAACACAATCTTCCACAGATATTTTTGTTAGGTCATCACCCAATAACCTAATAGTAGAGTTATCAGGATGGCCAAACAATTTTTTGTAGAAATCTGTGATATAGACCTTAAGATTGTTTTGTCCTTCAATCACTCCTTCTTGCATTAACCTAAAAATCGTTGTCTTCCGTCTCCTCCCATTAGCTTTTGCATGATAGTATTTCGTATTTCTGTCCCCTCTAAAAGTTCAGTTTCTTTCGCCCTCTGCTTCCATTTAACCTCCTCTTCTTTCACTATGTTTCTCAGTTGATGTTGCATTTCTGCTTTAGAGGTTCGATCCTGAGCAGACAGAACCATTTCCTCACCTTTCCTGTCAATTTCATCAATTTTTTAGCAAAATCAATTCTCTTTCTTTTATATTCTCCCCTCATATTTCTGTCCCAGCCTTTCAACCCTTCCTCATCTCTCTTAACTTTTTCTGCCATATGTCAATTCTTGTGTCTCCTATATACGTTTTCCCCCAAATACCCTCCACTTTTTTTGAGTTCATTTCTAAGCAGCCAGCAGTTCTCAAAACGAAAAGCTACGGGTGCCATAGTTCTGTCCCCCGATTTTATAAGTAGAGGTGTGTGGTCAGAAAGCTCGCTAGGTAAAGTTGTAACGCACACAAGGGGGAAATGTTCCTCCCATTCCGGCGATACAATAACCCTATCCAGGAGTTCATAAGTAGGATCTTCATGATTATTACACCACGTATATTTTCTTCCAGACATAGCTAATTCCATGAGGCCCCCTTGATCAATAACAGCATTGAACAGGGGACTCCATCTATTATATCCACCCGGTTTATTTTTATCACTGTCAGCCTAGTCATATTAAAATCTCCGGTGATCATGATGGGATGACGAGAAGCTTGAATGACATGAACTAACTCAATCAGGAAGTTAGCCTTGCCTTCTTGCTGTGCATCTCCATACACAACCACCAATTCCCAGGTAAAATTATCAAGTTTGCTAGTAATAAGCAACCTAACAAAATATACCCCAGAGCTTTTCTCCACATCATAGTGTCTCTATTAACCCCTACTAATATGCCACCTGACCTTCCTCTCGCAGGGATCCCCTCCCAACATTACTCTTGACCTCCGCTGATTTGTTTCAGGAAATCAACAGTATACTCTTGCCTAACTGTCTCTTGAATCCCTATAAAATCTAACTTGTGCTCGGCCGCATTATCAGTAATATTGGATTTTTTTACATAATCCCCTGTTCCCCTACTATTCCAAATAAAACCAGATAACATAATCATTTTTTTCTTCTCCCGCTTTTTCTGCCAATTATAGTTCTAACAGGTGTCTTAACCTGCACTGAACTAAAGCAGGGCAAGTTTTTTTAACCTGTAAATTCTCAATATCCCTCGACTCACCCTGTCTCCCAATATTTCACAGTCGGCATTATTTAGCTTAAGCAGGTTAAGCAAGACATCATCAACAGCATCAAACTGTGATTCATCCGCTTCCTGCTCTCGCAAGACTGTGCTAACTCTACTTTCCTCAAAGATTTTTACTCTGGCTTGTTCTTGTCCTCTGAGCAACCCTGAATTATATTGGACCATATCTAGAGATGCCCCTAAGTCGATGCCAATGAACCTAGCAATTTCGAGAATACAACTATCAGAAGTATTTAAAACAGAATGGTCGGAATTACCTCCATCACTCTCCAAATCCTTCTTTGCTTTTGCCATTTTTGCTCTGTCCATAATAGGAACATCACTTTTAGGAGCCAATCTGTCGCTGAATCTCACAATGTTTTCCCCAGCTTCATCCAGAAAACCTAGTGCATTGTTGTTCTTGTGCCCTTTCCCTTCTTGGATCTCGTTTGCTTTGGTACCAAAACTAACTGAAGAGTCAGAGGTGTTCCCAAAGTCAGTGCCAGACAGGTCCACCTTCCCCTGCAGCGTGTTAGTATCCATAGGATCACTAGTGTTCATTGCAGCATTATCTCCACAACCCTCTTTCTCTTTATTTTCCTTCTGGACCGCAGCTTCACCAGCAGCTGCTGCTGGAGCAGCTGTTTTTGGAGCAGCTTCCTCCAGATCATTTTCAATGTTTCTCCCTTTGTTGATCAGCTCTTCATCTATCGCATCTTGCTGCCGTATCGCTGCATCCCTTTCTTCTAAAGCTTTCCTGGTCCCCTCACTTGCTTGAATCAAAGGAACCTCCTGTGTTTTCCCCTCCTCGTTCTTCTGTCGCTTGCCATTTCTTTACTCAAATTCTTGTGAGATTGTATCTTCCATATCATCAAAGTTCTGAATGTATTCTTCTTCTGGCCTCAGCCACCCTTCCTCTACAACTTTTTCAATCTGGAAGTAGATGTAGTATATCATTAGCTTCTTGGTTGTCAGTTTTGTCATAGCCAGAATCTTCCTGTTATCCACCACACCAACCAAAATTCTCACAGCCCCAGTTTTCTTGAAGGTTTCCATGTCCACTTCAATTACCTGCCCAAGTGTAGAGCCCACCTCACATAGGCCTTGGTAATTTTTTAAGGACGTGGGGACTCACTTCGCTCTCACCCACACCGTGTCCATCTTTCCTGCCGCCATTGTGTCATCAGTCCACTGTTGCACATTAATTTTGATTTTTGCACCCCTCAGAGTCACCCAATCATAGATAGACACTTCACTAATCCTGATAGCTGACGAAAAGTTAACCAAGAACAAACCGGTATGAATCTCCTTCGCCTGCCAGCTCCATTTCCACGGGTAAGTACTCCTCAGGCAATTTTCAAGCAGCTTCGCAGTAACTACAGTGTCAGAACCTTGCTGCACCTTGACCATGGCAATAGCTTTCCCCTTATCCTCCGCAACTCCTTCCTTGGCATGCTCAGCCACAAAGCAAGCAAGTCCAGCACCTCCAAATCCCACCAAAGATGCAACCGGCTTTTTCTGCTTCAGAAGCACACACTTGGAAGACATATGTCCTTTTTCACAGTTTACGCACTCGACATCCTCAGCACAGTCTTTGGTCCAGTGTCCCTTCTGCCCACATTTGTTGCAGACTGCCTTAGCCACATCAGGGGCTTTGACCACACCACTGTTCGACCCTTCAGATCGAGGTCCTGAAGAGGATTGAGCTTTTGGTGGCAGATTTCCACCTGACGAGCTCACCCGAGGTTCCGAAACAGTCAGCTTATCTGCACGCGAGATGTTTCCATGCCCAGAAGAGACCCCTTCCGAAACCTCTTTGCTCTTGTTCCCATCACCACTAACAACATCCTTCCTTGCATAGTACAGGTTGCGATTTGGGTATTGATTGTTCCCAAAGCCTCTGTTGCCATAGGACTGGTTCTGGTGGAAATTACCTGGGTAAGGCGGCCTCAGATCCCTGTATTGATTCGGATGATACCCTAATCGGAAATCCTCCTCTCTGTCGTCTCTGCCCTGACCACCATAGTTGTAACTTCCACCGCCACCTCTCCCCCAAATCGATCCCCCATGATTTGAGGACTGTCGCCGCCGCCTTGCTTCCCGTCCAGAGATGTCCAAGGATGGGCACCAATTGTTCTAATCCTAGCTCGACCTGCCCCCCAAACGGCAAGGGCGTGTGGTTAAGACTAGTAGTAGAATTGGGCCCAACCATTGGCCTTTCATGGACTTGGGCTCTAGCTTGCGGCCCGGTTCGGCCCAAGGTCTTAATTGAAACTTGAATTCCAACGAAAACATGTACGTCATCACCTGGCATCCTCCATGGCCGCATTTGAGAAGATTGCACTGACGATCCCCCTGGTGGCCGAAGCAACACCGTCGCGGTCTCGCCGAGTCCCAAAGCTCTCTTAGCTTCCGTTAACGGATTCAAATTCTGACGAACAGTATTTCCCCTGCACATTTTGAACCATCCCTCTTCACTCGCGGTAAGAATATCCTCGATTGCAATATCCCTGTCCAACTTCGCACAACTGTTATCACGGATCGTCTCAACTGTAGGAGAACGATCCTCATGATTAACAGCTCGCTGGTTGGTAGTGTGACTGACATTCCTTTTCTCCCAAGCTAAAATCCTCTCAATTCTCTCAGTGATTTTTGCCAACCTGTTCTTTTTTGACTGCTTCCTTGAAGGAATTCCTCTAAGATCACAAGCCCTATCCAAAGCGTCTCCAAAAACAGGTGAGATAGGGACTTGCGATCGGAAATCATCCTCCAGAACGCAATCATCATCTGAAGCCTCATCATCTAGATCACTGGTGTCCGACAGGACCCAAAATTTTCCATTAGGAGCTGTGTGCGAAATTACCTTATTCAAATGGGAAGTAGCCTTCCCCTGCATGGCGCCGAGACGAACACCTGAATCCACCGCTACTGATGGAGCTCTCCCATCTAAGCAGTGACGATTTCGAATTCTGTCCTGATCATCGCGGGATCGACTCCATTTGGCATGCGCTGCACCTGATGCAGCGTCGCCGCCTGCGATCTGCTCATGGCCGCCAAGCGTCGCAACGAGGTCACTTTGTTGACCATCATCACCCAGATCGGCCGGTCTGGCATGATACGTCCTCTGTGCGCCGCCCGCTGCAGCGCAGACGCCGTCGAGTTCCTCACCGAGAACGCTCGGGAAGCAGTTCCGAAACGATCCCCCTGCAAGACGAGTTGCTAGCCCTGGGCCTGACATCCCGCCACGATTTCCGCCACCGCAGCACTCCTCTGCCCAATCGGCTTGGTAAGCGCCTACATCGTCACCGCCGTCATATCGTGGAAGTGTACAGCCCCAATCCGCACCATCACGCCTGAGTTCGGCGCCCTCCTAGCGAGCTCCAACAGCGCCTCTGCGGTCTCCATTACCTTTGTTTGATATCTAAGTTAAACGGCTATACTTATGACATTATGATTGAGTTTATAAAGACTTAAAAAACATATTTCTTCAACAAAAAATCAGTCATATTCGTATGAAAAGGACATATCCATTGGTCGCGACTCGCGAACGGTGATTCATGCACCTGGGACTCGGGGACGATGAAGAGAAAATTCCTTATACGACACTCTCTTAAAATCATGTTCCTTATTTGACACCGGTAAAAAATTTCTTCCCTATATGGACTCTTCCTAAAATTTCTTTCCCTATATGACACTCTAGTGCATTTTGTTCACCAAAGAGGCATAAAAAGACTTTTTTACCCCTGATGAATAATGTGACCAAAATTCGATAAAAAAATAGCTGCAGTAATATTAAATATTTAGACATTAGGTTAATATTTAAAAAGTTATTAAATCATTTTTTTTACACGACGATGATGTCTAACTTCCAGCGAGACGCCAAACATACGTATGCACTAACTAGCTAGGCTAGCTAGCAGCTGATCCATTGATAGAAGCAAGCACAACACGTATGCACGCAGGGTAGCATAAATGGGTGTTTATACGCTTATTGCGTCGCTCGCCGGGTATAAATACTTAATCCATTCCATCCGAGCTAGCGCGATGTAGCAAGCACAAATGCACAACATCGATTTCTTCCCGTCGCTTGCGCGTCTATAAATACAACATTGATTCCTTCCGATTACTTGCTGCATCGCTCGCCAAATATAAGTACCCATGTACGAAACTAGCTACTATCTAGCTGGTTTGCGTGTACACATGGAGTCCGGAGGATTGGAAAGAACCGTATGTACGTTGTGCATCTCGCTAAAAGCTCATCATCGTCGTGCCAAAAAAATGATTTAATAAATAACCTGATGTTTAATATTACATATTTATAGCCTTTTTAATATTTGGTTATTAAATATTTTGTTGATTTAATAATGTGACCAAAATATTACTGCAGATATAGTAACCGAATATTTAATATTACTGCAAATATTGTCCCGTGCAGAATTTTGGTCACATTATACACCAGGGGCAAAAATGTCTTTTCATACCTCTTTGGTGAACAAAATGCACTAGAGTGTTATATAGGGAAACAAATTTTGAGAAGAGGCCATATAGGGAAGAATTTTTTTACCAGTGTCGAATAAGGAACAGGATTTTAAGAGAGTGTCATATAAGTAATTTTCTCGACGATGAAAGGATAAGCATGACCTATACAACTAATCAAATATGTCTAGCAGCTTTGGCGCCATGTACGGTGTCCGGTACCTCGGCCAGAGGATGGGGATGACAAGGCCGCTGGGTAAGGATATGCCTATGCATATTCTTTGTCTAACCACTCTGCTCCAGCACTGAACCAGGTCACCAATCCTTTGTTCGATCGATCGCTTACCGATATAAAACTAAGGTTAGGATATTAGTAAATAAATAAATAAAGGTTAGGAGAAATGCAAACCGACAACGACGCTTTGACCAACAGCCACTTGCACGTTAAGATAAGCTCTGCCCCAGGTTTTAGAACTGAAACCACTGCAGTACTAATCCATTGCCACTGCATGTCGACAGTCCGGATATTATCCACAATCCTGTGTGCTAGCTGATCCGGTATATCTATGCTACCGCCTTAACCCTTCCGAAACCAAGCACGCAAGCCCCGCTGTTGTATACTTATATATAAGACGACCACGTCAGTCGATGATTATTATCACTAGTTCACTACTCGTTTTTCAGTACTCACCAATTCACCTTACATTCTGAATCTCGTTCGAAAGAAGTTGCTCTCTATCCTAGATGGGGTCCCTGATGGCCGGATGGGATTCGCCTCTTCTTGGCGACGACACCAAAGGTACGCACGTACAAGTTCAGTTACTGCTTTGCAGCCAGCCATGGATGCACGTATTCAGGCTTTATTAATCGTGAATAAACTGACGGTGTGCGTGACGCGCGCGTGCGTGTCAAGCTCGTAGGATGAGGAACCGGTCGCTGACAAAGGAGGAGGTGGAGGCCTTCCGGAGGCAGCACGGGAAGCCGGCGCCGGTGGACGTCGGCGGCGAGGCCGTCGACGACGTCGCCTCGCCATTTGCCTCTCCTGGTCGAACCATGGTACGCACTAGCCCTGCTCCAACAGTACGTCCATACATATATATTGCCCAATTAAACATCAGCTGGTTCTGTTTGCTTCCGTAGGAAAAGAGCCCGCTGGGGAGCTCGAAACAAAGGAGCTGGTCTCCGGTGGCTCCTGGGAACGAAGACATCGGTACGGGTGACGCCGACGCCGCCGGGGAGAGCGCCGGCAAGAGCCGGGACTGGTACGTAGCCGTGCCAATCAATGCAACCCACCGCCGACGATGAAGCTGTAATTTTGATTTGACGCGCACGGTTTATATTCCTTCTGATCTTGATGATTTGGTTGCTTGGATCGGTGGCCAGGTGGACGAGGAGCAACTGGGCGTTCCTGAACGAGCCGCCGCAGGAGATGGCGCCAGGCACGGCGCACAGCTACACGCCGCAGTTCCAGGTCGCCGGCGGCGGTCGGATCGCCAGCGAGAACGCCTGACCGGAGCTACGAAGTGTGCACGTACTGGCACCACGTTACGCTTTGGACTATCTGCACGGCTTCTCCTGCGGCGGCCGGATCGCCAGCGAGAACGCCTGACCGGAGCTACGAAGTGTGCACGTACTGGCACCACGTTACGCTTTGGACTATCTGCACGGCGTGGAAGTGCTCCATCAGCTTGTTAACTGGCCTCCGTGTAAATACACGCAATATGCGTCCGTTGTACAATAGGAGTATATTATATTGCAAACACATATCGCATACTCGTATGCGAGTGGTGTATGTCACAAAAATAAAAATAGAGTGAATATTGTACGATAACTGTAACGAACCGGGCTTTAAAAATAGAGTGAATATTGTCTAACGGAAACGGAAACGCTAGAAGAAAGATTGACACGAAATTACGAATCTTAGCGACACTAAATACGACGGTCACCGTGTTGACTGAGAACTAACTCGACTGAGAACTAGCAAGTCAGATAAATATAGTACATTTAATTTCCTAGCTCTGAAGGATTTGGTAAAGATTTCGAACAAACTATTGATTTCATTCTAATTATTATTTATTGTCTCTTTATTTGCATGAATAAATGCACGGCTGTCTTGGTCGACTGGTTCCAATTTGTTTTGGCACATATATATACCAGTTTATATAGCTAACACTCTATTTATTTTTTGCGACCTATTTATGGAGTTGTCTACACCGTGTTCTACCGTTTCTTATGATCACTTGTTTTTCGCCTTTATGTTTTTTCTTTTACTTTTATGTGGCTGTGTACATCTTTTTTTTTGAATTTTTCCACGTATATTAAATCAGAAAAGAGTACACGATTACATTGATTATAAAAACAAAACTAAAAGAGACTAGCAAATCTATGAGATATTCAAACTCTTTCTTCATCCATGACACAATCTTTACTTTTCTGAAGTCAACCGTAGAATAACGCCAACACCACAAAATCTGAATACCACCGAATGTTCTCCCTTTCTTAATTTTGAGCCGCAAGGCCAAGGCTTTGTGCACGCACGCAGCCATTAAATTAATCAAGCAACATCGGTAAGAGCACCCCCACTGATATTTCAGGGACAAATAACCGAACCACTTTGTCGACGTCGTTGGGAGCCGAGAGAACGAATCACCATTGCCGAAGACGTAGTAGCCGGGATAGATATTGCGAGGACAAACCTCGCGGCAACCATGAGAAACAATCCTAGATTGATCTGGCGAAGCAAGATCTGAAAAACCATACGTAGACAGACTTAATTTTCCAAAGCCACCATTGACGTCGGGAAGGATATCTCGCCGTCGAACGAAGCGTGAAAGATCACTTATTGCAGACGATACCATCTCCATTAACAAAGAAGATGACGACCAAAACCAAACTCTACCATTAAGTACATTCGAAAAGCGCCGTGCGCAGGTCCGAGGTCCCCACCCCTTCTAGTGGCAGAACGACACCTAGAGGAGACGAGGACCCGTCGAATCTTTACCGGCGGCGACGATGAATCTTCAGATATCACCGGCGGCAGCGGCTAGGGTTGAAACCCTAGGCCGCCGCCACGATCGCCACGATCTCCTCCTCTCCTGTCTTTCTCGTACGTACCGTTTCGCGAGAGTTTATGTGACTGTGTACATCTTAATTATGTAGAGTCTGGGTGTAATTTTTAAGTCTCTTAAGTTATAAACCCTCCTTTATAAAAAAAGTTAATACTCTATATAAAATCCGATACTTAGTTAAAAGAAAATACGGACGCCGTGAAAAAGCTAGTTTTTTTCCAAAAAGGACGAGTATCACATAAATTCTATTTGATCACACGATCCATGCTAATGGCGTATGCGATACGGGACAGCGCATCGGCATCGCCGTCCTCCTTGTATATCGGGTTCTTCTTGACGCTCCCCTCGAACAAAAGAATGTCGCAGTTCCAAGGCATATTGGAGGCATCACTCAACTTCGAGGACGCCGCATCGACGTGGCCGGCGCGGAAGTCCTAAAGCGTGGCCGCTAGTGTATCGTTCATCTCCCTGTATATGCTGAGGCACTCCCCGAGGTTGCGGACGAGGTCGGCGAGGACGAGCACCGTCGACGTGACGTTGGCCGCAATGAGGTTGGCTGCGTCTACGGCGAGGTCGCCAGTGTCCTTGGCGGCTGCGCCTGCCAGGTCCGTTGAGAGGGCACCCACGCAGTACTCGTAGTTGTACGTCGCGGCGCACGTCTTGTTGATAAGTGCCGATGGTGTGCCGACGGCGGCGGGTGAGGAGTAGAGCAATTCGTTGGATCGCCATGGATTATCCTCGTAGTCCTACTCACCGTAACTCCCAGAGATGGCAACGGCCGGCGACGTGTATTTATATTTGAAATCTGTATCAAACCAATCTGATCTAGGTAGATTTAATGACGTTAATGTTGAGATATCAATTCATTCGTGAGATAATTAAATTCATTAATAATGAATATTAATGAATATAGGACGATGTTTGCGCTAGCGCGACGTCTCCGCCAGCCATTTCAGTCAAGGAGGCGGGTAGGCACTTGTTATTCGAATGCCGCTACTCAAAAAGGATCTGGTCGGAGGCGTCCATATGGCCCCTCCAAGCCCACTATCCTCATCACTTGGGAAATTTGGAATGAGCGAAACGCAATGATCTTCAACAACAAGTACACGACGCCCTCCGTCACTTTCCAACGCATCAAGAGCGAGAGCAAGAACTGGATCCTTGTCGGAGCCAAAATGCTGGTCGAGATTATCGAGTAGTCCACGTTATGTAACCTGTCTCTAGTTTTTTTATGCCTTGGGTCTCGGCCTTTTTGTGTTACTTTGCTCCTACTATATCAATATAAAAGGCAAATCTTTTGCCTTGTTTCAAAAAAGGAATGTCACCTCCATGTCGATTTTCTACCATGCGGTGGGCGCGTGAGGGAGAAATCACTACAGGAAAGCCACAAGACGCCGACGGCCGACTTATACGCCGACGGCCAAATGTCGGGGCCATCGGCGTACAAGGCGAGCTAGGGAAGCCGCGAACGCGGCCGTCGGCGTAAAAAACCCTGTAGGCGTAGCCCGACAAAGGCCGACGGCTGCCGTCGGCGTTTACAATGTCGTCGGCATACAAGGCCCGCCGTGACGGCACGCGGACGGGGCTTTACGGCATTGATACGCCGACGGCGGCCGTCGGCATCTACTTTGATACGCCGACGGCCTTTTTTCTATTTTCCATTTAATATGAAATAATTCATATCTTTAAATCCGTAAATCGAAATTTAACAAATTAAATGTCTAAATCGATTAGAAAAATGAGAGGAATCTAAATAAGACATCCATAAAATCTTTTTCACCATGCACATGACATTTTGTAACATATTTTTGGTATTTCCTCCATACAAAAAGTCATTTTTAGCACTTAAAAATGGAAAATGATATTTATGAAAATAATTTGGAAATTGTTTTTGGCAACAATGTTTGCTATACCAAGGCATACTATGTTTCAAATATGGACACATTATCACAAACTATGGCACAGCGATGGCCATAACTTGGTCATTTGGCGCGAAACATATACATGTCTATAGATGATAGACTTTTTTGTGAACCATTTTTTTGAACAATTTGTAAAAAAATAAGTTTATCATTTTTAATAGCAACTAGTACACATAAAATAACTCAATGCCAGAAGATACCTTTTTTTAGGGTTTTTTCGCTTTATTTGATTTTTTTCAAAAAAGAGTCAAAATGGTCAACATGACTATTCATCGAAAGAGATCAATTTTCTAAAACCATCTATGTTTATACAATGCAAAGGATGATATGGATGTCATATTTGAATTCCTCTCATTTTTTTTAATTGACATAGACATTTATTTTTCTAATTTCGATTAACGGAATTAAAGATATGAATTATTCCATATTAATGTAAAAAGGAAATAAAAGTAAAATTAATTTTATTGGCATTTATTCAAAATATACTATTACATAATCATTGTTACTTATTCAAATGAATTTTTTAAATTTAAACAATGAAAAAGGGTAACATCATAACTCAGGGGTTAATATGATTGATATGATATAAGTATCAGTAAGTTCTCATTTGGAAGCTAATCTTGAAGGAACTCAAAAGTTAAGCGTGCTTGGACTGGAGCAATTTGAGAATGGATGACTGAACGGGAACTTTGACCAGCGTAATTACTTTGACCTAAAATTAAGTGTGTAATTAGAGATTTAGAATGTATCTGAGTTAGAAATTTCGAAAAAAAATAGTTTAAAAGAATTTAAAAAATAAAAAATTGCATGCAAAGGCCGACGGCATTGCCGTCGGCATATGAGGAGCTGACAAAACGGTGGAACGCAAAGGCCGACGGCATTGCCGTCGGCGTATGAGGGCTGACGGAACGGCCGGATGCCGTCTTGTGGGGCCCACCACAACATGCGCCGACGGCCGGTTGGGTACGCCGACGGTCGCAAACGCCGACGGCGGCCGTCGACGTATCCTTACGCCGACGGCCGGCCGTCGGCGTCTTGACGGATTCCTGTAGTGAATGAGAAGGCCGAGCGCTCAAACGGGCCAGAAACAAAGGAAGACAAGACTGGGCTAGCTCTGTTTCTCCAGCAGCTCCCCGGATAGCACCTTCTAGTGATCTAGTCTTGTCTAAAATAGAAAAAAAAGATAGCCTTCACCTTGTTCCTAAAAAAACACAGTTCCCTAAACCCTTGGCCGAGAAAAGGAGAGAAATTGACTGCACCATGCCAACAAGCTTCCTACATGGAAATAAATCAATTTATGTTTTAAATCTATAGCAAATTGATCTGTTTCTACAAAAAAAATTGCATATTAAATTTGTTCAAAGTTAAATTTCATGAAGCTTGACCAGGTCATGCAGGTTGTGGAGAAAGAATGCATCAGTACAAAAACGAGTACGGCAATCGGAGTTGGTTTTGGAAGCAAAATATAGAACTGAAAAAGGAGTGGTTACTCAACAGATTCCGCTTCGAACCGACTTCATGGTTCTTACAGTGGAATCGATTTAGTTCGGTGTGACCTCCTCCACACTGATCATAAGGAAATCATAAGACATTTTCAGTACTAATTATATCACAACTGATTTTTTTTTTTGTGGTGGGATTCAAAATGTTTGGCCACCATGATTTCTTGTTTGAATACACCAGCAAACAAAAGGGATAGTTAGTGCAAATAAAGGAACCGGGTATATGTTTGCATTTCTTAGAAAACCTAGGGGATTCGATTGGTCTCTATATGAACGACACGTAAAGCATATGTAAAACAAGGTGGAGTACACACACCGCAAGAAGACAACCTGTGGTTTCTTTTGTTTGGAGTATTGTAGCCCAACGAAAGTTGAATAGTCTGATTATTTTCTTTAGCATATAGGGCATGTGATATTTCGTCGAACAGTTCTTACCCTCTTCAAGGTACACTGTGGAGGGCAGATCATCCACGAGCTACTCCGATCACTCGATCTCTTTTACTAATATTGAATTTAGATATTTAACAATTTTGAACATGGATATTAAAAAATACTAGAATTTTGTTTGAAGTTATCCAGTCCGATCGATGAACTCTTCTTTGCATTCTTGGACATACCATTTTATGTGTACGTATCCTGCCTAGACCCTCAATTAAAAATAAAGGTGGACGGATAGATGAGGATATAACTTATGCAAATAAAAAAAGTTGAATTGTTCATCATGTCTAGACCATCGGCAAAACCATGTATAGGTAAAACAAATCCTCCAATACCTTTGTTTGATATTGAAGTTATACGGCTATACTTACGGTATTATTCTAGAGTTTAAAGACTAAAAATCATATTTCAAAAAATTCAGTCTTTATGTTGATTTAACAATTTTAATGGAGAAGGAAAAAATCACAGTACCGAGTAGAGTAACGATGGATACCTCGTATGAAAAGGACATCTCCATTGGTCGCGAACGGTGATTCTTTTTTTTTAAACGAGGCAAAAACTTTATCTTTTATATTGATATAATAGAAGCAAACATGGTACGGCCGAATCCAGAAGAAAAACCCAACAGGTCAGGATCTAGCATGACCTATAACGATGATTCATGCACCTGGGAACGGGGGACAACGATGGTAGGATATTTTTCTTAAAAAAAACTTCTAGTAGCTTTGGCGCCAAGGTACGGGGTCCTGGACTTTGGCGAGATGATGGCGATGACAACTCCGGTGGATAAGGATACGCATATGTGCATGTTCTCTATCTAAACAACACTCTGCTCCAAGCACTGAACCAATCCTCTGTTCGATCGATCGCTTGTTGTATTAAAATTAAGTAATTCAGGATGGAGGAAATGGGAACTGATAGCGACGCTGTGACCAACAGCCACTTGCGAGTTAAGATAAGCACAATGACACAACTTCGGCCCCAGGTTTTGGAACTGATGAAACCGCTTCACTAGTCCTCCAGTGCCACTGCATGACCAGACCAGTGCCGATATTTATCGACAATCTGTGTGCTGAACTGCCGCCCCGCCTTATATAAGACGACCACATCCATCGACGATTATTATCACTTGTTCACTGCTCGATTTTCAACACTCACCAATTCACCATACATTGCGATCTCGTTCGAAAGAAGTTGCTAGTATATATATCCTCTAGAAGATGGGGTCTCTGATGGGCGGCTGGGATTCGCCTCTCCCCGGCGACGACGCGGAAGGTACGCACGTACCCAGCTCAGTTACCGCTTGCGGCTAGCTATGCATGGATGCAACGAACTAACTCTTGGTTGATGGGCGTCCGGGTGACAAGCTCGTAGGATGAGGAACCGGTCGCTGACAAAGGAGGAGGTGGATGCCTTCTGGAGGCACCAAGGGGCCGCCGACGACGTCGCCTCACCGTTTGCCTCCCCTCGTCCAACCATGGTATGCACTACCATCAGCTCTGCTCCGGCAGCGCGTCCAGCCACAGTATACATCTTGCCCAATTAAACATCTGGTTATGTTTGCTCACGCAGGAGAAGAGCCCGCTGGGGAGCTCGTCTCCGGTGGCTCATGGGCACGAAGAAATCGACACGGGTGACGCCGACGCCGCCGGCGAGAGCCGGGCCTGGTACGTAGCAGTGACCAATTATTAATAATGAAACCCACGGCCGATAAGGACGCTGCAATTGTGTCAATTCCTTTCGATCTTGATTTGCTTGTTTTGGATCGGTGGCCAGGTGGACCAGAAGCAGCTCGGCGTTCCTGAACGAGCCGCCGCAGGAGTTGACGCCAGGCAAGGCGCACAGCTACACGCCGCAGTTCCACGTCGCCCCGCGGGCCGGATGGCCACCTAGAACGCCTGACCGGAGCTACGAAGAGCGTACATACTTGTATCACGTTGCGTTATGGACTATCTGCACGGCGCGGAAGTACACCATCAGCATTCAGCTCGTTAATTGTCCTCCGTGTAAATACACATAATGTGCATCCGTAGTACTCCCTCCGTTCGGAAAAGGATGTCACAAAAATAGTCTATCTATAGTTCATTTTTGTGACATCCTTTTACGAACGGAGGGAGTATTACCATATATTGCAAATACGTATGTGAGTGGTTGTATGTAAACAAAAATAGAGTGAATACTGCATTTTTTTCTACAAGGTATTGTAATAGCGAATAAACAACTGCTTATGGCCAAAACTGTTCTGAACATTATTCGTATAGATGCATCTCGAAAAGGGGAAGTGCCCTGTGTGCTCTCCCTGTTTTGCTTTTTTCAACTCGATTTTCTCTGGCCAATCCCCATCAGCTATAAGACGTGGTTCTGAGGTCGATGCCATCGAGACTGAAGTGGTGCTGAAAGTTATTTTTCGTCTGTTGTTTCATGTTCATAAAATTTCTGAATTGGCCCGGTTGGTTCTGCCGGGTGCACAGACCAGTCGAACTGTAAATCTGCAGACTCCTGTCACCAAAGCAACGTTCCCCACAAATCAAGCCGGAGTTCGAGCTCGCCGCCCTAGATTCGTCGTCCGCGCGTGAATCGTGCGGGGGCTCAGCGCCACTGGCCATCTCGTGACGATTCGTGAGGTGCCGAACTGCCCCGCGGGCCAGGTGCAGTGTGCGTGAGGCCAGTGGCGGACCCAGGGTTTTTCCATTGGGTATGCCGCATAAATTTTTGTCGGATGTTTTGATATAAATTAGTATTTACTAATTTCAATAAATAATTGTAAAATTTGCATTGTAATACGTATATTAAGCATTTAAGCTCTTGACTATGACACCAATATATAATTTTCTTCTAAACCCACATGTGATGATAAAAACATAGTTCGTAGTCACGAAAATAAAGAGTGCGGAAAATCATTAAAATATATGTCCCCAATTGATTTATATTTAATTATTTTAATCTCATGGCGATATATATGAATTTAGAACCTAAATAAAAAATCAGCTACTCAAATAATTACCTTAATACGGATCTGACGCGTCGGCGTCGATTATCCTAATCGCGTAGTCGTGGATTCCGCCGACCGACGTGGTGTTTAACCTCGCGACGTTGCGGCGAGCCGCCCAGGACACTCAGCTCCCGGCGTGCGCTGTGACCAACGACCGCAGTCCTGATCGGAAACTGGGGACGCGATCCAGTCCTGGCCGAGCGTGGCCATGGCGCCATGGCGGGGCAGTTTCGATTGGCAAGACGTCGCGTGAGTAGGTCGTGCAGATCAATCTGATCACGGACGGCTTTGCGTATTGCTTTTTTTTTCAGACGTTAGGTCGCACGGCCGGCTGCAGCTAACAACTTTGCGATCCAGCAGCTGTTATTTTTTCTCTACTACACGTTAGTACTACGGCCGGGCTCCAGGGTATGCCGCGGCATACCGGGCATACCCTGTGGGTCCGCCACTGCGTGAGGCGCCGAGCAGCGCCCCCGCGCTCAATACGTGCCGGCTGCCCCCGCCACGCCTTAGAAGCCCACGTCCGCGCGTGAGTCGTGCCGGCTGCTGCCGCGCTCGATTCATACCTCCGCTGCGCTTGCTTTCTCTGCATCCTCACCATCCCGCTTGTTGATTAATTTACATATATTACGAGTCAGTCTGCAGCACACACGCTCAGTATGCAATGGCTGCAGAGCCTACGGTCATCGGTGCCTCCTGGGTAGCTGGAACGCGCGCTTCAAGAAGTGGCTGGCCACCTCGTCCGTGGCCAACGTGCCCACTGCTGGCCCTGCTCGCACCACCGCCGCGACATGCTCACGCCACCGCCGCTGTGCCCTTCTGGCCGGTCGCGGCCGCCGTCCCACCGCGCCCCTGCTCGCGGCCGAGCGCCGGGCGGGCTCGCCGCCGCCTCACCGCGCCCCACCGGCCGGGCGACATGTTCCAGGGCACGACGGGTCTTCGCGGCATTTCGTCGAACACGCAGGGCGCACGCACGCTGGCAAGCTTTGCAACATAACCGTTCTAAATTTTTTGAAAAAAATCAGTCCAAAACGGGATGACGTGGCCTGTTTGTGACTATCGTGCATTCACTTGTTCAGTTGTGTGACCCGTTATTCCCATTTTTCAGTTGTGTGAATTAAGTGCACATGCGCGACGAGTTGTGTGACCGCCAGTGTCATTTACTCATCAATCTTCTCTGCTAATCCAAGAAAAATACAAAGTTATGAGCTTCATAAATCTTTCTTCCCATTCTAATCACTAATCGTGAGTTGAACTACTATTTACTCAGTTTTGAGTAGCATTAAGCTATATGTTTCCATTGCTTCAGCTGTTTATTTCATGGCTTCACTGAGAGCATCTCCAGTCGCGGCGCCTAGGCGGCGCCCAAATACTATTCAAATACAAAATTTTGATACGAAAGTGCTTACATTTCATTGATATTTTGTTAAAAACAAACATAATTCATTCAAATTAAAATCTAGACCTAGATCTAGTTTGTAGGGTGGCACGCCGGGCACCGGCAATTGGGACAGTAGCCGGCCCTTGCGGCGGCGAGCACAGCCCCGACGGCAGCCGGAGCAGAGGCAGTAGAGGTAGCCGGAGGTCGGCGTAGGAGGGGCGGTCGGCGCAGGAGGCTGGGCGGTGGCGGTGGCGGTGGAGGTGGCCGCGGAGGCTATGTCGGCCTCAATGGCGAGCTGCATGTGGTCGGGATCCCACTCCGGCGTCGGCGGCCAGCTGAAATCGTCGGAGCCGTCATCATCACCATTAACCTTCTCCGCCTCTTGTTCAGGTTGCGGCGGAGGAGGCTGCACGCGACCTTATTCTGATCTTGCGCGACGAGCCTGCTCCACCGCCTCGTAGCGAACTATCTCCCTTTCCATGCCCACCGCGAAGTCATCGTCGGAGGTGTTGGTGAGGACGTCGTCGTCCGAGTCGAACCAGTCCGCAGGCGGCTCGGTGGCGAAGAAGGAGTTTCGGCGGTAGGCGTGCTCTAGCTTGATCTGCTCGTCCCAGTACGCCGAGTTCGGCTCGAACCTTGCGTCGTCGTGCAGCTTCGGCGTCGTGCGCTCCATGCACAAGGCGATGTAGTCGAGGCGCGCCTGGCCGGCCAGCCTTGGTGCAACCGGAACGTGCACTGGGTTCGTCTCCCATCTCTCGGGGAGGCGGCAGTTCGCTGATACGTTTCAAACGTATCTATAATTTCTGATGTTCCATGTTGTTATTATACCAATTGTTACATGTTTTACATACACTTCGTAGCATTTTTATGCATTTTCCGGGACTAACCTATTAACAAGATGCCATACAGTGTCAGTTCCTGTTTTCTGCTGTTTTGTATTTCAGAAAAGCTGTTCTGGAAATATTCTCGGAATTGGACGAAACCTGGACAGGACCTTCTATTTTTCCAACACGTACACGAAATCCGAAGGAGAGCCGGAGGCGACCGATGAGGGAGCCACACCCTAGGACGGCGCGGCCCCACCTCCAACCGCACCGTGGTGGGGTGTGGGCCCCTCGGGTCGCTCCAGCCGCCGACCTTTCGCCTATTTATTCATCTTCACGGGAAAACCCTAGATACCCGAGCCATTAACCACGAAAAGTTCCTGAGACGCCGCCGTCGTCAACCCTATCTCGGGAGGGTTCAGAAACTCTTCCCGGCACCCTGCCGGAGAGGGGAATCATCACCGGAGGGCTCTACATCACCATGCCTGCCTCCGGAGTGCTGCGTGAGTAGTTCATCTTTGGACTACGGGTCCATAGCAGTAGCTAGATGGTTGTCTCTCCACTTTATGCTATCATGTTTAGATCTTGTGAGCTGACTATCATGATCAAGATCATCTTATTGTAATGCTACATGTTATGTTTACTGGGATCCGATGAATATTGAATACTATGTCAAGTTGATTATCAATCTATCTTATATGTTATTTATGATCTTGCATGCTTTCTGTTACTAGTAGATGATTTGGCCAAGTAGATGTTTGTAACTCCAAGAGTTAGTATTGATGCTAGATATTGGGTTCATGCCTCCGGTAATCTGGAGAGTGACAGCAACTTCTAAGATTGTGGATGTGCTGTTGCCACTAGGGATAAAATAACCGATGATTAGCTTAAGGGTGCGCCGTTAGGGCTAATGCATTTGTTTACATTACGCACATTACTTAATGCGATTATCCATTGCTTGCAACTTAATACCAACGGGAAACTCGGTATGACAAGCTGGAGGTGGATTATTAGCTATAGACGTTGTTGGATAACGGTCTATTTATTTTGTCGTAATGACTACATGAATATCATAGTAATCATCATGTCATATATATGCATTGTCATGCGCTCAAAATTTTATCAATTGCCCAGCTGTAATTTTTTCACCCAGCATGTTAGTTATCTTGTATGGAGAGACACCACTAGTGAACTTTGGACCCCCGGTCCATTCTTTTACACTGATAATACAACCAACTGCAATCATTGTTCCTTTTCATTCTCTGCAATTTACTACTGTTTTCCACACCATATGTTTAATCATTTGTTTTCAGCAAGCTGGTGAGATTGACAACCTCACTGTTTCGTTGGGGCAAACTAGTTTGATTGTGTTGTGTATAGATTCCACGTTGGTGATCGAGTAAACGGCGCCACCAACAACCTTTCCCTCAGTATGAAACCAAGGTTTAATCGAACCAGTAGGAGCAAGAAATCACTTCTGAAGGTTGTTGGTGGCGCCGTTTAGTCGATCACCAACGTGGAATCTGCACACAACACAATCAAACTAATTTGCACCAACTAAACAGTGAGGTTGTCAATCTCACCGGCTTGCTGAAAACAAAGAATTAAACGTATGGTGTGGAAAACAGTAGTAAATTGCAGAGAATGAAAAGGAACAATGTTTGCAGTTGATTGTATTATCAGTGTAAAAGAATGGAGCGGAGTTCACAGTTCACTAGTGGTGTCTCTCCATAAAAGATAACTAACATGTTGGGTGAAAAAATTACAGTTGATCAATTGACAAAATATTGAGCGCATGACAATGCATATATATGACATGATGATTACTATGATATTTATGTGGACATTACGATAAAATACATAGACCATTGTCCAACAGCGTTTATGACTAATAATCCACCTCTCTGAGTTCCCCGTTGGTATTAAGTTGCAAGCAACGGATAATCGTATTAAGTAATGTGCGTAATGTAAACAAATGCATTAGACCTAACGGCGCACCCTTAAGCTAAGTATCGGTTATTTTATCCCTAGTGGCAATAGCACATCCTCAATCTTAGAAGTTGTTGTCACTCTCCCAGATTATCGGAGGCATGAACCCACTATCTAGTATAAATACTCACTCTTGAAGTTACAAGCATCTACTTGGCCAAATCATCTACTAGTAACGGAAAGCATGCAAGATCATAAATAACATATAAGATAGATTGATAATCAACTTGACATAGTATTCAATATTCATCGGATCCCAGCAAACACAACATGTAGCATTACAATAAGATGATCTTGATCATGATAGGCAGCTCACAAGATCTAAACATGATAGAATAAAGTGGAGAGACAACCATCTAGCTACTGCTATGGACCCGTAGTCCAAGGATGAACTACTCACGCATTACTCCGGAGATAGGCATGGTGATGTAGAGCCCTCCGGTGATGATTCCCCTCTCTGGCAGGGTGCCGGGAAGAGCTTCTGAACCCTCCCGAGTTAGGGTTGACGGCGGCGGCGTCTCTGGAACTTTTCGTAGATAATGGCTCGGGTGTCTAGTATTTTCCCGTGAAGATGAATAAATAGGCGAAGGGGCGGCGGCTGGAGACCCCCGTAGGGCCCACACCACCCCACGGCGCGGCAGAGGGGGGCCCGCGCCGCCCCATGGTGTGGCTGGCTCGTGGCTCCCCTCCGTCTCTCCTTTGGACTCCGTGTACGTGTTGGAAAAATAGGAGGTTCTGTCCAAATTTCGTCCAATTACGAGAATAGTTCCAGACTATCTTTTCTGGAATACAAAAACAGCAGAAAACATGAACTGGCACTGTGGCATCTTGTTAATAGGTTAGTCCCAGAAAATGCATAAAAATACTGTGAAGTGTATATAAAACATGTAACAATTGGTATAATATCAACATGGAACATCAGAAATTATAGATACGTTTGAGACGTATCAACCCGCTATATAGCGGTCGGGGAGGCGAACGGATGAGATCGCCTTAACTCCAGCCGACCAACGGCTCGCCTGCCACACCATTAACGCCGACGCTTCAAAAGGAGCGCTCGCCTGGCACTGACGCCGCCGTGGCGCAGACGCTTCGTCGCCGCAGAGACGCAGCATGGTGAAGCGACGCGTCGCTGCGCCCGGCTAGGAAACCGAGACGCCGCCCGACATTAATATAGCTGACCAGGACGACCACCGCCTCGTGTCTCACTGCCAGGCGTGGCCCGCGCGTCAGAGGCAGGCGTTTCGTTCCGTCCGGCGCCGCCCCAAGCCTCCCCAAGTTGAGGGCGTGGGCTAGACGTGCCGGACACAAAACTGGGCCGCGCCGGACCGAAAACCAATTTGGACGGCGCGAGTGGAGGCGAAAACACGTCCGGCACATCACAAAGGCCTCTGGACTCCCCGAGTGGAGATGCTCTGAGACTCTTCAGAATCATGATAGGGCACATGTTGAGATGTACTAACTGAAATCCGGTTCAGTTCTTATTGGACTTCAAGAAATTTTAAACTGTATGTTTGACTGCTCGACCGAGATTCATGGAGAAAACCAAGATTCTGTTTCATAGATGTGCGGCTAGGCATTAATTGTCATACTGCATATAAATATTCATCAGAACGTCAGAATTGCTGTATGATAGGCTCGGGTTCAGCTCCTCTTTGCTCTTTTGGCAGACGATGACCTGTAAGAATTTCCTCCTTGAGTAGGAATAGAGGAGACATGTATATTTCCCGGGTGGGTGAAGATGATTTTGATATCCCTCCATCCGGTAAATTAAAACAAACGGAAGATAATAGTTTGCCCTTCACCTGCTCTCACAAGTGACAACAGAGGAGGCGACTAGATTCCCTCGTGCCTAGCTCTTGCCTTGAACATACTAGGGTAAGGATTTCGAGCAACGGTGTTTGGATGACATAGGCGGTGATGCTGCGAATAAAACTGCCTAGGCTCATCTTTGCGTCGTCCACGACGGAGACGAGGAGCTCTGAGAATTATATCCAGTGGTGAAATTTCCCATAATCTAAATATTATGCAATAAAAATCAATCTTTATTTTGATAAAAGAGAGTCTCCTCTCCGGTTTCTATTATTAGAAAGCGCAAGTTTGTCTAGAGAGCAGAAAAAAGAAACAAACTTCAGGGTGCAGGGAAACTCTATTTTACATCTCAGAATAACCCACGCAAGGAAAAAGTAGTGGAACTAAAATTAACGTTAGGAAAATAGAAAACCGCTAACGACGCTTTGACCAAGAGCCACCTGCATGGTAAGATAAGCACAACGACACAACTTTGGCCCCAGGTTTTAGAACTGAAACCACTGCACAGTACTAGTCCAGTGCCACCGCATGACAGTCCGGATATTGTCCACAATCCTCTATGTTGATCCGGTATATCGATGCTACCGCCTGAATCCTTCCGAAGTCAAGCACGCAAGCCCCGCTGTGCATACTTATATGTAAGACGATCACATCGATCGACGATTATCATCAATAGTTCAGTACTCGATTTCAGTACTCACCAATTCACCATACATTCTGCAATCGTTCGAAAGAAGTTGCTATCTATCCTAGATGGGGTTTCTGATGGCCGGCTGGGATTCACCTCTTCTCGGCGACGACACCAAAGGTACGCATAGCCCAGTTCAGTTACTGCTTGCAGCTAGCCATGGATGAACTAACGATGTGCGTGTGTCGAGCTCGTAGGACGAGGAACCGGTCGCTGACAAAGGAGGAGGTGGAGGCCTTCTGGCGGCAGCAGAGGAAGCCGACCCCGGTGGACGTCGGCGGTGAGGCCGTCGACGACGTCTCCATGCTGCTTGCCTCCCCTGGTCGAACCATGGTATGCACTGCTACCGGCTCTTTTTCAGCAGTATGTCCAGCTACGGTATTACATCTTGCCCAATTGAAGAGCCCGCTGGGGAGTTCGAAACAGAGGAGCGGGTCTCCGGTGACTCCTGGGCACGAAGAAATCGATACGGGTGACGCCGACGCCGCCGGCAAGAGCCGGCCTGGTACGTAGCCGTGCCAAAGAATGCAACCCACCGCGGCACCGCCGACGATGACCCTGTAATTTAGTTTGACGCGCACACGGTTTATATTCCTATTGATCTTGATTTGGTTGCTTTGAACGGTGGCCAGGTGGACGAGGAGCAACTGGGCGTTCCTGAACGAGCCGCCGCAGGAGTTGACGCCAGGCAAGGCGCACAGCTACACGCCGCAGTTCCACGTCGCCACCGGCGGCCGGATCGCCACCGAAAACCCCTGACCGGAGTTACCAAGTGTGGACGTACTAGCTAGCACCGCCTGACGATTTGGACTATCTGCACGGCGTGGAAGTGCTCCATCAGCTTGTTAACTGTCCTCCCTGTAAGTACACGCAATATGCGTCCGTTGTACAATACGAGTATACTGTATCACATATGCGAGTATTTTTTTCATCTCATATAATTGATCAGAACTGTAACGAACCAGACCACTCGGAAGTAGAGGAAAGACCGATGCATCTCCACTTGTTGCCCCCTATCTCGTCCGGATAAACGGCGGAACGATTGCTATGTAGGTCGTCCCGGCGAATTGGCGTATATTGGGACGGCCTCTCTCGACTCGTGGCCCCTAAACGGCTCTTCCCATAGCATTTTTTTTTTTTTGCAATTTCAAACGCAGTCGCGCTGTCACTCCTCCTCCATCCCCTCTGGCTTCGGCATGGGAGAGTGCGGCTTGTTGCAATACTTGACGCCGAGTGCGCTACCCGCCTTCGCCTTCTCTTTTGGTGGTTTGGTCGCGCGCGGTGGAGCCATGGAGACAAGGGCAACAAGTGGGCGGCGACAAGCGCGTGGGGAAAGGAAATATGGCGGGGGCACCGAATTTGGCGGGTTTATATGTGCCAATGATAGGGCAAGCCTGCGCACGAGCCGTTTCGTCCTGCGCTATCGAAGCACCCCCACGACACGGGGTGGGCTTATAGCCCCGGATGCACCAACGGGCCATCGGCCTATGGGGCGCGCGAGTGGGAGCCGTTTTTTCACCCATAGTCCCCCATAGGGCTATAGAGGGGGGAGGGGGCTTTGGAGGCGACGAGTGGAGATGCTCTTATGCTACGCGCAAGACAGTAGAACCAGAACAGGCCAGACCGGTGCCCAAAGAAAGCTCTGTTCCTAAAGAACTTACTTTTTTATAGACAAAATTACAAAAAAAAAGTGTGAAGTTCGTAAATCCAACGGAATTCTTTTTTGTTTTCAAATTACCACCGGTTTTTTCTGATGCATCGTTACAGAAAACACTGATCATTTGTTTTGGCCGTGTTTACAAACAATGTTCCGGGGTAAACCCTAGATCTGGGTCCCCCGGATCAAACAATGGCGACACAGATGTCGTTCTCACTCTTGGGGGCATCGTTTCGGAACAAATTTTTAGGGGAGGGTCTAGTTGTGGTGCGGTGTTCCCTCTATCGCGTTGATGTCGACGAGTCTCGCGCATGGTGAAAAGCGGAGTCTCGGCGGTGGACATGTTTTGATGGAGCGTGCAGGGTGGTGGAGCTGTTTAAAACCATGGCAGCGTCGATGGCACGCCTCATAAGGTTAATGCTTTGATCCCTCCTCTGAAGATGAAGAAAGGTTCGAGGAAGACGGCGATGACGACTTCTATAGTGTGTGCATCGGTGATGTAGAGGGTCTGCTGGACCGGTTGTGCCCCTTACTTGTTAACAGGCGGCTTGGTGTGGTCTTCGTCTTTTGATGATGTGTGTTGATATGTTTTTAGAGCACATGGCCCTTTTCTTGGCCACTCCTTAATCAGTGTTGTAAGTGTAGCTAACTGTCGTTAGGTTGGTGGCTTTGTTTCGGGTTGATCTTTGTAATACCTTTGTAAGGTTAATCTATATCTATACCTACTAGCAGCATGCCCGCGCGTTGCAGCGGAATTTAAATAAACTATAACAACTAAAGGACATGTCTTAGTTAATCCATCGGTAACATCTATATTTTTAATCTAGCATCTCTTTGGTTTTAATGTATTTTACCAGTCTTAATCGCCCTGCCCTATCAAGTTTACATCCAATTGTACTGGTACCATCAAGCTGAGGCGTGCCAATTGCCAAAATGCCAATTTGATTTATGTTCATGTCGGTGGTACCAAAGTAAGAAGTTTCATGCGTACTGAAAACTCAATAAGAATCTCTGCGCTGATGCTTATTGTATGGCAACACAATTATTATTGAGCATTTGTGTTGATCACATGTATGACAAGTTCAGATGCATAAATAACAATTCAATTAGTCATTTTTGTGAAATTTATACAACAAGAAATATCCGACCAGCAATCACCAAGTAAATAGCATTACACATGCCGCCAATATTTATAACGATAAGACATACAAAACGAAGGTACGAAAAATTCATGTTGTATGCTGCAGTTGGAGGAAACAAGTTGCGATTATTCATTTTCCTTGGCCATAGAATGTTTTTAAGTATTTTGTACTTGCCAGTAGAATTTTTAATTAATTTGTACTGACCTGCAGAATGTTTCACTTATTTCTGAACATTAAGGTGTGCACTCCCAGGACTATTTCTTTTTGTGCTTATTCAGACGGCACTATACAGATCTTCGTGTATTCCAAACAAAATTCTGTCTGGGCTTACTTGAAAGGTAGGCGTGTACTTCCAGTCATTACCAACTCCACTTATACTTCAGATTTGAGGTATGACACTTAGAGAACCACGCCCGGAAATAAAAAAAGAAAATATTGTCTGAAATACTCTCGAAGATAACCAAGATCAGAGATTGATAATTCTTAAATCTTGTCATAGGATGGTGGGGACTGGACATGGGGGCAGCGTACCAGCGTTTACGGATGAAGAAGACCACTGCCGCCCGCTGGGCCAAGCTGTCTCTTCTCCCATTGTGGTTCACTCTTGTCATTACTCTGCCAGTCCGAGAAGTGGGCGCCCCCGAGAAGTCATCCGCCGCCGGGAGCGCCGTTTCCGGTAGAGCGGCGGCTTGACAACTGCAAACCTGGCTGAGGGATCCGCCGAATAAGCATCCATATCCTTAGCTCTGTTTCTATATACAGAAATCAACTGGGAATTGCTTTTTCCATTGGTGACTGTTCATAAACTTACAAGAGAGGTTTCTGACCATTGTCCTATAGTCCTAGACACTATGGAAGGACAGCATAAAAAAAGCAAAGACTTCAGGTTTGATAAAAGATGGATAAAAAATGATGCTTTCCTTATGACAGTATCAAAGGTTTGGTGCCAACCTGTTAGAGCTAAAAACAGTTTAGAACTTTTTCAGAAGAAGTTGAAAAATATCAAAAAGGACCTTAAAGGCTGGGGAGCCAATTTGAGAGGTCAAGCTGTCCAGAGAAGGAAATCTTTGTTTCTTGATCTATCTGATCTTGAACTTCAAGAAGAGATCTCTCCTTTATCTGGGGACCAGCTAAGAAGAAGAAATGAGATGCAGCAGGAAATGATGGAGCTTTTTGAACAAGAAGAAGATTTCTGGAGACAGAGATCTGCTGAAAAGTGGCTGCTACAAGGTGATAATAACACGGAATTTTTTCACAGGATTGCCAATGGTCGTAGGAGAAAGAAAACAATTTTCTCTTTGAGGCATAATGGGGATGTCATCTAGGGCACTCCAAATCTTCTACAGCATGCTACTGATTTTTACAAAGACCTCTTTGGTCCTGCCCCAATCCCTGCTGTGAAATTGAGAGAGGATGTTTGGAATACTGATGAGAAGCTTTCCCCTGAAGATAACATTTCTTTAGATGCAGCTTTTTATGAGGAAGAAATCAAATCTGTAGTAGATCAGATGGAGAAAAATAAAGCAGCAGGTCAAGATGGATTTCCTATTGAATTCTATCAAGTTTGCTGGCCTATTATCAAGCATGACCTGTTAAAGATTTTTAGTGATTTCCATCACAAAAAAATCTCCTTAGACATAATCAACTATGGAATTATCACTCTCATTCCTAAGGGTGAAGATGCTGATGCTATCCAAAAGTTCAGACCCATTTGTCTTCTCCAAGTTCTGTTCAAAATTATTACCAAGGTCTTGACAAACAGGATGGAAAAAATCATGCAGAAAATCATCCATCCCTGTCAGAGTGCCTTTATTAAAGGGAGATTTATCCATGATAGTGTGACTCCTTCATGAGATCTTGAAAGACACCAAATTTAATAAACAACAGGGTGTAGTTTTGAAGATAGATTTTGAGAAAGCATATGACAAGGTAAATTGGGACTTCTTGTTTGATTGCTGCAGGCAGAAAGGTTTCAGTGCACATTTCCTAGACCTACTGAAGAAAACTGTCATTAATGGCACACTTAGTGTAAAAGTTAATGATGAGAAAGGTCCATATTTTGGCAGTTTCAAAGGAGTCAGGCAAGGTGACCCTCTGGCACCTACTATGTTTAATATTGCTGCCAATTGCTTGTCAAAAATGGTCTGCTTAGCAAGAGACAATGGTCTCTTATCTGGGCTTGCAGATAGATGGGTTGATGGAGGATGTGTCATCCTACAATATGCTGATGACATAGTCCTGCTCCTAAAAGATGACTTGGAAGGAGCAAGAAAACTTAAGCTTCTGCTGTACATTTTTGAAGCAATGTCTGGATTGAAAATCAAGTTTGCCAAGACTGAGGTGCTCCTGGTTTTGGATGATGATGAAAGGATGCAGGAATATGCAGATCTCTTCAATTGCTAGAAGGGAAAATGGCCTATGAAATACCTAGGAACCCCAATTGGCGCCAGAAGGATGACTGTTGCTGAGATGAATTTTGTGGAAGACTCCTTTAAGAAAAGTATGGGTGGTTGGATGGGTGGTAGTATGTCTATTGCTGGGAGAGTCACAAAAGTAGATGCTTGCCTTTCATCCTCTGCAGTATATCAGCTTGCCCTGAGGTTGTTTCATAAAACCAATATAGTTGGTTTGGAGAAACAAATGAGATCCTTTCTATGGGCTGGTGGCACTGGTAAAAAGAAGATGCATTGGGTAAAGTGGAGCTTGATTTGCAAGCCTAAAAAGAAAGGTGGACTGGGTCTTAAGAACCTCACTCTGTTCAACATCAGTTTGATGTGCAAGTGGTGGTGGATACTTGAGAATGGCAGGGGGCCCTGGCAGGACTTTATGAAGAGAAAATATTTACAGAATGGTGGCATTTTTGCTATCAAACACAAGCCTTCTGATTCTGCTTTCTGGTCAGACATGCTTCGGGTTAGAGATGTTTATCTCTGTGGCAGGAAAATGGTAATTGGCAATGGTCTCAAGACTCATTTCTGGGGTGATGCCTGGTGTGGATCAACTGCTCTCAAAATCAAATTCCCGCAGTTATTTGAAGTGTGCAATGAGAACAATATATCAGTTGCTCAGGCTGCTCGCCTTGGTTGGTGTCTCACTTTCAGAAGATGGCTCCCTGCTGATCTGCAAGTACAGCTGAGGGAAATGCAGATTCTGCTTTGTGGGACTGCTCTAAATTCTAATGAGGACAAGCCGGTGTGGAAATGGACCAAAAATGGATGATTTAGTGTCAAATCCATGTATCATTCTCTCAGTAGTGCTGGCATTGATAGATCTTTCAAGCATCTCTGGAAGGCTAAAATACCTTTGAAAATCAAAATCTGGCTTTGGCTCATCTGGCACAATGCCATTGCTACAAAGGACAACCTCCTGAGTAGAGGTTGGACTGGAAGTGACGATAGGTGCCAGTTTTGTGATGAGGTTGAAACAGTTCATCATCTCTTCTTTTCTTGTCCAGCTGCTAAGTATGTTTGGTCCTCTATAGCACAAGCCATTGGGGCGCCTACACGCCCTGGCTCTTTCTCCCAATATTTTTGGTGGATTCCTCAATATCTTCGAGTCAGTAGAAATGTCCAAATCACTTTTGTGGCTGCAGTTTGCTGGGCCATCTGGAAGACTCGTAACACGGCTTGCTTTGAAGGGAAACTAATCAAGAAGCCTAATGAAATAATCTGTTATATTTGTGTCTTTGTGAAATACTGGGCAGGTTTACACAACTCTGCAGATCAGGAGGACTTGCGGGTGGGAGCTGACATGCTGATGAAGTTAGCTACGTCGTCTACCAATGCTGGGAGCGCTGCTGGAAGCTCTAGTGGTCAGAGGTTGCTGGGAGGACCGGATCTGGATGCCTGCAGCTTCAGAGAGTTGCTCTTCTCCGTCGTTCGTTTCTAGAGCTACTCTTTTGGGAGCTAGATGTCTCACCTTGCTGCAGTTGCTTTGGGTTCAGCCTGTTCTGTGGTTGCAGGAGTTCTGTTTTGTAACGCCTGGTTAAAAAGTTGTAAAGCTTAATCATCTTGAAGTGCTTAGGATTTGAATTTCGATCGTCGTGGTGGCTGAACCTAGCTCTCTCGCGCTGTCGGCGGAGAGGCTGGTTCCTCTAGTACTTTTAGTTAGTAGTTTTTCTCTTTTGTTGTTGTTACTTTGCACGCGGATGCTGTCGTACCCTTTGTATTTTTGTTATCTGATGGGTAATGAAAATCGGTCCCAGTGGGGATCGCGTTGGTAGTATTACAGAGTCCGACATTGCTGTGATTGGCCAAATGGAAAGGTCGAGCAGGGCCGTGCGCCGGTGGGCAGTGGCTTTGCTATTGCCGCCTCCATCAAACAGCACGCAAAGACCCCAACGAAGTTGCTGCCGCCATGAATTTGGACCGCGAAAGCGTCCCACCTTGCTGCGCGCTGCGGTGCCTCTGGGCCGCGCCGGCGTACGTGTCTCATGTGCTCTCGAGAGTCTTGACGGGAGGATATCTCCACTTCCGGCCATGGCACACCATTAACAGTTTACATCGCGCATCACTCAAATCAGCAGTAGTTTTAGTGGGAAAATGAGGAGCAGGGGCGCCACATCTCCCATGTGCAGAAATCCACCGGCAGCAGCACACCTAGCTTCAGGTTTGAGCGCATCAGAACCATGCCTTGTAGCCCATGTCATCAGTGTACGACGAGACCAGCCCCAGTGCCCGACGGCGTTTGTCGTGCAGGGGCTCCTGGAGGCCTCCGCGGCGGGGATAATTTCCTGCATGGCGCTCGTCGACATCCTTGCAAAGGACTTCAGGAAGCCCAGGGAGCAGAGAATAGTGCTCCTGCAGCTCGGTCTTAAACGTCTCGTTGCAGCTTAGAGCTTTCCTCGTGTCCCTGGTGGCTATCTGAACCTGGTCGCGGTGGACAGAATCTCGGAAGGTGTAAACACCTGATGGGGCTGGCACGGGAGGACTTTAGGCTGCCGGGCTGCTGCAGAGGATGGGTTCGGCACGCTGAAGGCGGTTATGGTGGCGACCTCGTAGACTTTGCTCCGTTGCAGTAGCCGCCATGGTTTTGCTTGATCTCTTGTCAATCCGTAACTCGAACGCTCGATTTTGATTGTGTTAGCCTGGATCGATTTGATGCAGGGTTATCTTTTGCTCCCGTTCGCTCCCATTGTTCGGTTTTCTTAGCGATCACGGATTGGTCCCTGGAGTTGTTTTGTTCGACAACTGGATATGGGTAGGACCGATCGTGAACCATTGTTCGGTTTTCTTAGCGGTCACGGATTGGTTTGGTTTTTCTAGCGATCGCGTGCCTGCGACGTAGAGCCTGTGCGAGCGACGTACATACGGTCGCTTAGCCCTGAGAATGGTGCAGGTGGTATGGTGCGGAGTCGTGCGGGCTGATCAGAATAGTGGAGTGGGACGGTGCGGTTTGGGGTAAGTTTTTTTTCCACAAATGGGGTGAACCCGTGGATTCAAACCCGCATCAGCCCGTGTGAGACGCCCCGACGCCGCCTGTACTAGCACCTACGACTCCTACTTGCACGGCAGCAGGTAGACCACACGTAGCTATCTGTTCCTGCTCAGGGCCCCCGCCGACGCCGCGCTCCCGTGCGCCTAGCCTACCGTCTACGGCGAGCACCAGCGAGACAGAACATAGAGCATCTCCGTCGGTGGCCCCTCCTTCGGCCCATGTCGTCCAGTGGCTACTACGTCTGCAGCCTCATCAACGACCACGCCACCACGAGTTTCTACTGCGGCGGCATGCCGTCGCGCGCCGCCCACTTCGGCGTTTGGGGAGGCTGCCATCAAGGTCGTCGCCGACGGGCTCCGCCACGCGTGCATGGTGGACGGGGAGGGTGGGCTCATGTGATGGGTCACGGACCATATGCCGGCCGACATTGCTGCCATGGCGCTGGGACACAGCACGACGCGCATCCTCGTCGGGAACAGCATATGGCGAGGTGTTGGGGCATGAAGGTGCGCCCGACTCGGGGAATCGTCGCCGGGGAGGCTCTGCCGGAACGTCCACAAAGATGAGCTTCTCCAGTGCCATATGCAACCATATGCAAAGACAACGCGAGTGACATTCGGTTCATGCCGTCGCCATCGTCGAACGTCGTCTACCGCGCCGTTCTTCGAGACCTTGTCAAGCAGCTCTGCCTCCACCCTACGACTCAACATGTCGAAGCAATCTATGCGGGAGGCCCTCTGCCGTCGTCGGCGAGCTCATCTTATGGAGGACCCGATGGCTCGCTCGTGTCCTAGTCGACCACTTCGCACGGGATCGGATCAACAACGGCCGACGGGTGGAGCATGCAGGCACGGGCTCGACTGGGGCGCTTGCCGGCATGTGCTGGCATCGAGGTGCGCGCAAGAGCTCGCCGGCTTGTGCTGGCATCGGGGTGCGCGCATGCTCCAGAGCTGCTCAACATAAAAAACGGTAGCAACTAGCAGCTGCAGCCGGCTAGTGTCCCCGACCAACATACAACGTCAATAAGTATGCAGTACAAACCCACGGGCTGAACCCGCGGGTTCAGTCCGCATCCTGCATGTGGTGTGGTGCGGGTGAGGGTTGACCTGTCACGCGGTGCGGTGCGGCGCGGATTAGTAAAATAATCTTTTGGATCGGAGTGGGTTGGTTAAAAAGGTTCAGACTATTTGGTGCGGGCTGGATTAGGCGTGGGTTTCGCCCCATTCCCAGCCTGACGGTCGCTTACAAATATTATATCAGAAAATCTAATCGTAAGGCGCCTTATGGTTAGCTTAACGCGAGACGGAACGTGACACGTTGATTTTCGATCGTACGTTGCAGAATCGTTCAGACTTTCCATGCGCACGGACGAGTTAGAGAAATTGCCTCCTCCGTATGCATGCATGCGCAAAAAGCCAAAAAGCTGATGTCATCCCGCATTTAATGTAAAATCCGAAAATTCAAAAAGTTTTGTAGCCCAAACCGTTTATCCGATTTAGAATCCGTTTTCACCGCTGAGCTAATCACAACGAGATCTTCAAAACTAGATCCATATTGACATATTCTGACAACTTTTTTTTGACCTAAAAGTTACCCACCCCGTAACATATAAGTTACCCAGGCTGTACTATGTAAGTTACCGACCATATTAACGATTAGTTTTCGGGTTGAAATAGAACCATTTTTTGTTGTTCTTTTTTATTTTTGAAGTTATCACACCTAGTTATTCATAAGTGAATATCACGTTGGGATGGTAAATGTATCATGCATAAGTTGATAACTATACACTAAAACATCCGTTCAACTTCATAAGTATTAGAATGATAACTCTCGATTTCATAGTGACAATTACACCATAAAAAAAGACTCTATTGGTAATAGTTACCCACATAATACTGATAAAGTTACCAACTTAGTACTGATAACGTTACCCACCCAGTACTGATGGAGTTACCCATCTAGTACAGATAAATTTACACATGTGTTAATGATATAGTTACCCACCCACTACATATAGAGTTACCTTCCCTTCACTGATTGAGTTGCCCATTTATTCATGCTATAGTTATCCACCATAAAATCGTATAGTTACCATGACCTCTTAATAATAGTTACCCACCCATTACTCATAGAGTTAGCTTCCCTTCACTGATGGAATTGTTCATTTATTCATGCTATAGTTATCCACCATAAAATCGATATAATTATCATACCCTCTTAATAATAGTTACCCACCCACTAATGATAGAGTTATCCATCAGTTTTACGGGGATAGTTGTCACCATGAAATTGACAAAGTTATCACCATAATACTTATGGACTTGCACATGCGTTTTAGTTACTTATTCACTTGTACATGATAAATTAGCGTCCCACAAAGTGGTAAGTCACTTATGAAACTAGGTGGTAACTTCAAAACGCGGAAAAATCGAAAAGAACAACAAAAAACGGAATATATTTTTGAACCGAAAATTAACCGTTACTTGGATGGGTAACTTACATACTACAGCCCGATAACTTACGTGTTAATGGGTGGGTAACTTTTGGGTCCAAAAAATATATCGTCGGAACATATCAACATGGGATCTAGTTTCGAAGATCTCGACGTGACTAGTCTAACGGTGAAAACGGATCATAAATCGGATAAACGGTTTGAGCTACAAAACATTTTGAATTTTCGAATTTCACATTTAGTACGCGATGATGTCAGCAATTTCGGTTTTTAGTGCATGCATACAAAGAATGGTCGTTTCTCACCCACACACGTCAGCGTTTTTGTGCATGCATGCATGTTAGATGAGAGCTTGTTAGTTGCGTACACATTTGCCAAATATAAGGCACCTGCTACGTAGTCATTCCCATATTATATAGTAGAGATTATAATAAGGAAGCAGCGCTTCTCTCTTCGTCCGTCTGTTTCTTGTCGTACGTCGTTTCCCGTCCGACCTTTATTCATCGATCACTACATTTTTTTTTTGAGATTATGCTCGATCGCTAACAAATCCAAATATAGTTGTAGCATGAGAATCGGCCCATGCACTTTGGCCCAGCCCATCCAATCAACGTGCCTGGAACTCAATCAGGACTGGAACTGGCACCTTAAGCGAATCCCATCAGCCATCGGCTTCTACCTTAAACGTTCTAGCGACAGCCGGCCTCGGCCTGATTTACTCCCGTAAAACTACCATACCACCGGCCAGCTCCTCTCAGCGCAAGTTCGGCCGTCGTGACGAGCTGCGTCCGCGTCCGCAGCCTCGGTATTTGGACGTTCGCGCCAGCCGTCGCGCCTCAAAGTTCCGGTTCCACGCCTCGACACAAAGAGTCGAGTCGCTCAACCGAAGCCCAAATCGATTGCAAGTTACCGTGCTAGATCGATCAACCTCGACGTTCCGGCCGTTTTCCACATTGTTGTATCATCGATTTCATCTGAACTCCTCCCGGCCGTCCTCCACCGTACGCCAGTTAGACTCGTCGAGTCATTGCCTTCCTACTAAGGTTCCACCGTGCCCCCACACCGCCCGAGGTATGTTGCTCGTGTTAGATTGATCTCTCCCGTGTGGGCCCAATGGTCCACCGGGCCCCTTTTGACCTGCCCCTGATCGGGGGCGCCCAGCCCACTATGGCTGACGGGCCCCTGTCACGCTGTGCTATATAGAGAGGTGGGGGCCGGCGGCACGCACTAAGTGGTTCGTCCGTGCCGCACACCCCACCTATACACCCACCGATTAGGGTTTGCGCAGAAGTGACGGGAAGCTCCGCAGCCGCCGCCATTGCCCACTCCCTGCCATTTCCGGCCACCTCCACCATGGTCGGCACCTCGATCGCATCCGCTCAAGGAGAAGGTAATTCACCTCCTCCCACTGTTACTATACGTAGGATCTAACCCTAGATGATTCTATGGGTTTCAACAATGGTATCAGAGCTGTGTTTCGGTTTGAGATCCGATCGTGTAGAAGAACAGAACAGAACAGAACAGAAAGAAAAGAAGAGAGATCCCCTCCCACAAAACCCTAACCCTAACAGCAAAGAGGGAGAGGGGAAAAACGACTTACCGGAGTCGGACGCCGCCACCGTGGCCGCGTAGTTCCTCTCCATCCACGTGAGCATCGCCTTGCGAGTCACCCGGAGGAAGAACAACCGAGAAAAAGAGAGAACCCTTCAGAGGCAAAGAAAAGAAAAGCACCGCAGCCTAACCGCTCGACGGAGCCGCGCTCATCGCTAGGAGAACACGCGACCGGCGAGGAGGACGACAACGGCGCAAGGACGGCCAGCCCCGGCCGCCGCTGGTGGGCGCCGCAAAGATCCGACCATGGAAACCGGCAAGGCGAGCAGCAGGGGCGCCGTCTTCGCTTTGCCGTCGACGTTCGACGGTGCGGAAGAAGGAGAAAAGGGAAAAAGGGGAAAAGGGTTCGCGCAGCGCGGGCATCTTCGGCGCGGCCGTCTCCGCGGTCTCCGGCGGCCGGCGGCGGGCCAGGGGCGCGATACAGAGAAAAAAGAACAGAAAAGAAGTGAGCTAGGGTTTTCTTCGGGAGGAGGAGGTCACCCAGTTTTGATCCAGCGACTTACACGCTGGACTGTCGGATTGAATCCGACGGCCAGCAGTCAAACCCTAGTTTCGCCCAGGGCCGATGGGCCGAAAGAAACAACTGGCCGCGGCCGTGGGCCGTTTTTGCGCGCCGCACAGGCGGCAGATAGCGTGGCCGCTTAACCTGCTGTGGGCCGTGTCAACTTCGCCTTTGGGCGGCAAATAGCCCAAACCGGCCGTGAGCCGAGCGGGCCGCACAGAACAGTTTATGTCTGTATTTTTTTCCAGAAGCATAGTTAATAAGTTTTTTGTCCAAATTTTGGGCAAATTTCATTCAGTTTTTCCTATTCAAAATTATCCAACGAAATTTTGTTTAGAAAACAGAAAAGTAAAAGTAATGCTTCTGAAAAGTATAAAGTTCATGGAATTTTTATTTCATGTTTTCCGCTGCAAATAAAGAAAAGCGAAGGATAAAATAGAATTAAAGTGAGAATTAAATTTTAAAGAGAATGTTAAAGAAATTATTGAAACAATTATGATTCTGTTATTTTATGACCAACGTTGTTAATAACATAATCATGATTTGTTAAATGTTGAACAGCAATGTTTGTAAAATACAGAGAATACACTACAGTTTCTGCTGTAAAGTAAAAGGACTCTCTCTAATTAAATTGGAACCAACGGGAAAATTTAATTAGAGAGGAGGAAAAAGATAAATACTTGTTTAACGGATTAATTATGGTATTGTTATTTTCTGACCAACGTTGATGATAGCAGTACTATAATTATATGAGTTCTCTAGTCAAAGGGAGGAAAGGCCGTCGTCTTTCAGAGAAAAGATAAAAGATCAAGAAATGCTCTTGAACTATAGAAATATGTATATTTCATGTTTCCGCTGAAATAGAGTTGATGATAATGTTATTTTCCAAACAGAGTTCTTTATTGCAATAGAAATATTATCATCATATTGTTTATGAGTTTTATGCATTGATTCTATTTCTGCCCAATGGTGTTGTAGAATTAGTGTAGAAAGATGATGTTTTATTCTAATTCTGCCCAACGGTGATTTAGAATATAGAAGAAAGTTTTAAAGATTTAAGGTGCATATCTTTAACCAGACCAACGAAGGTTATTTTTATGCTCATTATTGTTTATTATTATTGAATATTTTCTCAGACAAAGATTCTCATGTTTTCATTCGTGAAAGCAAAAGGATGGGTACTTGTGACCCGAAAGATGACCAAGAAAGGTCATAAAGTGAGAGAGTATGTTCTCTCTAAAGAATGACTGCAAAAGAAAAAGAATTCTTGGATGTTAATCCAAGAATACAAATAGATCATCGAGAGTCTTGTTTGACAAATGTCTTTCATGTACTCTTCATGCAGAAAACAAATAAATCATTCAGAGTTTTGTTTAACGAATTTCTTTCATGTACTCTATATGAAGAAATTTTTTAAACGAGCAACATGAATGCTTAATTTGACCAACGTTGGATTAAGCATGTGTATAAAAAGTATTCAGATTTATTTCTGAATTTGATGATTGAATATGCAGTCTAAAGAGCCAATTGTGGCATCTGTGTCTCTTAATTACCCGCATGACGGGAAAAGACGATAATAATACCCACGTGGTGGGAAAAGTCTGGGAAAATACCCGCATGGCGGGAGAAAATTTTGACAAAGGACTTATTCTGTATGACAGGAGAAAGATGTGATGACTCATGTGTTTTTATATCGACCGCACACCTTATGTATCATAGTTATAAAGCACTTAATGAGTCAAAAGAGAATAAAGTTACAAATGAACCTAAAGATAAGAATGTTATGCAAGTGTGACTTGCAGTACCATTGAGAAAGAACTCTTGTGAGTTTTGAAAAGGGAATGAGGAAAAAGTACTCCCATACGTTAAAGATAACTTCATATTGAATAAAGCAGATAATCAAAGTTTTGAAATTGTGGCAAAAGGTTCTTGCCACATTTCGAGGGGGAGATAGAGAATGTTACAGAATAAACTCCCCTATACTTCAGATAATGTGATGCAATAATGCATCTAAGTGATCTATGATGAATTGTGATCGTCTGGGGTGTACGACGGTCATAATAATGATACCCCTAAAGAAAAGAAATAGATGTATTCTTGGATATTTTACAGCTCCGAAAGGAGACTAAGGACGGTACTCAAAGTGCCATAAAGAAGACAGATTGACTGGTTAACAAAATAAACCCAAATAAAAAGGATTAAGGATACACCATTTTGGAGAAAATGGAGTAATCTGGGGGAGCATGGTATGAACATACCTAAGGCTCGAATAGATTTTATCTGGGGGAGCTTGTTGCTTTATAATAGAGATGAACAAGCAAACATGGATCTTGTGATTTAGGTCCTTGTAAGAGCTATAGCAATAGAAGACTACAGAATTAATTGCCTCTAGGCAATGACAGAACAACAACATCCCCATATGAGAAAAACAGATGACTATAAAGTCTATATTAGAGAAATTTAAATGAAGGTTGATCCCACCTCATTTACAGAAATTATAAGCAGCGCTCAATCGATTTTGACAAGTGTCTACTTGTCTTAATGATTAGAGACTATGTGAATCCCGACGATGTTTGGGACTCATAAGTAATTTCCAATGGAGCCAAAACAGTAGGCTATAAAGGGTCTACAACGCCAATGTGACTCCAAAGGAAATATGTAAAAAGCGATTTTAAATCGAAAGATTTGCGCTAAGAGAATAAACAGATTATAATGAGTGATAATGGCACATAATGATCTGAGTTACATCAGATGAAAGTAAAGAACACAAGGGATCTTACGGACTAGAGCAAGTCTCTAGAATCAGAAGTTATTTTGGGTTAAAGAGAGTGAAAGGACAATCGCTTTTCTATAAACTTATAGAATGGGAAATTCATTCCCTAATCCTGTGTATGTGGATGATATCCTACTTGCTAGTGGTGATGTCAATCTACTACCGGCAGAGAAAAGAAATTCTTGTCCTCAAAAAGAGTATTCTCGGTAGAGTGTATGTCGTTAAAAGTATCGAGATTTACTAAGAAAAAAGAAAAGGGGTATTAGAAATATCGCATGGACATGCTGAGAAGAAGTCTCTAAAGCATGCATGTCGAGAAAATCTACGCCTGTTCTTATTGTCAAGGTTAATGGAATTGAGAACTTTAGTGTTCCAAGAGATAACTTAGAACAGATCAAATGAATATAGTACCATATGCTTCAGCTGTTGGAAACCCAATATTACCCTGACAATTCACGTATCCGGATTGTTTTGGCAATGTCCAATCCAGATATAGATCACTGGAATGGAATCAAAGATATCGGCCTCATGCTAAAAGAAACAGAGTGCTCTCAAAAGGTTGTGATTACAAAGATAGATCTATAAATGCGCTCTCAAAAGGTTGTGAGTACAAAGAAAGAATTTGTGAAATGTATAGCGAAATCCACAATTGTCGCTAAATTTCACATTTGGAGTTTTTGTGTGGAAAAGCTCCAGAGAATAAAAGATTGACATCAGTGTGATGTAAAGACATGTTATAGCATGATATAAGGCCGAGGGACAGGCAAAATGGTTAAGGAAACCTGTACCCGGAATTGATAATGGTTGACAACAGCAATAACCATTAAGTAATTCACTCCTAAGACAACGAGTCAAGTGTGGTGCCAAACACATTGACACAGAGTTATACGTTGTAAAGGAGAAAGTCCGGAATTATGTTGAAATGTTTGGAGCATAAGAGGAATAGATAAAAGAAACACACAAGTGTTTGCAGATCTGCTAATTAAAGGCTTACCGCCCAGTGTGGTTTGGAGAACACATAGTCGACATGGGTTTATGGTATAGTCTATATGATTTCCGGACAATAAAGAGGCCCAAAAGATTAAAGAGTCTATTTCTAAACAGAGAGGTATATTGTAGCTGTCTGATTCTACCGGCAATTGAGCTGTGACGATGAAACATGCTCTATGTATCGATCTGTGATGAAACAAGTAAAGAAAAAGGTAAAAGTAAAAGTTGAGATCAAGGGGGAGAATGTTAGATTGATCTCTCCCGTGTGGGCCCAACGGTCCACCGGGCCCCTTTTGACCTGCGCCCTGATCGGGGGCGCCCAGCCCACTATGGCTGGCGGGCCCCTGTCACGCTGTGCTATATAGAGAGGTGGGGGCCGGTGGCACGCACTAAGAGGTTCGTCCGTGCCGCACACCCCACCTATACACCCACCGATTAGGGTTTGCGCAGAAGTGACGGGAAGCTCCGCAGCCGCCGCCACTGCCCACTCCCTGCCATTGCCGGCCACCTCCACCATGGCCGGCACCTCGATCGCATCCGCTCAAGGAGAAGGTAATTCACCTCCTCCCACTGTTACTACACGTAGGATCTAACCCTAGATGATTCTCTGGGTTTCAACAGCTCGCTGACCTGATTGATTGCCGTGCCTAACCAGCCTCCCATGGTCCAACTATCATCGAAAGATGAATTGCTTGCATGGGAAAATCTAGCTAGCTCGATCATGGGTACTCCTCGATCATGTGATAGTGATTTACTTTCCTAACTACTTCCTATATGCATGCTCATGCTTGGTTTTATCTAATCACATTGGCAGTATACATATTGCGCTGTACGTAAAAATTAATTTCCTATTTAGCCTTACTAACTCTCCCGCGTCTCTATTATTTAAGTCATGAGATACAGTGCAAACAACAAAAGCATATGTGATTTTCCGATAATCAAACCTCATGATATTTAGCTTTTACTACATATATTTCGCTTCAACAATAGCATTTATATTATGCAACCTCTCTCATAGGTAAGCGTTTTGGGTTGCAATCGATCTCAAGTCATGGATATCAAGGAACAACGAAGGAAAAGAGATAGAGAGAGGTATGCCAATATGACAGATGAAGAAAAGAAGGAAAAATTGAAAAAACGTCGTGAGGCTTATAAGCAACAAAAATCAATTAAAAAGACGAAGAAATATGCCGATTTAGAGCCGGAACAAAGGACGAGACAATGCGCACAAAAGAGGCAGAAATATGCAAATATGGAGCCAGAACAAAAAAAAAAACTAGATTACAACAAATTCTAGCTAACCGTGAGTATAGGAGCAACACACCATGCAAAGAGTCAATTGCGATGGTGAACCCTTTATATATTGAACCACAAGAAGAAGTTAGTGTATCTACCTTCAGTGTTGACCAAGAGGTCATATGATATAAATTTATATCAAGTTAGCACATAGATGAAATGTATCAACAAGTTTTTTACCCTTCAAGCTATTTTTGTTTTACAAAAATATTAGTATTCTATGCGGTTCCATTAACTTTGGTGTAAAATTTGGATTATGCCAACATTTTTATCAACACTTATATTTTTTAACTCCCGTTGCAATGTACGGGTACTTTTGCAAGTAATCTAATAAAAAGGGATGTCGGTTGTGGTATCCTTTGAATGCTGGGTACACCCTCTGTTTGTGAAAAAAGATTACTGTTGAGCATAGTTGGATGATCTCGAAAAGTTCAGAAACATTATTTGAAATTTTGAACGGGAAAGCTTAACAGTTAAGCCAATATTTACCGTGTCCGGTTCAACATCGGAGTACGAGTAGCCGGAAAAAACTCCGTACGTACATGCGTGCGTACAAAGAAAGCATCACTGTACCGGACTCGACTCATCGATCCATTTAAGGGCGCACAGGCGCCACAAGCGCCACGCATCAACTCCATCCCAACCCTAGTGATCAAGAGGAGCGTTGCACTTGCACCCCCGGCCGCTCACACCCGGACCTTCGCTATTCGATCGTCGATGGCGACAGCGCGGGGCTTGACGTTTTGCCCGCCGGACCACGAGCTCACGGACGTCTACCTTCAGCGCGAGCTCACCGGCCACCCGGTCCCCCTCACGCTCGGCTTCGTCCACCACGTCGACATCTACACGGCGGATCCCGAGCACCTGGTGGAGAAGCGCACGCCAGCGCCTGGTACCGGCAAAGGAGACACGCCGCCGGTGTGGTACTTCGTCAGCCCGGTGCGCAGCGCCGGCGGACGCAAGACTGCCGGAGGGAGGAAGGCACGTGTGGTGATCGGCGGGACGTGGCACGAGGAGAACAACAAGGCCGTCAAGGGCACCACTCTCGGCGGATTCGTCAAGACCTTCACGTACATGAAGAAGACCTCGTCGGGGAAAGAAAGACTTGGATGGATCATGAAGGAGTTCGACATCTCGGAGCAAAATGGAGGCGGGCATCGCGTTCTGTGCAAGATTTACCGGACTCCGCGCAAGAACTCGAGCGCGTCGTCATCCGCCAACACGTCGTCGTCCGTGTCAGACTCCGGCGATTCCAGGAAGAGGAAGGCGGCAAGCGACCACCCGGACGCTCCAACACCAAGCGCGCCGCGAACATATCATCAGGAGAATCACTTAATGGAAGGATCCGGCGAGTCCGAGCACTAGGGCGCGGCAGCATACTTGGACGCGACGACAACGAACGTGCATGGAGGCGAGACGATGGAGTTGCCGGGAACCGGGCAAGAAAGCTTCTTGCCGTCGCCGGCACACATGCAGGGAGGCAATTTGGAGTTCCCGCCGTTGGACCTTGATGACTTAGAAGACCTGTGGAACCAGCCATCAGATTATCAGCCATCCGAAGAAGAGATTCAAGCAAAGATGCTTGAGTTGAGTAGATACTGTAGGGTTGATGCTCAGCTAGACTGATCGTGTGCTAGTCAAATCATGGAGGCGTGTAATTGTCATCAGCCGCCGCCCCAGATTCTGCCAGATCAATTCATATACAGCTACACTTGTACTTGTGTCAACTCAATACAACATCATTTTTATTATATATGCAGTTGTTACCATGAATTTCTGCTAGTTGAGTTGTAATCTTGTAAATGTGCTTGCTTTTTGGATTACGCTCGTGTAAAACAGAGTATGCGGGTGTTCACTGCTTCCCTGGCTTCGGGATCTCCCATTTTCAATTTCTCTGAGATCATTGTGGTTGCGATCAAGAAAGCACGATCTCTTGCTGTCTATTATGCTTAACTCTTTCTTTCTTGGGTTCCATCCTGAATTTTTAGAGGCAACGAGAATATTTTCTTGCCAAGAATATATGCCGATTTGTTTCAGGTTTTCAGTGATTTTAGCTGCAATCTTGTAAGTTTCTTATTTAGAGGTGAACATTTCAATTTATTGCATAGTAGTAGTAGCTTACTTTCTCTCATTACTTTTGGCAGGTTCTGTAACCGATTTTATTCATGGTAGCCCCATGAATATATTGTCTGTCTCCCATTTTCCACATGTATACTTCTCTTCACCTTTCCAAATATGACATGCAGAAGCAGCACACCAATGTTTCTTTCTGCTCATTCACAGACATATTTGAGGCCCAACTCCATTTTGCAGAGCAGATTGCGGTTTACTGCCAATGATATTCGAAAAAATGTTCACTTCAGTGTCTCTGTAATCTGAACTGTATTTTTAGGATCTTCCAATGCTTCCAAGGCAGGAACGGTTCATGTTATCTTTGTGCACCAAAGCGATAAGTACGAACCAGTTTTCTTCCAAGGATGTTTAAAAGCGGCCTGGAAGTGCAGTTAAATTCTGCCTTGTCAAGAAGAATTGAAGGAGGTGGCTAATATGATTTGGTCGTTTGAATAGTAGACGCTTGATTTTTCTGTGACATTAGAGCAAGTATAATAAGGCCACGTAAGCGGGCTATAAGGAATTGAATAATATATCTTTAATTAGTTGGAGGAGAGAGAAGGTAAGCGGGCTCTTAGTTAGTAGCCAGCTGCACACGCGCTCTTAGGCATATTGTCAGAGTGTATGGTGGGCCATATAATGATAAAGCCATATAATGATAAAGTAGTTTATGTATATAGCCCACTACTATACATGTTGGCTATAAGCTAGCTGTAAATGACGTGGCAATGACATATAGCCAGCAGCCGACTCTATTATTAACCATGCTCTTAGGAAAGTAGGAACATGTGGTTCGTTGGTGGAATATGAAACTGATATTATTATTTGATTCCCCCTAATCGTTGGTTTTGATAGTTTCACCGACCAAGTATTGTCCTTCAGGCTGATCAGCATTATTGTCAATTTATGACCTGTTAACTGGTGGTATGCTGCAGCTGACGTACTCCAGTTTTCTCCAATTCTATTTCTGTAATTGGCATAAGCATTACTTTTGAATTTCTGTAACATTGCCAGCAGTTTGCATTATCCTAAATTGAACATGGGTAGTGGAGCTAATGTTGACGTTACATTTTAGCTAGGAATCGTGTATTTGGTGGCAACTGAAGCTGTTGGAATAGACAAACTGAAACAAACTATATGACAACGCATGACTGGTAGGAAATTAAGACATCGTACAGGCCAAATCCTTCAGATGCGCAAAGGAAATTAAGATCAAGCTCTAGGTAACACGCCAATCATTCATTACATTATCATCCGTACAATACCAAGCGCAGTTCAACTGCTTTACAAGCAGGTACAGTAGAGAGAGCTGAATAGGTACAATTTCCCAACAATGGATTCCAGATACCAGCTAGAGCTTATCCACAAGGGGCTTTTGGCATGCATCTGGTATGTCGGGTGATACTCCTGAGCTGATATCACAGCGACAATCCGCTGAAGTAAGCTTCGGATACGAAGTATCATGGTGTCTATATACAAAAGCCATGTTTACGATCTATCCACTACCCAACACCATATGTTGCAGTTGATGTAGTGCCAATCATGATGCAGAACTTTGTGGGAGAAGTCGAAAGAACAGTCCTTCAGAGTTCAGAGGTTAAACCAGAGGACATCGCGGCTCTGCTTGTGAGTGCAGGCCTCATCGTCACCAGAGCAGACTCGTTCGCACCAGCTCTAAGCGCAATCCTGCCGGCTTCCAGGAATCTAGCTACAGCATCCTCTGCGTAGCGATTTGCTTCCACTACAGTCATGGTCTTGCCAATATCTGGATAGGTGTTGAGTACATGGTCACCGTTAATCTGAGAGGCAAGTTGAATCAACTCCACTTGAAACTCTGAGAGAAGTTTATCTTCATTAGCGCCGAATGGCCTCAGAGACTTTGTGACCTCTGGTAGTTTCTCTGTTTGGGTATAACAAAATATAGTTAGGACTCCAGTAAAGTGATGAGGCAGTCAATTCCACCGACAGTAACAAGTAAAGTTAGCATTGTAAATCCAAGAACTGGACATATTACAACATCTAGACAGCCCCACATTGATAAGACTGCGTCATGGGCCACATGAATTGAAAATGTTACAACATATGAACTTTTTTTCTTTATGTGAAACCTCACTAAACCGAACATATTAGTGTAGTAACATACAGAACTACAAAAAATATTACCTGGGCAATCAGTCCTTGGTGTCTTTCGAATCTTCAAGTAGTTCTCAAACGTCCCAGCCCATGCATCCCTCTTTGTCAGAAAGTTAGAATGTAAATTAAAAAGCTTCTTTACTGTTGCAGGAATGGACGAATGCTCATATTGTGAGGTTTCCTGCGGACCATTTGGCTCATGGATCACTGCACAAGTTAAAAACAAGCTAGTTAATAATGAAAATTAATAGGAGCATATCAAAGGAATAAATATTTCTGTGGTTACTTATGTATTCTGATAGAGCATATAGCAGCATAATTTCTAAGTGGGGAGGTGAAGCAATTGGCTAAAGTCACAATATTTGTCTACTTAATAAAAGGGCAAACAAGAACCAAAGATGAAATCAGAATGAAATAGCAAGCAAGTTCACCTCCTGATGGCAAGGGCTATACAAAACTGCTACTTGTCCAACTACAAGTCCACAGGCATACTTGCAAGACGATGTTCGCAGCATATCATCAGCAAGATGAGTAATATAGATCTCCAGTTATGAATGTGTAATATTTTAAATGAAGTAGCCCTCAGATCATCGATATTGATATGTGTAAACTGAACGAGGAATTCAGTTTGAGACTAACATCTTTCCTATGTGAGTTAGTCTTCCTACCAAAATAAAGCTCGGGCTAATCTTCACAGGTTACTAGTTGATTCCAATTGGTAGTGTTGAGCGATACGTAAAATTTACTAACAGACATCAGAATTCAAAGGCAGAGGCTGTCAAGGGAAAATTGGATAGGGCAAGAATTCAAAGCACTCGGTAGTACTCACCAGTGCCCTTTTCAACCCACGGCGAGATAAGGAAGCTGGGCACGCGCACCCCAAGGCGCTCAAACTTGAAGTAGTAAGGGTCAGGGCCAACAATCCCATCGGGCTGGGGCACTCCGACCAGCGGCGTGGGGACATGGTCATAGAACCCACCATGTTCATCATACGTGATGATCAGCGCCATCTCGTTCCACTGTGGGCTCGCACGCAGCGTCTCGTAGACCTCCTTGACAAACCTTTGGCCCCTGGCAACATCGTGCGAGGGGTGGTCGTCGTTGGCCGGGAACTCCTTGCAATCGAAGTACCTCTGCTCAATCACGACGTAATTCGGCAGCTTCCCCCTGGCGGCGTCGAGCTTGAACTTGAGGCTGTACTGGTGGAACTTGACGAGGTGCTTGAGGCGGCGCAGGCTCTGGTAGAAGAGCGTGGCGGGGATATTCTGGTAGTAGATGCCGAAGGAGAGGCCGTTCTCGTCGAGGCTGTCGAAGATGGTCTTCTGCGGGAAGCCGTTGATGAGGTCCTTGCGGGCGTTGAAGGTGAGGCCGTGTGAGGTGGCGGAGTGGACGAAGAGGCGGTTGGGCTGCGTGGAGGTGGGCACGGAGGCGAACCAGCGGTCGAAGACGGCGAACTCGTCGGCGAGGGCGGCGTAGACGGGGACGGAGTCGGGGGCGAACGCGGACATGACGTTCTGCGGCATGCCGAGGCCCATGCCGCGCGCGTTCTGGGCGAAGCCCGACATGGGCGCCGTGGTCGCGGAGGTGTCGGCAGAGCCGAAGATCTGCTCGCGGATGTCCTCGAAGCCGTGGCCGGGGTCGGAGTCGACGTAGCCGGCCCTGTCGGTGACGAAGATCTCGGGGGAGGCCGGGTCGGAGAGGTTGAGGCGGTTGGACTCGGCGCCCGTGAGGCCGTCGATGTCGGGCCGGCCGGCGCGGAGCCAGCCGAGGACGTGGTCGAAGCTGCGGTTCTCCATGACCACCACCACCACCGTCTTGACGGGGGAGTGGATCTCGTGCTTCTTCCGGCGCCGCTTCAGGTTGCGGCTGCCGTGGTGCGCGTCCAGGCAGTGCCCGGAGACGACCAGGGCCAGCAGGAGCGCCCCCACGAGGAGGTGGCGCCGCCCCCCGCGGCGTGCTCCGGCGACCATGGCGCCGGAGTCAGTCGGCGGCGGCGGCGGCGAGGGTTGGTGTTCGGCGGGTGGTTTAGTTCAATCCCCTTTGAACTGGCCTTTCCCCTTTGCTTTCGCGTGCGGGATGCTTCGCTCTTGTACCACCCGTGGGGGCCAGCAGGGTGGTTAAGCTATTGGGCGTAGCCACTGACAGGTGGGTACCGGTCTGGTGATGAAGTGGGGGCCCGGTGTCATCGTGGTGGTACCCGGCAACTGCTCGGTGGGTGCTGTGGGCCCACACGTGCTGGGCTGACCCGCAGGTCAGTGTCAGAGTAGGTTTGTCAATTTACATAATGTGAAAGGATATGCTACAAGAATCTGCAGATTTTTTCGTCTTTGTTTTCATGTGGACCACGCTACGACCACACGCTTGGTTGTGTTCTTTATAGACTTTTATTTATCACATCACTCAGCAATCCTTACTAAGCATACTCTTAAAGAAGAATTACATGTAACGTGTCAAAATCATTACCTCAATTTTCCTTTCAACTACTGTATCTAGGAGTATTTCCAGTTTTGTGAATCACAATTCACCAATCATAGTATGCAAGCTAGAAACTTCAAACTTGAGGTAACTTTTTCATGCTTCCTGTTTTAACCCGAATCGCGCTTGTCTACTCCCTCCGATCCGAAAAAAGACCTTGCAAAAAATACACATAAAATGTACAAATATAAGCTATGCTAGCTACTCTTACTTGACACGATGGCAATCATACTTGACCGATGCATGCTACTCTTGCTTGCTTTCATTTTTGTAAATCTTTCGTCTTATATTTATTCAGGGAAGCATCTCAGCCTTTTCTAATCGTGTTATTATCTTAATTAGCGCGACATCAAACAAAGCAGTTCGATGGTTTGACTGCAGACGCGAGAATGGAGGTCAAGTGTCGATCTTCTAGCTGCTTCAAATTATAGCTACATAGATTTTCCTACTATCTTATCCAAAAGGGAATTATCCGTACGCAACAACTTGCCTGAGGTCACCTGCAATTTCCCTACCGTTTTATCCAAAAGGATATGGTATACAAGAATCGGCAGATTTTTCGCCTTGCTTTCATGTGGACTACGCTACGAACAAACACATGGATGTGTTCTTTTAGACATCTAATTATTTAATTAAGAGTGAAACGCACGAGAGGTCACGAAGTTGCGTGAAAATGAAGAATTGGTCACCAAGTTGGAAAAGTTCAAAACTGGGTCATGAATTTGTGGATTAGCCAATCTTTGGTCATTCCGTCACAACGGACGTTAAGTCGCTAACGTGGCGGACTGATTTTTTACAAATACCTCCTTCAAATTTTATTTCTTCCAATGGTTAGGTCATTTTCGATTATTTACCTTTTTGCAAATAACCCCATACCACCGCCCAACTCCATCCTCTAGGTCGCGGCGGCGGACGGGGCTTGCCTGCTCCCCGTTCCTGCTCCCATCTGTGCGCGGCTCCCCGCGGTTGTTTCCGCACGTCAAAAAGAAGAAAACACAATACCGATCCAAAATACAATCATCTCCCGTGTACATTTGTACCGCCGTGCTCAAGCCACCTCCTCCTCCATGTCCAGCTCTCCGGCCTACCACGATCAAGCCGGTGACCCGCTGCTTGTCGACCGAGAGAAGAACGGCGATAGTGGAGGGAGAAGCTGCGTTGTGCGAGGACAGGGGCCAGCGAGAACGGGGCTGCGGCGAAAGACATGTCGATTTGATCCCCACCACCCTCCATGCTACTCTGCTCCAAGATTGCGATGGGTAAAGAGAAAGAGAAGAGAACTGGGAAGTGGAGGCGTCCGCGGTCCGCGTCTGAATAAAATCTAGGGCAGACATTTTGTCAAACAGTTCACATGCGCGCCGTGGTCGTACGCATGTTCACGTCGGACAAAGGCATCCTCGCTCTCACTACATTCGTACTGCCCATCCTCTGGCTTTGCGAGCTCGGAAACTGCCCGCAGACCACTGGCTACGGGGTGCTCCGAGGGAGCGCGGCCCAAGGACGGCGCGCGCGTCAACCTCGGCGTGTTCTACGGCGTCGGGATGCCCGTGGCCCTCGGGCTCGCGTTCTGGGCTGGCATGGACTTCAGGGGCCTCTGGCTCAGACTACTAGTTGAACAGGCGGCGTGTGTCGCGGTGATGCTCGTGGTGATCGGGCGCACGGACTGGGACAGACAGGCCGAGCTCGCGCAAGTTCTCGCCGGGGTGGTGGACAACGTCGAGCGCGGCGGCGCCTATGTGAACATAGACTGTTTGCAAGCCGACAAAGGCGAGCGCGTCAAGGTTGCGGCGCCGCACGGACGGATCACGGTAGGTAGCCTACTATGGCTCCCTCCGGCGAGGTGCTCACCTCATATTTATCCGCGCTCGCCGTTCTGGTTGTCCTTCTCGCCTGCGTCGAGCTCGGTGACACAGCCGCCGCCATCGCTGCCCGGGCGGCAGTTTTGGGCGCCCGACGCTCTCATCGCTGCCCGAGCGTTGTTCTAATGTCCAGTACTCTCGAAAAGAGAAAAAAATGTAGCCCTCTCCCGCGAGCCTCGGCTCGACCGGTCCCTGCTCGTCCCGGCGGGAGGCGAGCGTGTCGGAGCTGCTGACGCGACGCACCGGTTCATTTGGAATTTGGAGTATTCGTAAGAAGGAAAAAATAAATCAAAAAGGACCTAATAATTGGAAGAAATAAAATTTGAAGGGGATATGTGTAAAAAAATCAGTCCGCCACGTCAGCGACTAACGTCCATCATGACGGAATGACCAAAAATTTGCTAATCCACAACTTCTTGACTCAGTTTTGAGTTTTTTCAACTTGGTGACCAATCCTTTATTTTCGCGCAATTTCGTGACCTCTGGTGTGTTTCACTCTTTATTTAATTACAGATGGTTGATCAATTGTTACTAAGTACAGTTTTCTTAAACCATGATTATACACCATGTCAATGTTTTAGCTGTTAATATTTTTCTTTACAATTATCAGGTCCCGCCATCTAGTTTGTGACTTGCAGTACCAATATCGCAAAACAAGTTGTTATATTGGTAATTTATTCAAAAAAAACGTTGGCTCTCATTATTGCTCACTAATCACCTGCATGTGTGAGAGAGAAAAATCTAGACTTAAAAACAAATCACGTCCATATATATGTATGCTAATCCAATCTGATTGAAAGAAAGAAAAAATGGCGTTGCTCTGATATTTTTGTCAGTGTACTTGCGGTCCAATCATCAAGAGGACGGCAATCATATGTGGGCAGTCGGTGCCGGCCGACAAGTCGTGCGTGTCTGCGTCACGGACATGCTGCCCCCGTTTGCTTCTTCTTTTTCGTAAGCTTCCGCTTCTGAACTTTTCTCTCAAATCCCGCAGCTCGGTGGTTCCACTGAAGACCCGAGAATGGAAATTGAGAGGTACTTTGATCTCTAGCTAAGCTCTAGCTAATGGTCAAATTTGTTCCACATACTAGTATTTCCCTACCGTTAGAATATGTATATGTACTAGACTAGGGGTTAGATTAGAGATCATCTTGTACTCCAAATCTATTGGCTTCTTGGCCACCAAATTTTGTACACTATATAATCCTCACAAGGGTCGGATCAATAAAAAAACAAATATCAGGGTTCCACAACTTTTCACACCTACAACTACTAATACTAGTATATATGTTCACAAAATTATATCTATGCGTACTCTGACCCATCACTAGGAAAGGCCCGAGGTCACATGCAAATTACCTACTACCTCAAACTTTTCAACAGTTTTTAACTCGACACGGCACGTACGGAGTCACATCCATCCAAATGGCCGGTAATAAAACGCTCGCCGTCGTGGCCACCGCGAGAATCACCCAATCAGTCCCATTGAAAAATAACCAACACTCTCAACATGATATACTATTCATATGCAAAAGGCCAAAAATGCATGCGAGGAACCAAACACGCCCTGTATGCAAAATTATCGGTTTTGCTAATTCTCAATCGACTGAGAATTAACTTAGCGCTCAATCGACTCCTCCATCATTCATCCAATGCATCGCGATTTCTCACATCCATGGCGGCAAGTTGAGCCGGAGCCGCCGCAGCCGCGGCAAAGGCGAGGAGCAAACCTAACTTGGCGGGGAGGGTGCGGGGTGCAGTTCGCCGGCGCCGGAGAAGAAGGGGCGGGGATTAGAGGGATGACCGGGACGACGGTGGACCGGCGGAGGAGGAGATCAGGGTAGGGCGGGGTGGCAAGGCGTCGTGGCAGCGCGCCGGCCACGGGCGGGGACGTCGGCGGTTTGGCCGGCGGTGGCTGCGGAGAAGGTGAACTCGCCGAAGTTGTGGAAAAAAGGATGACGTCATTCAACCGAGAATTAGCTTAATTCTTAGTCAAATGAGACGCTAGAAAGACCCCCAAAATTATCTCTACGCGTACTCTGACCAGTCACTAGAAAAAGCCCGAGGTCACGTGTTATCTACTACTACCTCTCTTCAACGGTTTTAACTCGACACGGCACTACGGAGTCGCGTCCATCGAAATGCATGGCCGGTAAAAACACTCGCCGCCGTGGCCACCGCGAGAATCACCCAGTGCCCGTAAGAAATAATCAACACTCTCAACATCATATATCTTATCTGATTGAACGAAAGAAAAATGGCGTTACTCTGATATTTTGTGAGTGTACTTGCGGTCCAATCATCAAGAGCACGGCAATCATATGTGGGCAGTCGGTGCAGGCCGACAAGTAGTGCTCGTGCGTGAGGGACATGCTGCTCCCGTTTGCTTTAAGCTTCCGCTTGTGAAGTTTTTCTGAAGACCCGAGAATGGAAATTGAGAGGTACTTTGATCTCTAGGCTCTGGCTAATGGTCGAATTTGCTGCACATACTACAGTAGTATTTCCCTACTACTACTATACGGTTCAGAATAATTTACTTAACCTGTACACAAACTTTGCATTACGACAGTACATTCTTCACGACGGTTATTCCGGATCGGAGGTAGTAGTACAATGTATGTTCGCAAAATTATCTATACGCGTACTCTGACCAGTCACTAGAAAAGGCCCGAGAGGTCGCATGCAAATTATGTATTAGCTCAAACTTTCAACAGTTTTAACTCGACACGGCATGTACGGCCGGAGTCGCGTCCATCCAAATGGCCGGTTCAGCCGCCGTGGCCACCGCGAGAATCACCCAGTCGTAGTAAGAAATAATCAACACTCTTAGCATCGCATGCCTTTTCAGCCAGAGATCTAGCACGGCGATTTTAAACTAAACGCCTTTAATGTGACGTAATGCTCCAGCGATAATTACGTACATTATTAGTGAGCTGATGGCCGACGGGTCATTGGTTCCATCGAAGGATGGGTATCGATCCGTGCGTCGCCATGCCGTGGCGGCTTCGCGGCGTCGCCGTCGCTGATAAATCTCTTCTTTTATGTGTGGCCGGTACGCATCAGGTTCGCCACTTTGATGATTAGATTTAGATGGATGCTGCGTGCTACTCATGCGTGGCTCGTGCTCAAACTTGGGTGCTGATATTTTTCTGCGACGCGCTGGCCTAGAAGATGGCGGCGCAAACTTGTATGAGCGTTGTAGAATAAGGATCTACAACCGAAGTTGTACTGCCCTGCTGTTCTATGTGTACTTCCCGTATGATCCGGCAGTTCAGGTTGTTTTGTTCGATTTATCGGTGATTATGGGTTCGATTGATGTGTTTTAATACATGTACAGATGAATTAAAGGATCGCGAACGTTCGCCTAGTTTCAAAAAACCTTTAAATCGATCCGCTTAAAAATCTGTCTCGGATGAACATGTCCGTGTTTTTCCGTCGCGCGGGAATTTCGTGCGTAATCGCAGATTTTATGCGATTTTTCGAATTGATCGTTGTTATGACAAATTACGAATATGGGAGACCGTTAATTATTGTTTATTACTCTCGGATTTTCGTTGTTGATGATTTCATTCATATCGCGGTTGTGTTTTTCCGCGTTCCGCTTGGTAGTCCGATGCCGAATTCGGACTGTTTAGTCCATAATTACGCAATTAACTTGGTGCGCTACTGCTAATTGGTCATATGTACAGTTTCATGCACTTCTGATCGTTCGTTGAACCTCGTATTGGTCGAATTTGTTCGCGCTCGTATTTTTTTCTTCCGCCTGCATGGTCGATTCCGATTTCCCTTCTGTTTGTTCGATAAGTACGCAATTAACTTCGTATTTATATGTTAGTTGGTCTTCTGTGTAGTATCATGTATTTGCGATCGTGATTTGACCTTGTGTTTTGCGAATTTGTTGGCCCTATTTGAGCGGACATTGCCGTTCGCGCTAGATCCCGTGCGGGCGGTTGTTGGATCTTGATTTTGTTAGTAATTGTTGTTTTTATTAATTTGCGGAAGCTTGTACTTACTTGTAAGCATGTTTCGAACTGAAAAAAGTTGATTTGTTATGCCAATTTGTTAAGTAGCAGTGTCATCTGTTTCGCGATTTTCGTTTTAGGCACAGAGTTTCTTGAACTTCCAATTATGTGCTCATGTACTTCCACCAGTGAACCTTCTGTACTTTCCCGTAGTCAACTCCTGAACTGCTTTCCTGTTCACTGAGCAATCCCCGTACTTTCCGCCGCGTTTTTCTGAACTGCTCTGCGTTTACTAGTTGTACTGCCAATATTCAGTTTGGTATTCCTGTTATCGCGTTAACACCTCCGTCTGTTGGCAACCGAACAATTCGAATTTTGTGGATAAGCTTTATCTTTTCCACTTTTCCCTCGTTCCGTTTTGTGATGGCATCTGCATATAAGTTGTGTACTTGTTGCTACTATTTCCCTACGTCTCAGAAGCCTCTATCCTTTTCGTCCTCTCTACCCTCTTCGCCAGATCTGACCAAACAATTCCAATGGCTAATACACCTTTCACCCATGAGTACACTGTTGAAGCGCACGGCGGTACCACCATCAACGCCTTGTACACCAACTTGTCTGCATCGGCTGATGTCTGGGTTGATAAGGTTCAAGGTGTGTTGGCTGAGTCCAAACTGAAGTTTGTTGGAGTGGACGTCGAGTTTACTCCTAAAGGCTATCGTCAGAAGGCGGCCGTGCTGCAGCTGTGTGTTGGCCAAGATTGTTTGGTCTATCACGTTGCTTGTGCTGCTGACGAGGTCTCCTGGAAGTTCAAAGAATTCATTCGAAGCTGGCAGTACAAGTTTGTTGGTTTTGACATCAGCAATGACACAAGGATGCTTCGCTATTCTCAGCTGTATATCTATAACCATATAGACATCCAGCAAATATGGAAAGATCCTGACTTGATCAAGCTTCGGAGGGATGGATCTCCTGGCAAGCAAGGAATGAAGGATCTTGCTGGTAAGCTCATTGACCCCTCATACTTTGAGATGAAGGGTGGAATGACAGATGCAGATCATCAATTATGGCATGTGGCTCCACTCTCCGAGAAGCATCTGAATTATGCAGCCAAGGATGGATACGTGTCCTACGAGCTTTACAGGAAGTTGGACTTCTACGAGAGGGGCCGTTACAAGCTTATGAAGAGGACCAGGACCCAGCAGATGCGTCGTAGGATGTGGTGAAAGGATTAGTTGTTTTACAAGATTCATATTTAGATTTATTTTTCTGGCCTTAGCATGGTAATAATTTTTACATTTTTCATGGATTTAGAAGTTGTACTTCCTGTTATTCGGTCCTGTACTTCTACGGTAGTGCGTCCTGAACTTCCCTTTTGTAATTCAGTAATGTTCGACTTTTTATACCAATTTTTGGTTATTTCAATAATAAATTTTATTCGTTCGATATGATTGTATGTTCTTATATGCATTACTGAGTTATTGTATTTCGATTAATATTAGTCGGTATTTTTTTTAAAAATTGTGTATTGACGATTCAGTAAATTTATTGATGTCTAAACCTTTATTTCGTCGTGATAAGCTTCCATATTTTTTGTTAAAATCAACTAATCCTAGTTACTCTATTTGTTGGAATATACGCTGTTTAGTTATCTGTTCGTTTTATGTATTACTTTAATTATCTTTAGTCGCATTATTTTTGCAACCGTCCTGTGGATAACTACATTGTTGGTGCTTATCAATTCGCAACATAAAATTTTGAAACAGATGGATAAGCTTATCTTCCACTCTTTTCGCTATTTTCTGTTTAGCTCAGCGTCTCTATATAAACCTCCCGATCTATTCTAACTCCATCCCCTACGCCACACCTCACCCACCAGGTTCTTCCCCCGTCCCTCCTCGGCGTAAGTGCTCCTCCACTCCTTTTTAATTAAGTCTCTACTTGTTAATTTTTCTTGCGTTATATATTATCCATAATAGTTTTTTTCTTCTACTTGTATCTCGATCTTGCATGATTGGAAAGATTTGTTTTAACTGGGTCAATGATGTACAGTAAGATTAGTGTGAACGTATAGTTGCATGAGTGTGTATTGTTGACATACAAATCATGTACTTCCTGCTTTTTCATTCAATCGTGCCCCTTTTTTTGGATCTACAAGCCTATACTTCCTGGTTGTTAATTATGTACTTCCTATGTGTAGATTATGAACTTCCCTCTGTTGCCCTGATTTGTATTTTCACAGTATTTATATTCTTCTGTCTACGAAGTTTTATTCAGAAAGCCTCTATTTTATTCTAAACTCCTTCTCATGTTTCAGATCTGACCAAAAAAAATCTGATGGCTAATGCACCTTTCACCCGTAAGTTCACCGTTGTTGCGCATGGCGGTACCACCGTCAACGCCTTGTACACCAACGACGTCGCTTCTGTGGATTCCTGGATCGAGAACGCTTCAGCTTTCTTGGCTAGATGCGAATTAAAGATCGTGGGTGTAGACCTGGAGTATACTGTGAGAGTTTACAGTCGCAAGAGAGGCTCTATGCAGAAGGCAGCTGTTGTTCATCTTTGCGTTGGCAAGCATTGCTTGGTGTATCATATATGTTGTGCTGCTGAAGGTATAGCTGCAAGCTTTGATGCTTTCCTTAGGAACAGGAAGTACAGGTTTGTCGGTTTTGACATCTCTAAAGATACGTTGATGCTCTACCGTTCTGCCACACCTTTGTTCATCATGAACCATGTAGACATCCATGCTATTTGGAGTAATCCTGATAGGACTTCTTTTAGAAAGGAAAGAATGATGGACGTTGCTGCTATGTTTGTTGATCCATCATACAAGGATTATGATGGTGGTCTGATTGATGCTGAACATCGTCTGTGGGGTGATGCGCCCCTTTCGCAGAATCATCTGAATTTCGCAGCTAAGAATGCATACGTGTCCTCTGAGCTTTACAAGCAGTTGCATATGTATGAGAGGGGGTTCATCCATCGTCTTTTTACAAAGAAGAAGGATTATGACCGAAAATCTTGGGGTTGGGGATGGGGAGATAAATCTGATGAGGAACCAGTAAAAGATGATTGGAAAGAAGGCGATTGGAAGTACTAGGGTTTTTTACAAGATTCATGTTTAGATTTATTTCTGGCCTTAGCATGGCAATAAGGTTTACTTTTTTCATGAACTTATAATATGTACTTCCCCTGGTGAAAGCATGTACTTTCCGTCAGTTCCATCTGAACTTCCCTTTGTAACTCAGTAATGTTCGAGTGTCATCCCATATGTAATAAAAGTGTACTCTGATTTTCTACATCTCCGTACTGTACTTTCTATATACCTTTTTTGTACTGTTTTATTTTTACTCCTCAAATGTGTGCAACCTACTAAGGCAGGCCAAAATATCCCACACATTTGGTCCCACATGTCGGTGCCTCTGAGAGAATCTCACCCTCCCTTTGGAGTCAACGAATAGCCTGCTCCTTTACTACTTTTCTTCAGTTTCCCCTCACTTCATTGTTCATCTCCTTGAGCTGGAACTCGAAGAGCAGGAGGAGCGCGGGGAGGTCTCGAAGAGCAGGTAGAGCGCGCCGCCCGTCGCCTTGCACCGCCGCTGGACGAATCCGTCGTCCTCCTTCGTAAGCCCCCTTCCTCTTCCATCTCTAATCTTCCAAGCTTTTGTGGATTTGGTGTTGCATTATTTTATGAAATGCGAGAGTGGATGTTTGATGAAATTCTAGTGGGGATTTTTTCGGCTTAGGGTTATTGGTATCTGGTTCGGATGCATGCTTAGTTCTTGTACTGCAGCTCTAGGATTTTCTCCAGATCTGCTTTTCTGTGTTTGTGGAAGACTGTTCCTCTATGGTTTATTCCTGTAAATAGGTTGGCATTATGTTATATGTGCCTGAACAATTACTTTTGATTGTTAGTCTTGTTACTATGTGCCTGGGATTTGACCTCTAGCTTGCAATAATGCTTGTGTTATAGGCGACAATGGACACTGATAGTAGCTCGCACTATGACACTAGCTCAGAAGAGGAAGATGATTCCCATCCTCAAGAGCTGACAGCTAGAGGTAATGGGATTCACGTATGATGTTGCTGCTATTGCCCATCGTAAGAAGCTTTGATATTTAGTCTCTCTTATGTTGTTGCTTAAATGCAGGCCCCGGAGTGCTAGGTCGTGACACATATGACCGCCACTGTGTGTTTGGCAACATAGTCAACATGGATCATAAACAGGTTGATTTTCTGAGGGATTTTGTTGCTAAGTATAAAACATCCATCCCAATGTATGTTTGCACCATTAAAGATTCACATGTGAAAAAGAAGGAAGGAAAAATGGTAAACACCAGTCCCTTTTGTTTGTCTTATGTATGCACACTCTCTCCATATTGAACTGAACCATTTATGTTTGCCCATTCTAAGAACCATGTATGTGTTTTCAGTACTTTAACAGGAAATTCACAATGAACTACCTCAAGCATAATCTCTCAACTGTGCCCAAGGAAATATCAGTGCAATGTGGGGAGTGGGCAAAGCGAGTGGAAATCAATATTGGCACAGACAAGCAAGCAGTCCTAACAAAGAACTGGCTGAGTGTATCACGACATTTAGAATTAGAGGAGGGCAATGTTTTGATATTCAGCTTCTGCACTCACCAAAACAACGTTGTTGGGATATTTGTTGATGAAATCTTTCCCTGTGAGGAATGTGTTGATCCTTGATGAACTAAGAAGCTTGTAATTGTTCTATGTAGTAAACTGGATGTGTTTGTTTGCCCTTGGAGAAGCTTGTAATTAAGATCTCTAGTAATTTTAGATTCCTGTTTGCTTTTAGGTTGAATTTTATGGAAATGTGTGGTTCCTTTTGGACAAACTTATGTAATTTAAGATATGTGGTTGCTTTTATTTATGTGGCTACCTTAACTTCTTGTATGTCAGGGTTGCACTGCCTACTATTTCACTCCTGTACTGCCCTGCGTTCCGAGTATAACTACTCGATCCTATGTTGTCACTCATGTTTTGGCAAATTTTTTGCTTTGTTTATATGCCTACCTGAACTGCTTAGTGGTAAAGCCTGTACTGCCATTATATTAACACCTGTACTTCCCTGTTTTTGTGCGTCTAACTTGTGAATCGTATGTTGGTGTACTAACATTTTTGTGCATCGTCGATATTTGAGGCTAATTAATTCACATGTTATATTTTTGTCACCAATTGATTTGACAAATGTTTACGCCATGACGCGTTAGCCATGGCGTTAGGGTTTGGAGGTTTCGTCGCCGTCAACGCGATAGCGTTGACGGGCGATGAAACCTCCGAACCCTAACGACACCGAGGCTGAGTCAGCCCGTACGCCGCGGAAGCGGCGACGGGCGACGAAGCCGAGCCGTTGGATCAACGAAATCTTGTAATGTGTATTCATTGTGACTTAGGGTTGGGGGTGTGGGTTTAGTAATCCCAATTTTTATATCTTCACATAGGAGAGATTTAGATCTAATTATTTTGTAGAACTGGGTTTATCGAGGCTGAGACGTCGTCGACGCGAAGCGTCGACGGCGACTCAGCCGAGCCCGTTATATTGTTGTGGCATGTTGATCTTCATTATTTGTTTATGTGGCTACCTGAACTGCTTATTAGTGCACCTGAACTTTCCTCCGTGGCACATCTGTACTGCCTGTTTTTGTGCGTCTAACTTGTGAATCGTATGTTGTTACTCCTGTACTGACGATTTTTGTGCATCGTCGATATTTGAGGCTAATTAATTCACATGTTATATTTTTGTCACCAATTGATTTGACAAATGTTTACGCCATGACGCGTTAGCCATGGCGTTAGGGTTTGGAGGTTTCGTCGCCGTCAACGCGATAGCGTTGACGGGCGATGAAACCTCCGAACCCTAACGACACCGAGGCTGAGTCAGCCCGTACGCCGCGGAAGCGGCGACGGGCGACGAAGCCGAGCCGTTGGATCAACGAAATCCTGTAATGTGTATTCATTGTGACTTAGGGTTGGGGGTGTGGGTTTAGTAATCCCAATTTTTATATCTTCACATAGAGAGATTTAGATCTAATTATTTTGTAGAACTGGGTTTATCGAGGCTGAGACGTCGTCGACGCGAAGCGTCGACGGCGACTCAGCCGAGCCCGTTATATTGTTGTAGCATGTTGATCTTCATTATTTGTTTATGTGGCTACCTGAACTGCTTATTAGTGCACCTGAACTTTCCTCCGTGGCACATCTGTACTGCCTGTTTTTGTGCGTCTAACTTGTGAATCGTATGTTGTTACTCCTGTACTGACGATTTTTGTGCATCGTCGATATTTGAGGCTAATTAATTCACATGTTATATTTTTGTCACCAATTGATTTGACAAATGTTTACGCCATGACGCGTTAGCCATGGCGTTAGGGTTTGGAGGTTTCGTCGCCGTCAACGCGATAGCGTTGACGGGCGATGAAACCTCCGAACCCTAACGACACCGAGGCTGAGTCAGCCCGTACGCCGCGGAAGCGGCGACGGGCGACGAAGCCGAGCCGTTGGATCAACGAAATCCTGTAATGTGTATTCATTGTGACTTAGGGTTGGGGGTGTGGGTTTAGTAATCCCAATTTTTATATCTTCACATAGAAGAGATTTAGATCTAATTATTTTGTAGAACTGGGTTTATCGAGGCTGAGACGTCGTCGACGCGAAGCGTCGACGGCGACTCAGCCGAGCCCGTTATATTGTTGTAGCATGTTGATCTTCATTATTTGTTAATAATATATTTTAGAACTTGTAGTGTTGCCTTATATCGCTTTATTATTATTTTTTAGTATAATTTTACCTGTAGTGCTTGTTGAGCAGGGGGCCTGATTTATTTTATTTTATTTTTGTTTTTAGTAATAATTTTAGGTTTTATTAATTGTTTGTTACCGTTGGTGGGGGCCATAACTAACGCCTCCTTGTCCTTATCTCTCCCGTACTCGTCTCCTTTCCTTCACGTCGCCCGCTCTCCCCACTACTGCCATAGTTTTCTCTCCTTCTCTCCTCGCAACTGCTCCGCCGCGGCACCGCCGCTCTCGCCGTCTTCTTGGCAACGGGCGCCGCGCCCGCGCCTTTCCTCTCGGCGGCCTGCTCTGGTTAGTTCTATCCTTTCTCCTATGTTTACTGTGCACGTTGTCCTCCGCGCCCTTCCTCTCGTCGGCCGTCTGCGACTGCTGCTACTAGGGTTTCACTGCATAGTAGTGGTGGTTTTTTTGTTTCTGATTTCGGCCGCGTTGTTCGCGTTCATCGTAGGAGGTGGTTGTTTATTCTAATTAATCCGAAGTAATGTTGCTTTCGATTTTTGATCTGTGCGCTTTTTGGATCTAGGGTTTGTGCGGATTCGGCGGCTCCATTGGATTTACTAGGGTGAACGCTTCGCGCTCTCATGGATAGTGATCCAGATCCGTCGAAGGGCGATAATACTGAAGGTTAACCCCTTTTTAAATACCTTGTACTTCCCTGTTCATGGATTTGTGCTTTGCATATAATATTTTCTCATATATCTTTTGTGTTGGCTGTAGGTAATGTTCGTCCTGATGTATTCGCACCTGCTATATCAGGTATTTTTGTTTTGTAAATTGAACTTCCCATGACATTTGTACTGCGGAATACATTGTTATTTCGTTTTTTAAATATTGATTCTTACAATGGTCTCTTTGTTTTGATATAGATAACGTTCCTCCTGATTCAGTCACACCTGCTGTAGGAGGTTTGTGGTTTTAGTCGTGTTCGAACTGATGAATACAGTTGTTATCTGTTAATTGTACTGCTCTTTATTTCCTGTATGAACTGGTTTACTCTTTCAATCCCGCAACATTCTTTTGATGTGCACCTGTACTTTATCTGAATGATATGCTGTACTGCTTGACTATATTGCATATGTACTTTATTGTGAATTTTATTATGTAGTCATGTTCACTTGTTTTGTGTTCTTTTAATGGTCCCTTTGTTTTTGATATAGTTTATGTTCCTCCTGGTGTAGTTACACCTGCTGTAGCATGTTTGTGCCTTGTGTCGTGTTCGAACTGATGAATTCGTCGTTATCTGTTAATTGTACTGTCCTTTATTTCCTGTATGAACTGCTTTACTCTGGAAATAGCTCAACATTCATTGATGTGCTCCTGTACTTATCTGAATGATATCTTGTACTGCTTTATATTCTGTTGTTTACTTCCTTGGTTATGCATCTCTACTTTACTGTGACTTTTATTATGTATTCTTGTTCACTTGTGCTGTCTTCTTGATGTGTATTCTTTTGAAGCTGTGGAATTATTTGTTTATGCCTATCTTACTTACACAGGATTTTCTTTTGTGTAGATGATTCAACTGCTGTTGTTGATAAGCAAATTGGCGATGTCCTTGCTTCTGTTAATGCAGAGTTCAGATCAGAAGACAGCACTGGTGGAGATAATGCAGTCTACCACGACTCTCTTGACTCCCTTGAACTGTCAGAGTCACAATCGCAGCCTTTCGATCCTCATGAGCCTCCTACTCAGCCTGGAGAGATGGCTAAAGCTCAGGTGGAGGCTGATAGAAAAAAGCAGGCTGACAGGGTTAAGAGGGCTAAAGAACGGCGAGCCGAGAATGAACTACGTTCCAAGGCTAATGAAGAGCGACCCTCAAGGCCTGATGGCTCTGAATCTATCCCATTGGTCCAGGAGCAGCAACCCCCTTCTGTTGGTGACCCAATAGTTCAACAGCAGGATCCTTCTGTTGGTGACCCATTAGATCAGCAGAAGGGTAGGTCTGGTGTTCGCAAGTTCAAGGCTTGTGATTTTGGAACTCCGCGTAGAAGCCCACGTGTTTCTTCTCCATTGGTAAACCCTGAAGGGACTTCACGGCACAGCGCTCGTGTCCTTGAAATGAAGAATGCCAAGGCTCCTGCTGCTGGAAAGTCCATGGCTCCTGCTGCTGCAAAGGCCAAGGCTCCTGCTGCTTCAAAGGCCAAGGCTCCTGCCGCTGCAAAGGCCAAGCCTCCTGCCGCTTCTAAGGCCAAGCCTCCTGCCGCTGCAAAGGCCAAGGTGAAGAGTGGTGATGTTGAGAAGAAAGGTGCTGGCGGAGACAAAAGGTCTACTGCTGGTGTGAAGAAGTTGCCTTCCAAGGGGCGTAAAGCTGTTAGTTTTGATGAAGATGATGACGACTTTGTTGACGATGTGTTGCACGTCAGTGAAGAATCTGATTATGATGATGATGATGATTTGCCTCAGGTGATGCTTCTGTTCACCTGTACTGTTCTTTTTCTTGTTCTGTACTGCCACGGAGTTCTTCCTGTACTTCCCTGTTTTACGTTTTCTTTTCTTATCTTGTATGCTTCTGGTCTTCTTTACTTGAACTTCATTTTGTTAACATGTTTTATTTTGGTTTTTTTATGTGTAGTATGAGTTTAAAAAGAGGACTGTTAAGAGGAAGAGGGGATCCAAAGCTGATTCTGATGGAGAAGGACCCAGTAAGAAGCAGAAGTTCAATACAACTGCGAGGTGCTCCCTGAAAGAGCTTTCTATATGCGTGAAGCTATTGGAGGTTCGCCATCTTGACGAGCTTCGAGCTGGAGGTCTTGGCCATCTGCCATTCTTCAAGATTGTTTCAAACATCTGTCGTCCACTTATGGGTTTCCTGATGCATCGTATCGACCCAGCTACTATGACGCTTGACTTGGGTGATGGTCGTAAGATCTTGCAGTTCACTGCAGAGACTATGTATATTCTGTTTGGTCTTCCCCACGGTACAAAGGCTCCTCCAATGCCATCTGAGAACGGCTTTGATGAAGCCTTGATGAAGTTGAGAGATGAACTTGAGATTCCAAGGGACAAGCACATTGAGACCAAGGATCTGCGCGCGAAGCTGAAAGAACTTGTAAAGGATCCGACAAAAGATGCTTTGGCCATGAAGGTTTTTGGTCTCATTTTCTACATGAAGTTTGTCTGTCCAGGGACCTCTGTTCGTGTTTCTAGGGAGGCACCGATGGTTCAGGATTTTAGGCTGGCTGATTTGCATGATGTTGACATGTGCCAGCTTCTTCTTGATGAGTTCAAGAGGGCGGTTATCCTCTGGCAGAAGCCTGGTACCGACTGGAAAGCTATCCCTGGCTGTGGCATTGCTGCTGTCCTGGCATACCTTGATTGTCTTAAACACCGGGAGCATGGAACCAAGGATATGCGTACTCCCCGTGTTCTTTACATGGATCCGACTCATCTTAGGGCTCTTGCTGATAAGGATTGTTTATTTGAGGGTAATCAAGATCCTAAATCATGGATATTTGGGCAGTTGCAGGTAAGCATATTTTGCCTGTCATACAATATCTATTTTGCATCTGATGTAGTTAGTTCCTTTTGCATGTTCATTCTATACCAACCTAAATAAGTTTTTGTAACTTACAATTGCATGCATTATTATTTTTTTGTTTTCAGTGGAAGGCCGACGATGACATTATTTACTGGGATAAGAGCTCAAAAGCGAAGGGTCCAATTCACCGTCCGCCTACCCAGAAGAGGAGCTTTTGTTCTTCTGGCGATGGGCCTTCCAGCAAGCGTATCTTGACAGGAAGTACCAGTGCAGCAGCTGTTGATGGTGAAGGAAGCAACATAAATTTTGCTTCTGATTTGTTTGGTCAGCTAGAGTTTCATCTTTCTAAAGCTGTTGAGCTTTCTAAACACATTCCAACCTCTACTGCCCGTCTGAATAGAATTCCTGAATCTCTACTTGCTGGACGGAACTTTGAGGAGGATGAATCTTTGAGTGGAATTCTCCTGATGGAAGCTAACAGTATTGTTCAGATGCAGTCTGGCTTAGCTCAAATTCAGTCTAGTTTTGCTGTGCTAAAGACTATTCAAGATGGTCGCTGTAAGCCCTATGAGGAAGAGGCACAGCGTTTGATGGTTGAGATGCGGACTAAAGATTCAGCTGCCGTTCATCTGCCGGATTTTGAAAAGGTGAGTTTTCTTGTTTGCTCTTTTCATTTACTGGCTGTATTGTACTTCCAGTTTCTTAATGGTTGAACTGCCCTCACATTGTGATTAACAGGAGAACACTGAAGGTTTGATGAAGGAGAACACTGAAGATTCAGCTGCTGTCGGTAGGCAGGATGTTGAAAACGTGAGTTTTCTTGTTTGCTGTTTTCATTTTACTGGCAGTTTTGTACTTCCATTTTTTTAATGGTTGAACTGCCCTCACATTGCGATTGCAGGAGAACACTGAAGCTGTAATGAAGGAACCTGCAGTAGCTTCTTCGAAAGAACGCTCGCAGTCACCTGTTCTTCGTCCAGGTGATGACAATAAAGCTGAGATTGAAGAAACTCTCTCTGCGGAGGTGCCTTTGCAGGAGGAGACAACTTCTTCCGATCCTCCTGTTAATCAGTATAGTCCAGCGGCAGATGCACATCCTATTCCTGAAGTTCAAGACAAGGACAAGGAGCCTGAAGATCAAGATAAGAGCAGTGAGCATGCAGGAGATAAGGGAGTTCCTGCAGCAGGGACCTCTGAGGATGCAGTATTGGAGGAAAGCTCTGCTACGGATGACGATCCTGCTGCTATCGTCACGCCAAGCTCTTCAGCTCAAGATGAAGGCAAGAAACCCATGAATTAAAAGGCTTTTAATAAATTTTATATGTGTTTTATTTAGTAATCTATTCCCTCTCATGGAGGCCGTGAGAGGGAATGTGGGGATGTAATCGACTGGATAATATGCCGGGGTGATGTTGGTTTTGTTGTTCTCGTGAAACATGGGCTGTAAATATTGTTCTATTCTGTTTGCAATGGTACTAGTTAGAGGGGCCAATAATCAGAGCTCCTCACTGCGGCGCCTAGCAGAAATGCGATAACCAAACCTCCTTCTCATCAATCTTCTTACTTCCCTTCGAACTAATCTGGTACTACCTCGACATTTCCTTGATGTGCATATGTACTTCCCTGAATGGAACCCTGTGTATCTGTTATTTCCCTTGACTAATTTTACTGTAGCAGTATTAACATTTTCTGCTAAGGTCTTGTACTTCCCTTGTACTCGTGCATGAACTGCCTTCCTGGGACCAACTATATTTTTTTACTTCATGTTGACCTGTACTTGTCTGACTGCATCCTTATTAGCACTGCCTATGATGCTGTTGTTTACTTCCTTGATTTTGTTTCTGTACTGCCCTTCCACTCTCTTCATTCAGACATGTTTAACTTCTGTTTATATCTTTTGTACTGCCTCTTATGTTGTCCTGTACTGTTTTGCCTGTTTGTACCCTAACCTCCCCTGAATGTGCACCTGTACAACCCTTCACTCATGCTTGTACTTCCATGAAGTCGTATTACGCACTTCCCATCTTTTATTTCCTGTAGCTTTTGTTTCTAACACAATGTTTAACTTTTCTTTTTACTTTAAGTTGCAGGAGATTTGCCTGATGAGATTCCGTACGCAATTATAAAATTCTATGATGTTGTCACATCTATTGGTAAAAGAGAAAAGCTATCGTAAGTTTTTGTTTCTCAATTGGTACCATTCTGATCTTTTTAATATGTTCTCACACCTGATTAGTTTTGATGTTTAATGTTTTTTGCACGGGCAGAGAAAAACCTATGTTTGTCCATGATCATTGCAACGCTACTGTGGGCCAAATAGCTGAATCCTTTCACCCAAGAGGGATGCTTGGTAGTGAGGCAGCTTCCGTTGGTATTTATCTTATGAATCGATATTATGCCGGATCTGACAAATTTGTTGCTCCATACTGGGTGACTGTATGTGCTATGTCCTTTCTTATTTATAGTTATCAATCTTTTTAATGTCGTTTGTTTTTATGTGTTTTGTGAATTGATAAATTTTTTATGCTCTGTTCTATCTCGTGCAGGCTAAGATATATGCTGGTCACATTGATAGAGGTCTCAAGAAATGGCTTCTGAAAACTGGTGAAGAGCGTGTTGACAAATGCAGCACTGTAAGACGTCTTTTTAGGTTTTACTATTTGTTCCTGTTTGTCATTTTATTCACTTATTATGTGGAATTTATAATTATTTTGTTTTTGCTAGATTGTGTTCCCAACCATAGACCCCTCAAAGGTAAAAGATGGTGCTGGACACTGGGTCGTCGTTTCAATTGATATACCAAAAAAGTGTTTTCACTACTTTGACTCCCTATACGACGCTAAACATCAAGCGGGTTGGGATATTTGAGAGGATGGTCAATAACATTAAGAAGTTGTGGAATGCTGCTGCTGCTGAAGACACTAGGGATGAACCTTTGTCACCCTTTTCACTGGATCATTTCAAGACATATTATATGAGAACTCCCATGCAAAATAATGGGTTAGTACTTTTGTTCTTTTACTGTTGCATTTCACCTGTACGGCCCCATGCTTGAGCTCCTGCACTTCCTACATATTTAGTCCTGTACTGCTTGTTGTCATCCCAAGTTTTGTAACCTCCTTTTTAAATAGATTTCCTAATCCGTTCTCTTACTGCTATGGTATGTGTTGCAGTAGGGACTGTGGTTTCTTTATGCTCCAGATTGCAATGTCCTGGGATGGTGAGCAGCATACGAAATTCACGTGCAATGACATACCTAATATGAAGAAAATGATGTTGTGGAGATGGATTATGTCTCCTTTTTTCACTGTGAAGTTTGAAGAGCTTTTCGGCTACGACCCACGTAAATATTTTATCTCCTTTTTGTCTGCAGTTAATTTATTTTATTATTTGCGTGTGGGTACTACATTTTTCATTTCGACTTATGTACTTATTATGTGAAGTATATGTTTATTTTTAAAATGATGTCTCGTTCTGATATGTGTCAATTGTTTTGTTTTTTTGCATTATGCAGTTGCTAACCTTGAAGACGAAGCTGAAAATTTCGTCCTGTTCGAGACCCAGGTGTGCCAGCCTGATATTATTCAGTCCGGCGAGGTAGATGGTGCACCTGGCAGGGTGCCTCTTAAAAAAAATCCACTGTTGGCAACTCACAGAAGGGCTTCAAGACACCTTCCGGTAACAAGCTTCCTGTGATATCTAGCTATACTGTAGATGATGATGACGATTTCGTCGATCCAGTCATAAAAACTAGAAGTGGCAAGCTAATTGCTCCTAGGAAGAAGGACCCTGCAGTCTCTGCCAGAAACATTACTACAACGAAGAGGGCAAATAAAAGACCTCGCAAGTTCAGTTTTCGTGTTCATCCTTTGAAGCCTGGTAAATGTACTCATCTTGAGAGTGCTCATCTTCTGAAATCATATATTCTGTGTGATCACGCGAAGCAAAATTACAAAGAGTGAGTTAACTTCACCTCTCTCCTCCTTTCGAATGTCTTGTACATGAACTTCTGCTTGTTTGAACTGTGTCTGCACTTTACTGACTTATTTAATTAATGTTCGTCTGACTGTGTATCTTTTTTGATTTGTTTTCCTCAAGTAAAATACTTTGTCGGTTCGATCACGGGGTGACTCCTGATGGTGCGGTTGTTGAAACAACCTTTACCTGTGGTGAATTGGCTTCAATGTTCGATGAGTTTGGTCAGATTGAGGGCGAACTGATGGGTATTGTGATGAGGCATTGGAAGATTGATCCTCATACAACCATGTGTATGGAAGTGCTGACCGTGTACTACTTAGCCCGCACTTTGTGACGGTAAGCGAATACCTTAGACATGTTATTTTTTCAGGTATACTTTTTATGTGCAACTTTTTCTAATTGTGTGTAGTAACGTATGTAATAATTTGCAGTATTGTCTTGATATGGATGGCCTGAAAACTAGCAGGCCATTTGATGTGAAAAGGGCAGCAGATTTTTTCAGGAAGCATGTCAAGGAGGTTCACCTGGCAAGAGCATACTTGGTCAGTACCCTCTGAAATTATTAAATTTATTTTCTTCATTTGCACGTCCTTCTTAGCATTGCAATCATGTACTTCTTTTGTTTCTCCATCATGTACTTGCCCTCTTATTTTTTGTTCCCGCAGGTTCTTATTCCTTATTGCAAGATTTCCCCTGTGTCTGGGCAATCTCATCACGTGTTGTATGCATTGAACAAGTTCAGTGCTACGTTTGATGTTCTTGACTCTTATCCATATGCCAGAGGCAAGCGGCCATCAAAGAGCAAATTCCATTCTGATACTGTTGAGATCGTAAGTACAGTCACTGATTTCTCTTCTCACCCTTTTACTTCCTATAACTTGCTTCTGTACGGCCCATTTATACATTCCTGTACTGGCTTGTTTTCCTGCTGATAACTTATCCTTCCCTTAATGTGCACCTGTACATATCTTATCTCATACTTGTACTGCCTTATGTACTGTTATGTACTTCCATTAATTTGTATTTTTTTGACTGTTACTTTTGTTTTCTAACGCAATGGTAATTTCGGATGCATTATTTATTCTTATAATTTACTGATTTATCTATGTCGTTAACAGGCCAGTAGGATGGTTTTGCTCATGAAGGAGTTGTATACCAAAGAGCTCTATGAAACACTCAAGCTTCCTGACTGGGAGCTCAAAGCAAAGAGGCCAAACTTTTTGAAGGTGCCTACTCAGGGTGCCAATCAATGTGGCTTCTATTGCCTCAAGTTTGCTTCCGATTATGACGGTGAAAAGCTGGTTGACACGATTGTTGATTGTGATGTATGTTTCTGCCATTTTGAAACCAAAATTTCATTTTATCGTTTACCTTTTTTACTGCATTGCAGTGTTATTAATTTTTTGTCACTGTCTTTGTGTTTTTATCTGCAGCCTCGTGTTAATGATTGGAAGGCTGAGTACCTATTCTCTTCCGTTTTCCACAAGGAGAACAAGATTACTGCTGACCAGTTACCAGAGGAGATCCGGTTCCTCGCTCCTGGTAGTACTGCATTTTCGACGCAGGGCGAAGCACTTATCGCACTCTTCACGCAGTAGATGTTTCTGTTGCTGTCTGCTATAGATTGCAGATTTTGTAATTTTTTCATTTGACAATTGATTTACTATAAACATCATCGCAGTAGATGTTTCTGTAGCCGATACAAATATTAAACCACAAATATTAAACCAATATTTGTATCAGCTACAGCAGATCATTATCTGATACATTATTGTTATTATTAACCCTTGTACTGGCCCTGTGATGATGGTTGTACTTCCCGTGTCTCTTGGATTTTCTCGAATATCAGTACCTTATGTGTGATTCAGTTATGTGTTTTTGTGATTACTGAATATCTGTATTTATTTTTGTTTTCCATGGTCTGCGCTTCGTTATATTTTTCGCGTGTACTGCCTTATTAATCGCAGTTTTAGTTCCTCGTGGTGTCCCCGAAAAAAAAAAGTTCGTTGTGTTTGGAAAAAAAAGGAAAAAGAAAAAAACAAGTGTAACGGCAAAAAACCGCAGCCCACCTGGCCCGCCTCTCCCCCCGATATACCGGCCCCAAAAAAACCCTAACCTCCCACCCCCGTTATGCGCACCAACGTCTGAAGGAAAACCAACGTCTGAAGTAAAATAGACGACACCGATTGCGGCGGCCTGCGGTGCGGCGAACTAGATCTCTTGAGAGCCGTGGCTGCCGCTCGCTGGACGGCGCCGGAGTAGGGGGAAGTAGGTGGGGGTGATTGAGGCGCCTCTCGACTCGCCTCGTCTTCTCTCTTCTTCAGGAGCCTCTCGAATCGCCTCGTCTTTTCTCTTCTTCAGGAGCTCTCCCAGGTCAACAGATGGACTCGCCCTGGAGACCAAGTGTGACAGAGTCGACCTGCTCACAGGAGGCAGTGGAAGGGAAGCATTTGTTCAAGATTGAGCGGTACAGCTTGTACAGGGACCTTGGCGTCGGCGAGTTCATCAAGTCCGCGAGTTTCTACATCGGCGGACACGAATGGTGCCTCAAGTTCTACCCCAACGGTTACACTGAGGAAGAGGCAGAGGACGACTGGGCTTCAGTTTTCATCTCGCACAATTCAAAGAATAACGACGTGAAGGCACTGCTCGATATTTGCCTGATCCACCATACCATGAAGGAGGAATTCCTATGGTCAAACTTCAAAGATAAACAGAAGACGATGGTGGAGTTTTGTGATGAAACACAGGACCGGGGTTATACAAGATTTGAGAAAAAAGATGACGTCGGATGGTACCTTGTGGACGACACCCTTACCATTGAGTGCAATCTTCTTGTTATCAAGTTCAAGGAGGCTGAGATGAAATCTGTTGTCCAAGTTCCACCGTCAGACTTGCTTGACAGTATTGGTGATTTGCTAGATACAGAAGATGAAGCTGATGTGTCTTTCGAGGTCAAGGGAGAGGTATTTCGAGCACACAAGCTAATTGTCGGTATGCGGTCACCCGTCTTCAAGGCAGTCTTGTATGGGCCGATGAGCAACAAGTCTACCGGGAATGTGACAATTCAAGATATGGAGCCTGCTGTTTTCAGAGCGCTCCTTCACTGCATCTACAAGGATTCCTTGCCCCCAATGTATGACCTCAATGACGAGGAGACCGAAAACATGATTAAGCATCTACTCGTTGCTGCAGATAGGTATGGCATGGCGAGAATTAAGCTGATGTGCGAGTGCAAGCTTTCCGAGAGTCTTCATGCCAAGACAGTTGCAAACACGCTAGCTCTAGCCGATCAGCATCATTGCAGCCAGCTCAAAAATGCTTGCATTGAGTTTCTCAACTCTTCAAAAAGAATGGATTATTTGTTTGAAAGTGAAGGATATGAGCACCTCAAGAGGGCATGCCCCACAATCTTTTCTGAAATATGGGAGAGAGCAGCCAAGACTCGAAAAATATAGAATTTTTGTTTTTCTATTGAGTGTGTACTTTGAACTTTCCGTTTGTTCAACCATGTACTGCCCACTATTGTATGCCTGTACTGCTTTGCGTTTTTGCACTGCCAGTTTACTGATTTTCAATCTCTGAACCTCGCGATATCAGTGATGTGTACTTCATAGATTAGCACGGTTGTAATTCCTCTTGTCCCTGTAATGGTAACATTATATGTAATTTAAACCTTGCACTTCCCGTGTTATCATGGTTTTACTTCCCGGGATATCATGGTTGTACTTCCGTTTGTTGCCATTGCAGGATTCTTCGTTTACATCTTCCCTGTACTGCTAGATGTTATATGGTCGATACTTATGGCTGACCCCGTGTGTACTTGCTCGTGGTTGTACTTTGTAAAACTGAATTACATGTAATTGACACTTTGCACTGCCTGTGTCGTCATGGTTGTACTTCTTGAGTGATCACGGTTGTACTTCCTTACTGTTATAGGTCACGCAACTTCAGGGTTATACAGGCTATACAGAGTAGTATAAAAAAGCAGAGAAAGTTTGCACAGTTTAATAAAACTAACATTTCACCACTTATCTCATTTGTTTTATATACTAGACATAACAGTACGAACTAATATAGTTTTACAAATCTTTGATGCACATCAGCTTAGTCCTATTGAAATCTGCAGTATCCATCATATCATTGCCAATCTGCTGCTCCTCCTTGAGGTTGGTGTTGCTGCTTGGTCAACTGTTGTTTTTCCCTTGCTTCTCTTCTTTGCTGATGTTGCTGCCTCTGTTACTTGTACTTTTTCTTGCTCCTTCCCTGCTTGTTCTTCGTTCTCTTCTTCTTTCTCATCAGTTTTTCCTCTTCTGTTGCTCCTTCTTGGGGTTGGTCTTACTGCCAGGTCAACTGCTGTTTTTCCCCTTGTGGATCTCTTCTTTGCTGCTGTTGCTGGATGTTTCTCTTGTAGTAGTTCCTCATCTTCTTCTTTGTCATATAGTTTTCTACTTCTGCTGCTTTTCATCATCTTTTTTACTGATATCTCAGGCTCTTCTTCTGCTTCTTCTTGTCCGTATTTCCTTCTGCTGCTCTTCTTTGGTTGCTTTGCCTCCTGGTTTTCTTCTTCTACTTGTACTTCATCATATTCATCTTCTTCATCATCTTCCTCTTCTTCACCATCTTCTTCTTCATCGTCTTCTTCTCTCTTCTTCTCTTCTTCATCATCTTCATCGTCTTCTTCTAGTTCTTCTCTTCCTCTTCCTCTTCCTCTTCGTCATCTCCCTCTTCCTCTTCTTCATCATCTTCATCGTCTTCTTCTTCTTCAGACTTCTTTTGTTTACTCTTTTTATGTGCATTCAGTTGCTCTAGTTTCTGTGCTCTCTTAGTGCATGTCAGAGCGTTGTGGCCTTTCGAAAACTCTCTGCATTGTCCACATCTTCTTCCTCTTTTTCTTTTGCCTTCAGATCCATCATCTCCATTAGCTTTTGTAGCAACAGAATTTTTATTGGCAGCAGAAGCTATTCCAGCAGCAGTCTGTTTCTTGGCAGCAGGAGCTGCACCAGCAAATTTTCCACCATAAATTGCAGCTTGTGCAGCATCATAAATTTTTGGTGGATCATCCAGAAGCGGGCAATTTCTTGCGTTATGCCTCTGCTTCAGTCCGCAGACACTGCATATTCTCTGTCCAGGTTCAAACCTTTCATCGTACAGCAGTTGTTTCTGAATAGCAGCAGCTTTGTCCTTGCTTCCCGCCTTGGTTCCACTTCCTTTTGTCTTGGACATCGGTGGAGGATGAATGACTCTAGCTCTTGGCTCAGGCTGAGTGTTTGTTTTGTTTGTCTGCTTGAAAATCTTCTCCATGTCAGGCTCAAAGTTGCTGAAAGGTGGAATACCTCCTTCTTCATCATCAGAGCCAGCAGTTGAGCAGCCTAGCGCCTCTACCTTGTCTATCAGTTCTATGAGACCATTCTTTGATACGACAGTCTGCACGTCCGACTTGGAAGCAGCCCTAGCAAGTCGGAAACAAAGCTGCATAACCTCATTGTGATTATATGCAACGGATGATCCATCATATGCAACCGTTCTTGTATCATTCCTATTAAAACTATGAATCAAGTTTGCACCCCTGCTGTATCTTTTTAGGATGTAGCCGTCAGGAATACTGTCGACCCTCAAGTGCTCCAGCATCGCAATTACATGCGTGCAGAAAAGTCCTGCATAATGTTCCGTGTAAACTTAGTCAGGATGTGTCGTCAGTAAAAAAGCAGTTTGTTATTTATTTAGTTGGACTGCTCATTATGTCTACTTGGACTGCCTACGCATTTCACTTGTACTGCTATGTTATTTCACCGCCATCTACAATACAATCACTCAAACGTTTAACGTGGACTTCTCAAATGTTTAACGTGTACTGCTTAACTGTGAAAGCAGCAAAGACATTGCATATTTTTCGTACCTGTATGTTCCCATAGCATACATTCGCACTCGTACTTGTCAGCCTGAGGGTTTGCTTCGACTTTGAACTCATGTTGGCACCAAGAGAATTTCATGTAAGGTTTCTTGAACCAGACAAGATAGTGGTGATCACCACGCTCCGGGTTTCGCCTCACATCGTATAGGGTGCTCTTCTTTAGCCTACTACGGAAGTCTTTGTACACGGCAATAGTGTAATTCTTCCGTAGCTTCTTCTCGAAGCCGTAGTGTGTTCTTGTATCCACTTTGCCCTGCACAAAAGTAAACAAAACATATCAGGTTTGCATAAGCTGTACTCAAACTTGCATCAGATTTTTCGAGAGTAACTTGTTGAAGTGCTGAGACAACTTACGATGTTTGCCATTGTCTGCTCGTGTTCTTTCATGCGTCGTGATTGGATGCATTTGTTTACTTGCTCAACGAACCGGTGGAGACTTAGCTTCTTCTTTTTGAGAAACCCTTTCTTCAAGACATAATTCATGCTCTCGCTACGCTGAGTAGATGTCATCCTAGCGCAGAAAGCTCCCTTGTAGTACGCTGATACCCATTCCTTCCTATCCTCCCACAGCGCGATCATCATCGTGTTGTTTTCCAGGTTGTATTCATCAACTAGTGCTAGCCATGCAGTTTCAAATTCAGTCGGCATCAGAGGCCAGTTTACTATTGCCCTGAATTCATCCCTGAAGCTCGGATGCAATCTGTAAATTTGACCCAATGGTTCCCTGAACTTCTTGAGCATGTGCCATCTGCACAGTTTGTGCAGGGCTAGAGTGAACACCCTTGGAATAGCCACCGCCATCGATGGGCATTGATCTGTGGAAAAATAAAGCAGTTTGTTGCTATTAATTTTATTTATTTGGACTGCTCAGTTATTTTAATTGGACTGCCTACGTATGTCACCTGTACTGCTCAGTTAAACTTACTGTTCTCATAAGGAGGCTGAAGAAGTAATACCTGTTAGAATTATCATCGGTTGTTTCCCCTTCATGCACCTCAGAAAAGTGTTAAATAGCCAGACAAAAGAGTCTTCGCCCTCGTCTCTCACTAGTGCGCATGCAAAAATGCAGGACTGCAGGTGGTGGTTGACACCGACAAAAACTCCCAGTGGCATCTTGTGTATATTAGTCTTGTAGGTCGTGTCGAAGGTTATGCAGTCACCGAAGTCCTCGTAATTTCCTTGGCAGCTGGCATTTGACCAGAATATGTTTTTGATATTGTTACTGGCATCAACCTGGATGTCGAAGAAAAACTGTTCATTTGCAGCCTTCATCTCGGTGAAGAACTTCACTAGCTTATGGACTTCGTCAACGTTGTCCTCTTTGGAATTCTTTGCCTTCCTGCGTGTGCACAAAAGAAGTACAATGATGTAACCTGATAAGTTCAAGGTACAACGTTTGCAGCATTCAGTGTATATCTATCATTTTGGGAAGGAAATCCACTTACTCATTCAGGAGTTGACGACCGTGCCACGTCAAGTATTGTTGTCCTCCAACTGAACCGGATATTATTGACATTATCTGATAATGCTCCAGGTTCTGAAACTGCAGGAACTTCACATACTCCAGAAGAGTCGGGTCCAATGTCTTGTGCGAGTGCAGGAAGACGAGCATGCTGGGTGTTAGTAACAGATGGTGGTTGTGTTCTAACTGCATGTCCTCAATGACAAACGTTCCATCTGGTTTCTCCTTGAGCCTAAGCCTTGCCTTGCAGCCACACCTCTTGCTGCTGTTCATTCGCTGTCGCTCGGGTTCAGAAACGCTGGGTTTATATTTGCCTTCCCGTGTGCACTGAAGGTATCTGTTGTTGCCATTGTGCTGGCCAATCTTGATACCAAATCCAGAATGCCTCGCATATCTGTTGTAGAACTCCTTTGCTTTCTCGAAATTGTCAAACCTCATCTTAATCCTAGGTAGCAAATATTCTGGCAGATCAGGTTTCTGCAAACACATACCGTTTTGTTTGTGAGTTTTTTCACACGTCAAAAACAGGCGTAAACATAATATTTTTATAGCGCCGCATTTGTGGGGGTTGAGTTCAATGTAACTTACATGAGTGTAGCTTCGTTCTGCTCTTGGAGTTTGATTCTGCCCAGGAATAATGGGGCCTGGTGGTGTCACCAGCGGCCTGTGTAGCAACGGATCCCTCAGGTCGACGTGAGGCCGCTTTTTCGGAGGCAGCGAGCATTCTTCTTGAGGCCGCTTTGCAAGACGCTGGGAGGCATCAACTTCGGGCATTTGGGGTTGTTGCTGCGAGGCAGCAAATTCGGGCCTCCTGGGAGGTCGCTGCGAGGCTTCAAATTCAGGCCTCCTGGGTGGACGCTGTGTGCCAGTAACTTCAGGCCTCCTGGGTGGTCGCTGCGTGGCAGCAACTTCAGGACGTTGAGTGGGAGGACGCGAGGCAGAAAATTCAGGACGCTGGTTGGGAGGACGCGAGGCAGCAAACTGAGGACGCTGAGTGGTAGGACGCGAGGCAGCAACTTGACGCACAACTCGCTCAATATGTGCTGAGATAGGTGGCCCACCATAGTTTTGAACTTCAGGTGAATGACCACCATCCTCATTTGTAATGGGAGTTGCCTGCGATTGTGCACTATATGGGAATCTGCTTGTTGACACAAAGTAACCAGCCGGTAGGTCAGGAGTCCTCCATTCCGGAGTCCTCCATTCCGGTAGGTCAGGAGTCATCCATTGTAGTGGCACCGGATCCAGGACATCTTCTGCAGTACTCTTGCTTCTCTTTTCTTCGTTGCCATCCTGCATTTTGACAAAATAGGTGATCAAGTTTCAGTTGAACTGCCCCAAGTACCTTTAATGTACTTCAATTAAACATAAGCTGTACTGCCCCTAGACTACCAAAAGTTGCTATCATGCGATGCTCTCCCAGGTACCAAACTTGATTCGTTTTACTTGTACTGCTCAAGTACTTATGATTTACTTCCAGGAAACATAAGTTGTACTTCCCACTAATGCAATAGACTTTTTCTAGCTCATTTTGTTTAACAGGACCCCATCTTGTTTTCATTTTTTCAAGTACACATACAGACGCTCATAATTTCATTACTACGAACATGGCAGTACATATTTGTTACCTTGAGCAATTTGTCGCCTGAAGGAGCAGTTCGCCGCTTCCGGGATGAAACTTCAAGGGAGGCAGCACGATTATCACGATTAGCACGAGCAGTAGGAGCCATCTGCTGAATTTGTTGTAGAAGAGAACGATTATCACGAGCAAATGGGTGAATGGAAACAGAAAATTGGACGGAGAAGAAGGCGTACTTTAGTAAGTCGCACCACGCCGGAGACGGAGAAGAAGACCTGTTAGTGGTGGTGCGGAAGAACAGGGAAAAAGCTCCGGTGGATCCAAACGAGACACGGCGGCGCCGCTCACTCGCCCTTGCCCTCCGCGCCGGAGAAGGAGATGCTTCGGGTGGGGGTTGCGCCGTGGGCGGCGCAGGCTCCCTCGCGTCGGCGTTCCGCCGCCGCTGGCTCGCCCTCCCCGCGCCGGAGTAGGTCTTCTCTGTCGGGGATCCCGCCGTGTCCGAGCCGGGCGCCCTCACGTCGGCACGGGGCGCCGCCGCTCGCTCGCCCGCCTCGGCCGCCGGGAAGGAGGTGGTTAGGTTTTGGCGTCGTGCCGTGTCCGAGCCGGGCTCCCTCGCGTCGGCGCGGGGCGCCGCCGCTCGCTCGCCCGCCGGGGAAGGAGGTGGTTAGGTTTTGGCGTCGTGCCGTGTCCGAGCCGGGCTCCCTAGCGTCGGCGCGGGGCGCCGCCGCTCGCTCGCCCGCCTCGGCCGCCGGGGAAGGAGGTGGTTAGGTTGGGCGTCGTGCCGTGTCCGAGCCGGGCTCCCTCGCGTCGGCGCGGGGCGCCGCCGCTCGCTCGCCCGCCTCGACAGGAAGGAGGTGGTTAGGTGTTGAGGTACGACCGAGTCGTATGCGTACGAGGCGCTCCGCGCCCTATATAGGGAGCGACGGTTGTAGATCCTTATTCTACAACAGGTTGCTGAATATATCGGGCCTATATATATATATATATATATATATATATATATATATATATATCTGATGCACTGAGAAAAATTTAACCATGTTCAATTCTTGCCATAACGATGAACTTATTAGTGTCCCTAACCTAACAAAGATGCAACTGAAATTGTAACAGAGCTTTTCATTGATAAATTGACGTATGATGCAACCATTTATCTTCACGAGTAGAACTCCAACCGTCTTCTAAAAAGCAGATGCTTGCAAGTTAACAAAGAGGAAATCGTCCATCTTCTCATCATATTGACTATTAAGATCACTAGAAAAAAAAATCAATTCTTTAGTTCAAGGAATTGGGACATGAGAATATAGATTGCTACCAATTGAGTACTAAGAAAAAGCACTAGATAAATAAAATAAACAAATCGAGACATGAGGCGTATAGAGTGCTAACAATTGAAGACTACTGAAAACCACTAGATAAATAAAATAAAGCAGTTAATTCTTTAGCCTAAGGAAATAGAGACATGAGGCGGGTCAGCCAGCAAGTATTCCAAAATCAGGGCAAAATGACTTGGTAATTTTAGCACCAACACACACGGTAGTCAATTCAGCACGGAAAGGTAAGGTATCCATAAAAAACATAGATTTCATGAAACCACTAGCACTCAGAGCCTCTGGTCATAGTTTTATACACATCAATGTAAAAAGAAAAGAAAAAAGCTAGCAGGCTCATACTTGATCCAATGCATATATATATATATATATATATATATATTGCAGCTCATGAGGATATGACAATAAGGCTGTTGAGAAGAACCACATCACTCAACAGCCATCAGAGGAAAGGCGAAACGTTCACAGCACGACCTTCAAGTGCCGTGAAGAAGTTATGTGGAACAAGAGTTTGCTTGAGCTGAAGGTCCCAAGCATAGATGAGTTGTCCATCACGATGGAAGCTAACAACCAGTTCGCCATCAGTGTTGACGTAAAACATCCTCCCGCCATGACGGACCAGTAAGAAGATGTCACCATCCACTCACACAATGCTCCGATAACAATGGTCATTCCACCCTCCAAATTGCTCGCTGATTTCTGCGACAGGCAATTTGACCTGGTACTTTAACTTCCAAACCTCATGTTCATAGTTCTGCAACATCCATATATCAATAGCTTGCATGGCATCATTATAGCTACAGAAGCCAAGCGTGCCATTTATCTCAAAGATATTTGACTTAGGGCGAACAACTGGAGCACACATCTGTCGGAACAACTCGGTTGTGGTGTCAAATACCAATATCTGGTGCTGCACTGGGAACCAATGCAGGCTATCCTGGACCAGGGAAGGTCTGTTAAAGTGCCACCCTGATGCCGCATCCAGCCCCTGAATGTACCTGGGTGACTGGTCGGAACCCAAAACGAAGATATAGCAGCCAATTTTACCTTTAGGCTGCGGAGATGAGACAATTCTTCGGTGCAGTAACATCCTATACTCACTGGTAGGGCGGTGCACGTACAATCCCAATACACTGGAAAAACTGAACTCCCCTAGAGGAGCATGCTCCCGGGTAACCGGGTTGCATATTGACAAGCTGGATGACGTGCCACGATTGGAGAGGACGAGGAGGCCGTCGCAGGAGGCCTCCAGGTTGAAGTAATAGTTAAGAGTCTGGCCACTTGTTGGAGCTGAGCATTGGCGACCCGGTGATCGAAGGCAAGGAAGTCTTGATAGTGGGGTTCGCCGTACTCGTTACCGGATACGAGTTCACCCAGAAGATGGGGAGGGAGGGCTGGCGGCAGGGCCGGCCCTGAGATGTTAGGGGCCCGGTGCAAGAGAAAAAAAGGGGCCCTGTACACCAATAGTTATAGAGCTTTTTATATCTGAATTCTATCCAAATTTTCAGTACCACCTCAGCGCACAGGCACAAACACACAAGCTACAAGAATTAGCTAGGACATGAAATTAAAAGTAGAAACAAAAACACCTCGAGCATGGACGAAACTTTACTGATTGCTCGCTGCCTCTGGCTTGCCTTTGGACCATGCTAGTTCCCTGCAGCGAAGTGCCAGCGCTGGCAATTTCCTTGCGCCACTGCCGCTAATACTATGGGGACTGAAGACGAAGAATGAATAAATTCGAATCAGATGAATTATAAGACTAACCTAACGAGATGTATAGGAGGGGATTATACTGACTTGTGCAGATCGTGGAGGGATTCAACAAATCAGGATATCCACGTCGATTAATTTCATCAAAACAGGAGTAGAAATCTTAGGGAGAGTGGCGCCCCTTCATGGGCGTCGGCGTTTATTAGGTGAGGCATTTATTAGGTAAGTGGGAAGAACGAGGAGGCGAGAGAGGAGACGATGCGACAAGGGCAGTGACCTGGACTGGAATTGGTGCGCAGACGCTCGGTGATTTATTTCATTAGCGATGAATTGGTACAGTACGTGCGTGCATTGCCTGCGCTGCTAGTAATTGGGCTGACTTGGCATAATATTTTTCTCTAAACAAAGTGGGCTGCATGCACGTACCTGATTGGGGGCCCTAGCAGCTTGGGGCCCTGTGCCACCGCACAGGCCGCACTTGCTCAGGGCCGGCCCTGGCTGGCGGGCGTGGTGGGCGAGGAGGAAGTCGTGGGTGGAGGTGGCGCGGCGCCAGGCGCGGGAGACGGCGCGACAGCGGAGGAGCGATTTTGGGGGGGAGGCGGACGAGGATCTCCCAGACAGCGATCTCCTCCGGGAGGCAGCGGCAGGCACGCATCGCTCCTTCCCTTGAGCCCTTCGCCATGGTCGTCGGCCGGGATTCCATCCAGGAACGAGAGGAAGAGTTGTGCTGATTTTGGGATACAACGTGAAGAGACTTGGGTTGGGTCAGGTTCTATCTTTTAATGGACTTGGGCTGGCTTGATCCGAATGTACTACTAGCATCACCAGCAAGGCCCGGTCAAAGGTCTCATACTCACAGGGACGCCGGCCCAGCCCACCTGTGCATAAGACTTGGGTTCATTTTTAGGACCAACTTCGATTGTTTTTCTCTCTACGAATACGAACTTGGATTGTTAAAACTTGCAACAAAACCATGGAGCAGCAAACCGCAACGCTTGCATGTAGCGACGTGTTTGGTTGCTCCCACCACTTCAAACAGGGTAATAGCATCTTCACCCGCACCCCAAAATTATGTCTGGCACGTTTCAAATTATGTCCGTTAGAGTGTTGGACACATGTTTGGGCAAATGTGGGGTGCTGCCTAGCGACACCCCAAACCAAATAAAAATTAGATCAAGATCGGCATAAACGTTTGCAATTTCATTCAAATTTTGTTTATATTTTATAGTAGTTTGAATGAAATTCAACTGCCCTAAACCCTAACTAACTACTCCTCGTCGATGTCTTCCCGAGGTTGTCCCAGTCAACGCTATCGGCATCGTCGTCGTCCAGACAGATGAGGGTGGAGGAGGAGGCAGCACGGGAGGTGGAGGCATCGTCGTGCGGTGCACGAGAGGTGTAGGCACCGCCCCATGGAGTACGCGAGGTGGACGTGCTGCCGGATGAGGAGGAGGCCGCCATCAACGCCAAGGTCGACATATGGCGGCCCTGTAGCCAGGGTTGTCCTTCTTGATCTCGGTGACCGAGTCTGCGATGGCCGCCATATAGCCGGCGCAGTCGCCGTCGTGCTCGTTGCACAGTGGCGGCAGGATGTGGTGGCCCTCCTTCACCTGCGGCGATGGGTCCGAGCGGCGCCGATGGAGGAAGAGGCGGCCACGCGGCAGGGAACGCTCCAGCCCGAAGTCGCGGATCACCGAGCCGCCTCATGGTGGCATGGAGCGAGACTGGCCGGTGCCGCGGATGATGAATCCACGGCCTCCGCCTCCACGCAGTGGTGATAGCTGCTCCTCCTTCACCGGGCGACAGGCGCTGGCGGCGGAGGCTCGCCGCAATGGTGGTAGTAGCCACAATGGGGTGCGGCTTCCTGTTGCGGCGTGCCGGTCGGCAACGTCGATTGCGCTGGCCACCGTATGTCCAGTTGCGCCCCACCATTGGTGGCACCGAAGGTGGTGAGGAGGCCTCCCGCTCGAGCTTGAATCGCTAGAGCCACGCCATCCAGTTGTTGTCATTGTTCTTGGGAAGGGATCGCTCCTCCCGCGATGAGATGTGAACATATTATGTCCACCTTCGTCGTGAATAGGATCTGTGAGGTCATCTTTAATGGGTTAGTGTTGACAAAGGGTTCATAGAAGGCACTTACAGGCTACGATATATATATTCGATAATGTTTTCCATTTTGTGGCAATAAGGTCAGCAGTTTTCAGTTGTAAAACCACTTGAGAAATTGAACACCAAATTAAGTGGATGGTATTGGCATACTCAAAAAGCTTGACGATGGATCCCAATGGCAATAGCACAAAACGTGCATTACTAAGGAGACTGAGTTGTACTTACTCCATATCGCAATTACATTAAATTACCATTGTTTCATTAGATTCATTTCTTCGTAAGCTCACGTATGAACCACAACTAACAAATTCTATTGTCACTTTATGATCACCCGAGAGAGGGTGAGTACATCAACAAACCAATTGGGAACTATGCTCAGATGTAGATCCTCTACGAAGGTCATAGTCCCATGCCTGGCATTAGTGGATGCACTGACCTCGCTCTCAGCTACCTCATGGAGAACAAACCATAAGGTCTCAACTATCTTGGGATCACCTCTGCTTAAACGACGCAGTGCTTTATTTCCTTCATACACAAACACTACATCGCGACCTATTGATGATGGTGATGTGGTTTGTGTGATGTCCTGGTCTATATCATCTCGATTAGATAGTAGGATTTTATAAACGTATATAGATTTTTGCGAGTTGGTATATATTAACCCCTGAGATGATAAACTTGTGGTGCATCAGAAGAAGATTGTTCGTGAACTCGTGGTGATATTGAGATATTTGTTAGATCATACTCTTTAGTGACCATACATATATGCATAAATTGTATATGTTATGTATTATAAAAATTGTTCTAGAAAAAATTTGTTAAAAAATTACACAGTTTAATATTTTTCAGTGATACTCGGTACAAAAGAAACACCAACTAATATTTAGTCACGTTGTTAGATATGTGGTTAAACCATGTAAACAAATAGAAGAGTTATACTTGTAATATTGAAACATGATAAATATAAGATCTAAATATGTATAAAAATTTAATATAAATTGTTTAACGGAAGCTTCAACATGATCATGTATTGCTCGTATCCCTCTTCTACCATCTGTTTGGCAATCAGATTTCTTGTGATTAAACACCACCCTTGACGTTATTATAGAATGTAAAAAAAAGTGAAGTTTTATATTTGCAATGAAAACGGCGACGGACGCATTGCGTGCATGGCAAGGTGAGAGAAACGTGGGAGCTAAGATGAAATGGTACACGAGTCTTGCTACCAATCACACCGATGTGCTGCTTTGGTGGGTAAACGAAAAGTGAAAGCTCGATTTTCCTAGTCGTTTGGAGGTTTGTGGAAGTTTTGTATTTTTAGCCAAATTAAGAAAATATAAGGCTCTCATTCTCACCTTTCCCATCTCTCTTTCTGCTACGGTATTTTGAGAGTTGCCCTCCTCTCCCCGAACCAAACCGAGGTCCCCCACGGCGGCGATGTCAATGGGGAGCGACTGTGGTGAGGTTACGGCCATTACTCTTCACATAGTAGACTTAGTTTGCTTGTTGCCTTGTCCTATATGGCGTCTTGGAGTAGAGTATGATGTCTTCCTAGCCAGATCGGGTGCCGACTACGGGAGATTTTTCTTGCTTTGGTGCACTGCTGGCGAGTGCAGTTGTAGGTGAGGGAGTGCACCCCCGGGATCTCCGTAAATAAGACCACGGGCTGGTTTGATCTTGCGCCTGCGCGCGTTGCGGGATAGAAGCTGCGTTGATCCTCGATCCTTTGACGTGCTCCCGAGGAGGGAGGGCGAGGAGGATCTCCATTGCGTCAGCATCTTCAATAAGTGTTGGTGCGTCTTGACCTTTGGCTCTAGCGCATGGCCCTTTCTTCTGGCCGGCATGCTGGCCAGGGCAAGAGTGGGACTACGCTGCGGCTACGGATCCAGGAAAACGGTGTAGGTATCTTCGAGCTGCGCTCAGCGAAGTCATCAACAACAACGGATTTGTGTCGGTGTTATCCAAGGCTACAGGGGCCGATCCGCTCTAGGCCACAGCAGGTACTCTAGCTTCTTCCTCCTCCGGTGGATCTTCAAGGGTTTTTCGTGGCGACCAACGTGCTTCTTCTTCAAGTAATTTCGTCCCCAGAGTTGCAGCTGATGGCCGCGAGGTCGTGCCCATCAATAGCGCCAGTTGCAAGGGTCATGATCACGTTTCCTTCTTCAGTTTTAGGGTCTCTTTGTAAAAGCCAGGGGCTTGTTTCTAATTCCAAGTTTTGTTGGGGGCTTCCTTGTAATTTGTACCGCTGGTTAATGCAGCTCTAGACCTTCGGGGTCCTTCCATTTTCAAAAGAAATTAAGAAAATCTATACAAGAATCCAATAATTCAAACTACCTTGGCCTAGTAAAGTAGAAAGTTATGAGCTCATTTTTCCTGACCGTTCGGAAGTTTTTTCAGCCAACCCTTTTTTTTCATTAATCTATACTTACTATTAAAAGAGCAAACTTGTGTTGATACATTAAATCTAAACCCTTCAAGATTTGATCAACGATTCAGATTGCTCAAATGTTTGACAACTCAACACATCTTTTCGTTCCGTGATAATTAATAGATTTGCCACCGCTAAAATATAAAAGTTCCTTTCGGAAGCACGACGCCACCATGCATCCCCGTCATGGCCGTCGCCGTCAGGCGAACACCGTCCTTGGCCGCGACCCACGTACCACCGCACCAAGCCTCCCTGCGGCCTAATTGTCTCGCCTCCACGCGAATCGAGCCCTTGCTCGCTGCCGCCAAGTAATCCGACTGTGTTTCGCAATATTCCCTGGCGATCTCCCAGAGGCGAGTGGTCCGGCCGCCAGGTTACATCGTGAGGATCATCCCATTGATTGTGTAACACCAGCGCAATATGCATGAGAAAAGCTACCTCCGTGAGCGGAAGCTCGACCATTATCTTTCGGACTAGATCGACGTCGCATTATAGTTATGGAGTAAGATGTTTCTTCTATATATATCATGTATAGTGTGTTTCTGGAATATGTACATATTTTTGGCTAACCGTGCTTGCAAATTCACATAAGCCTACTGGAATGATGCCACAAGATTAATGCATGAGATTATGACGAAACTTACTCCCTCTCACGTAGTCACGTGTAAGTATGATTGAAATCTGAACGATTCATTGTATACTGTATGTGGCGTTTGGCCGATGAGGCCAAGCATTCATGTGGGAAACGCGAGACTTGGGTTCTAGAAACAATCTAACCCGATTGTTGTGATTTTGTGAAAGGAAGATAGTTTTCGATTGTGGTTCTACCTATCCTGATTTTTTAGACTGTTCATATTGGCAGGTAACATAGTAATAATATAGTCGGTAGTAACATATATGTGATATCATGTAAGTACGCATTTATTAGATTGTAGACTCAGGGCTCCTTTAATTCATAGGGTAGGAAAAGTGTAGAAATAGGAATTCTATACGATCGAGATGACATGTCTAATGGTATTCTATGGGAAGAATAAGTTTGTTTCATTGTGGTGAAGGAATTTTCCATGAGGTCGAACCTCAAGTTATTTTACTATGGGATTTGCACTACATGATTCTTATAGGAATTCCTACGAATCAAACACCTTCTATAGGAAAATTTCCTATAAGATCTAATCCTATCATATTAGGGCCCCTCATATTGTATTAGCATATGTGATGGTTAGATTAACTGGACATGTTACTCTATTTGTCTCTCTCTTTATTAATTGTGTGTCACGTCATCTTTTTTAGCTATATGGTTATGTGTTACTACCTATCCTGGAATCAAAGTCGTGCTACCGAGATGTCATGCATTGGTCGTGATGTGTTTTGTAGTCTATGTCCGCTCCTCTCGGTTCATGGCTGGAGATTAGATGAGATAACTCCTCGTCATGAGTTTGTTGTGTAGTGCATTTGTCGTGTAGCCATCGTACGGTGTTGCACAACCATCTTTTCCTTATTTTTTTTATGAAACGGTACATCTTATAACTCCTCGTCACGAGTTTGTTGTGTAGTGTGTAGCCATCGTACGGTGTTGCACAACCATTTTGTCCTTATTTTTTTATGAAACGGTACATCTTTTACCAATAAGATATGAAGACTTGCTTCACATTTGCAATTACATATTTTTGTTGTCATAAACAGGAAAACGTAGACGCTTTTATGTTTTCCCCATGAATGATTAACTACAAAAGCATTCTTTTCTCGAACGTGTCGTGTCCTCGAAAAAAAAACTATGACATGAATTTCATGGTGTGTCTACATCATCTTTTTTTGGTGAATTTTTTAGCGACTTATTAAGTGATAATTATTTTTCGAAGCTGGCCGGGATACACCGAAGTTAAGAAACGGAAAGAGGATAAGGACCGCGCCGGCCCGAAAATGCCAAGAAATGAAAGCGGGATAATGCACACGGGACGGGCCGAGGTTGGATTCTGCCGTCGTTCAGTTGAGTCAGAGTGACCGTCTCCCGTTCGTCCTCTCATCCTCTTTTTTTTGACAGTTCGTCCTCTCATCCTCTGCCTCTACCTCTACGCGCCCGCGCCGCCGCCCCCGATCCGCCTCTCCTCCCGTTTAAATCCGCGCCAGATCCTCCCCAGCCAGCCCCCACTCTCTCTCTCGACTCCACTCCCAAACTCAATCCAGCCTGCCTAGCTCACATTGCCCTTCCCCCGACCCATGGCCGCCGGCCTCGCGCTCTCCCTGCGCCCCGCGCCGTCGCCGTCGCCTTCGCCGGCAACGCACGGCCCGACGAGAAGGTGCCTCGCGCCGTCGCCCTCGCCACGGCCGCACGGGCGCCTCGCCCTCCGCCCGGGCGTCGCGTGCCGCGCCGCCACCGCCTTTCAGAAGCTCGACGCCGTCGGTGAGTGAGTCCCCCCGTTGAACCCTGCGCGCGCGAGGCCGTGTCCGCACCGGAACGGCCGGCGGCCGATTGATCGATTTGACTGAAATGCGCCCTTTTGTCGTGCAGCGGTGCGGGAGGAGGAGGCGACGTTCAGGGCGGCGGCGGCGGCGGGGCACGACCTGCTGCCGCTCCGGCGCTGCATCTTCTCAGACCACCTCACCCCCGTGCTCGCCTACCGCTGCCTCGTCAGGGAGGACGACCGCGAGGCGCCCAGCTTCCTCTTCGAGTCCGTCGAGCAGGGCTCAGAGGGCACCAATGTGGTCAGTCCCCAACTATGGCCGCAGAAGCCTCATGATTGATTGATAGATTATCCACTCGTTCGTGTTCCCCCAAATAAATTCAGAATTGGCCGGTTGGTTTTGCAGGGCAGGTACAGCGTCATCGGGGCACAGCCGGCCATGGAGATCGTGGCCAAGGCCAACAACGTGACGGTGATGGACCACGAGATGAAGTCTAAGAAGGAGCATGATGCGTCTGATCCGATGACCATCGCCAGGGACATTATGGAACAGTGGAATCCACAGATCACTGATGACCTCCCTGATGCCTTTTGTGGTAAGATTTCTGTACCACTCTCTGGAATCTGGATTAACAATGCTGTTGTTTGTCAATGTATTTATGGCATTCTTTTTCTAGGCTAGAATGTAGTATTTGGTATTACCCTGGTAGTAGCTGTCTTCAACAGACGTCGATGTGGGAGGGGGCGGACGTGGGAGATGGGGGAGATGTCTGATCAGTGCGTCGCATGAACGGCTAGATGTAGGGAAGGTTGGAGGTGTGGTAGTGAAGCGGGAGGAAGCTAAGCAGGGGAAGTAAGAAGGGAAGGGAGTTGCGAGAAGGTGAAGGAGGAGAGGTGGGGCTGTGGGGTGAAGGGAAACATGAGGATGAGGAAGAAGAGGTGGGGTTTTTGCTGTAAGCCTAGGGCATGATTGTCGCACACTAGCGATGTGCTTGAATTATATCGGTACCGTGGGATGCAGAACGTCACGCCCTAGAGCTGTCTTTTTGTGCATGCCATGTTAGGTTGAACAGGTCTATTGTGGATGTCTTTTTTCATATAAAAGAAGGTGGCAATTGTCCTTTGTTGGGCATTGATTATGTTTTCTGAAAAAATAATTTTATTTTTTAAAAAATCTGTAGGAGGATGGGTCGGAAATTTCTCTTATGACACAGTGCGTTATGTTGAGACAAAGAAGCTTCCATTTTCTAAGGCACCAGAGGATGATAGGAACCTCCCTGACATCCATTTAGGCCTCTACAATGACGTAGTCATGTTTGATCATGTTGAAAAGGTATGGATAATTTTGGGATCTCCATATGCATTTGTCAAACTTTGACAGTTGTACGTGCTATGTTTTTTACATAAATATGTTGTCTATCATATTTTATGTGATCTCGATGTATTTCTGAGGTTCAGATATATTTAGTAACAGGAACAAACATGACTTATGCATTCTCCAACATGATCACAGTAGATTGATCGTTTGTGTTTGTATAAAGAGCATAATGCTATATGGTATTGTATTAGGCATGATTAATTGTGATGTCATCATTTGTTCTCAGCTTTATTTTGGTAGTTCCTCATATGTTGTTCTCACCATCAACAAATGGGTCTACCATTTAAAAGGCCCATTAAAGGGTAAGCAAAATTCCTCAAAAAGTGCTTATGGTTTTTTTTTTCTGAATTTGCCTCAAAGAAGCTATTTATCAGATTATTTCGGAACATTTGCCTGATATATTGTGATTTGTTTGATGAAGAAAACACATGTCATTCATTGGGTGAGGGTGGACTGTTATCAGTCAGTTGATGAAGCCTACGACGATGGGAAAAATCGGCTGGAAGCTTTGCTATCAAGATTGCATAGCCTTAATGTGTGAGTTGTAAAGTTTGTCCAACTCTTTCTTATGTGTCGTTTTTCTCCTTATTTTCTGATTCAGACTGATCTAACTCAACTATTTACGTAGCCCAACTCTTTCTGCTGGTTCTATTAAACTTAACGTTGGACAATTTGGCTCAACACCACAAAATTCATCAATATCTGGTGAGAACTACAAGAAATCTGTTGTGCAAGCGAAAGAGCACATTCTAGCTGGTGACATTTTTCAAGTAGTCCTAAGCCAACGTTTTGAGAGACGGACATTTGCGGACCCTTTTGAGGTGTATCGTGCATTGCGCATTGTTAATCCTAGCCCTTACATGGCCTATCTGCAGGTGATTTTGGATGTTTATAGTATTATAAGCGAAATAGTTCATGGTCAATTATGTGGCACATACTAATCAGTAAGGTCTATCTCATGTAACATTGTCACAGGCACGGGGGTGTATTCTTGTAGCATCAAGTCCTGAGATTCTTACTCGGGTGGAAAAGGTATGCCGAAATAGTGGATTTTATGTTTTGCATCTTTAGTTACAGGCATGCTTCAAAGTCTCGTTTTATAATTGATTGCAAGCATGGTTTTAGTGTAACTGGTTTGGTTGTTGGGGTTCATTTGTAACAACACAATATGTTGGTAGTTAACTTTGCATATCATATTTGTTATTTGTTTGCTTTACAAAAAGGAAGCAGCTTTATAGTTATCATTTTGTATCAGTGTGCTTCTCCTTCAAGGAAGATATTGTGGAAACTCTCTGATATTTGCATGTCCACAAACTTCTAGAAAATTTGTTAGTGCCAAATGAACAACATGACCAATTACTTTTCCATTTGCCAGAGGACAATTGTCAATCGTCCACTTGCTGGAACAATTAGGAGAGGAAAGACGAAAGCTGAAGACAAGGTTCTTGAACAACTCTTGCTGAGTGACGAAAAGCAGTGTGCCGAGCATATTATGTTAGTAGATCTGGGACGGAATGATGTTGGAAAGGTTTGTTTTTCACCCTCCCTTTTCCACCCAATTCAATTTCCGGTGCATTTCATTATTTGCCAAATAAAGATGTGACATGTGCGATGTGTCATTACATCTTTTGTTTGAAGGTGTGTGCCATCAGTATTCCAACTAGCAGCTTTTTATTTAGGCTGGCCAATTTTGGCATCCATTTTATGTTTCATTAGTTATGCCTTAGTGATGATAAAGTTAGATGCAGCGAACGTCTGTTTGTCAAATAGTATGGTTTGATTAAAACCAGTTAGCTGCGACTTCATCCAGTCTGACTTGTGTTCAACTTTGCTATTTTTGCAGGTGTCCAAACCAGGTACAGTAAAGGTTGAGAAACTGATGAATGTGGAGCGATATTCACATGTCATGCACATTAGCTCGACAGTAAGTCAGTCTTTTTCTTCCGATAAACTACTTCAATATTCCTTTTTCACAACTTATAATCAAATAAGCAATCAGCGCTGCCTATAATCAAATAAGAAATCAGATGCTGCTAATGCTAATGTCATATCAAGCCACATTATTTGCTGAATTGTGTCATCAGTCTCTCACAATTAGGATATATATCTGTACTTCTGCAGGTTACAGGGGAGCTGCACGATGACCTTACATGTTGGGATGCACTGCGAGCTGCATTGCCTGTTGGAACAGTTAGTGGCGCTCCCAAGGTATGACCATACTTGGTGCTATCTTTGTTGGCATTTGTTCTTTGTAAGTAAGAAAGAGGCAAACATGACAGCATCACGCCATCACTGCAATGGAATCAAGCTAGTTAGGAAAATTATTGCTGCTTATATTGACAGTATGATGTTACATTGAAAGAGTTGTAGTGAGAGTTTGATGCTACATCTAAATATTTCCTTTCAGCTAACTGTTATCTCCATAAATAAAGAAATACTTGTTTTTGAAAAGTAACCACGATAGCAAACTGAATCTACATAGGTGACATATCCATTATAATAATCTCGTAAGCTCCATTCCAAATAGCAATCATACAACATCTTCAGACTTTCTGTAGTTCTTTACCTGCTCCGTCTTGCATGTATCTATGTTGCTTCCCTGAATTTAATCACCAGTCTCCCATATGTTTCCTTCTGAAACTCACTAGGTGAGAGCGATGGAGCTGATTGACGAGTTGGAAGGGAAAATGCGTGGGCCATACGGCGGCGGCTTTGGCGGGATCTCCTTCCGCGGCGACATGGATATCGCCCTTGCCCTGCGCACCATCGTGTTTCCGACGGTGTCCCGGTTCGACACCATGTACTCGTACGGCGCCGACAGCAGCAGCACGCGCCAGGAGTGGGTGGCGCACCTCCAGGCCGGCGCGGGCATCGTCGCTGACAGCAAGCCGGAGGACGAGCACCAGGAGTGCCAGAACAAGGCTGCGGCCTCGCTCGTGCCATTGATCTCGCGGAATCGACATTCTGGACTTTCTGACGTGTAGGACAGATTAGGTCTCGTTTTTCCTCTGTTGAAGAAGTCTCGCAGAGAACATTCCAAGCCTAATTGTTAAGTTCAGCCAAATAAACGGCTGTAGCTAGTGTAGCAAGTTCAGCGAATAAAATGTACTCCAACAGCAACCCGAGTTAGTGTAATAAGCTCGGTCAATAAAAGGTACATTGGGATTTTACCGGCTAGGTTCAGTAGTCTGTTCGCTGTGTTGGTGGGCTGGATGATGATTAAGATGCCGAGGGGATGAAAAATGTCAGTTCAGAAATCAATGTATTCTGCTGTCTCCTTTCAGTTTGGCCAACTTGCTGAAGTTGTCACCTTTCAGCTTTGCTTTTCTGGCATCTTATAATCATTTCATGATATTTTGTTTATACTGAATTGTTCAGTAATGATATATCTTTGCTCTAATAGGGTCAGTTTTCTTGTAAAAATACAGGATGGAGGTGCTAAGAATTCTACAACTGGTAAAATTATCCAAAGTGGTACAAATTCATCAGACCAGTGTCATAACAAGAATCACCACTGCGTAACCAATGGATTGAGTTAATACCCTGCAAAATCATCCATGGGCTGCGCAAAAACTTTGTAAAGGAAAAGAACCAGCAGATGCAACCTGCACATCTAGCACCAAACATCGTAGGACTAAACAAAATTGTTCACCTTGTACAAGTACACACATCAACCAGACTAACAGAGATGGCAGCAAGTGCTATGACAAAAACCGAGTTTTATCTCCGTGATCTCCCATGCCGTTCTGCGTCTTCATTGCCCCTTCTCTCGTAACGGTCACCGGAATCTCTGTCTTGCCTAGACCGCTTGCTCTCTGATCTTTCTTCTCTTCCATGCGCATGTCTATCATCGCTTCTCCGCCTCTCTTCTCTTGATCTCTCAGGGGATTTCTCATGCCCGTTCCTGTCCTTATCTTTTGTATCCCTATCACCATGTCTCGTCCTAGAATCCCGTTCCCTGTACACGTCTGGTCTTGAGGATTGACCTTCTCTGTCTCCTGATCTCGCCTCTTCTCTAGTCCTGTCAGGGAAGTTTTTGTGGCTCTTTGGAGGATCATGGTCATGCTGTCGTCTTGAATTGCTGTCCTCCTTAGAACCTCGACCAGTGTTTGCATTTCTCTGAAAATAACAATTCATAAGCAATCAGAATTAGTTTGCAGACATGACTTTTTTAGGGAAGGAAGGAACAAATTTTACTGATGAACTATACGACCAAGTATAAAGGGCAAATATTTCCATCTAGGTAACAATAAAAAAGGGCACACTTATAAAGCTAAATTGGTGATTGATTATTACATTCAGAGAAGCATGTAGCATGCTGCAAACATGACACAAGTTCCATCCAAAGCAATAATCTCTAGCATACATCCATATCGCCAATGCACTAATAAAAGAAATGGTGATTGAGTTCGAACAACAAATGTTAAACCTCTGGCAATGTTACTCCATGACATATCTGCTATGGAGGTTATGAAATATATTTTGCAGGTAACTAGCTCATTTAAGCGATGCCATGTATAGCCGTGACCAAAGCAATGTAAGAGACTTTGTGTGATAAGCATGAGTTTCCAGCATACGACCTTGAGAAAATGTAAGTATAAATACTTTAAAAGGAACATTGTAGAAAAATGATAAGCAACTCAACTAATCTGGCGATATGATTTGTCATGGGCAAACGAAACTTGTTTGTGTATTTTCCTAGCAAATGATCTTATAACTACTTGGTAATTCCAAAAAGCAGGACAGCTACCTGCTCATCATGTGAAAATCTGCAGGAAACTCCACGACTGCACTCGCCTTTCTGGAAAGCATAGCAAACGCCACGGTTCTGGACAGCTGCCTGCTCATCATGCGAAAATCTGCAGGAATCTCCCGGCTGCACTCGCCTTTCTGGAAAGCATAGCAGATACCTCCCTTATTTGACGGACCACGGTGTTTGTCATGCTCCCATTTTGGCTCGATATCCTCCTTAGAACCCCAACCAGTGTTTGCATTTCTCTGAGAATATATCATCAGCATGAGAATTAGTCGCCAATCGTGACTGTTCACAGGACGTACTAAAGCAGGTTACTGACAAACTATAAGGCCTAGTATAAGGGGGCAAATATTACCAGCCATGCAACATTAAAATAACACAATTATAATCCAGTGTCAGTGATCGATTTATGCATCTGGAGAAGCATATGAATGTTGCGGAAATAGCAGTAATATTGTCCAAGATAAAATGGCATGTAGCCAAATCTAGCACAAGGCAATAAATAGTAAGAAGAAAGGATCATGTGTTTCCAACAACTAATGTTTAAGTTCCTCCCTTTCTGCTAGATTTCCGCAACATAACCATTGCGAGGTAAAGTTCATTTAACCGAAGTGAATGTAAAATCATAACCACAATAAACATAAATGCCCTACAGTGCAAGTATAAGGGCGAATATTTCCAGGCATGCAGCATTAAAGTAACACAAATATAATCCAGTATTAGTGATTGATTTGTGCGTCTGGAGAAGCATATGAATGTTGCAGAAATAGCAGTAATATTGTCCCAAATGATAATCTGTAGCATGTAGCCAAATCTAGCAGAAGGCAATAAATAGTACTCCCTCGGGTCCGAAATAATTGTCGCTGAGACAGCTAGCACGTTGTGCGTTTGACGTTCACTTCCTCTGATAGTTTAATCGGATCGGAGGGAGTAGCATAAAAGGAGCATGAATTTTCAAAAACTAATGTTTAAGTTCCTCCCATTCTGTCATAAGAATTTCCCAGCATATGATTTCGAAGGTAATTTAACTGAAGAGCGTTAAAGTCATGACCACAATAAACATAAATGCCATACTATGCAAGTATAAGTTTCCAGAATATCTTCATCATTGTAGGTCATGTGACTGAAGTGTGTGCAAAATCATGACTACAATAAACATTAAAGCCTTACTGTGCAAGTATAAGTTTCCGGCATATCTTCATCTTGCGAATATGTAGTTGTAAATTATTCCACAGACTGTTATTCAACAGACCATTGCAGTGAAATGACAAGTAACTAATTGTCTACATAATTCAGGTAATATAGTTTGATCATCCTACAGTAAAAAAAACTTTAGTGGCAAATGAATACAAACTAGGTAGTGAATTGCTTGTGGGTGCATTGCTAACAGATAAATCAAGAAACGACATGGACATTGCACAAGCAGGATAGGTACCTGCTCATCATGGGAAAATCTGCACGCATCTCCGCGGTTGCACTCGCCTTTCTGGAATGCATAGCACACGCCGCGCTCCTCCCTCTTCTTCTGCATCTCCTCCTCGTCCTCCTCCTCCTTCTTCTTGTACTTGGCACATGGTCAACCTTTATGATCCTCCCAAGGACTTTAGCTCCATTCAAGTTATCTACGCCACATGAGGCAGAGCGAAACAATATTAGCACTTGAGCAAAGAACCAATTGTAACTAGGGACAAACATTTGCGACATCCGAGTAGTAGAAAAGGAAAAGGAGACTCACCGACAGCAAGAACCGTGCTCCTCTGGTCCTCATACGCGATGAACGCGAAGCCCTTGGATTTGCCGGTGGTCTTGTCGCGCACGAGGTTCACGTCGACCACCTCGCCGTACCTGAGAACAGAGATCGGAGAACCGCTCAAAATAAAACTTCCGTGCCAAATCCGTCAGGAAGGGTGGAAGAGCCGGATAAGCTACTTACTGCGCGAAGACGGCGAGGAGGTCGCCCTCGGTGAGGTCGAAGGAGATGCCGCCGACGAAGACGTAGGCGGAGTCCTTGAACCTGGCGTGCCATGAAGCGTTCTCGTTGAGGCCCAGAGCCGCCTCCTTCTGGTTTATCAGCTGCGTCTGCTTCACCTGCGTCAGGGGATTCATCTTCCCCGACCTCCGCCTTCGAGTTGGGCCGGATCCCTCCTCTCTCTAGAGGGAACTGGCGGTGCTCGTGCAGAATCTCGAGTTTGTACCTTGGAAGCGGCCGCCGAAGGGCTCTGGGACGGCGCCGGCGACGAGAAGGAGGCGGGGCCGCGGTGGTTCGGGTGGGGAGGCGGGGGCCGAAGTGGGGATGGGTGCGGTGGCTACCGGCGATTAAAGATGATGGGGGAGACAGCGGGGATGGCGGAGACCGGAGGGGAGGGCGGTGGCAGATAGGCGGCGGCGGGAATGGATGTGGGGCGCGGTGGCGGGGATGGCGGCGACTCCCGGCGGGGATGGGGACGGGCTTTGGTTTGAGATGAAAATAGAGGCAGTTTATCCAGATCGGGCAACTCCCGTGGCGTACCCTAGTCGTACTGGCACCGACCTGCCACGTCGGATTTTAGCCGGCACCGCACGAGTTCCGCTTCAGTACGGTCGAGACCGATACCACCGGGATAAATAGTTTTTTCTTAAGCGGCCAGATATTTGATTAATTCGTGAAAATGCCATATTTAGCGCAAAAAAAAATATCGGACTGGGAGATTTCAAGGGGACGAAGGGGGAATTTTTGTTAGGGTTCTTGGCTAGCTAGTCCATTGGCCGGAGGCCGGTCTGGTCAACCGTTGCATAGGGTTCAATCTCCACTGCTGATCTCAAATCTAACGTTGGTCATAACGCCACCGTCTCCAATTTCTTTCTTTTCGTGAATTAAGAAGTTTTATTTATAATGCCCTCAGTTCCGAGCTATAATATTTTTTTGGATATTTTAATGTGAAAAAATGCGCACTCAACCGGGAATGGTTGCGTGGCATCCGCATACACCTTCTTCTATCTTCTTACCCATGGATACATGTCGTAAGAAAAGTTTATGCTAGTAATGAATCCACCTGATGCGTACAACGTGGACTGAGACGTACCCGTTTGCACCAAGACAATGACAATCAACTTTGAGTACAACCACTTAAAAAATAACGTGATGTGAATTGTCTCACTAAACAAATCAATGTACAATATCTCACTAATAGCACGTTATAGCGTGATATAGCATGCTAATAGCGTATTTTAAGTCCGACACTCTTTTACTATAGGGCGCTATTTTTTCCTTGAGTGCAACTCGAGCAAAAAGACATAATCGGATAAATAGATTAGTTTGTACGAGAATAGGACTCTGTTCGTAGCCATAGTGACGCAAGTCGTAAACATGATCCCACCCACCTCTATATGTTGTGGGAGGGAGCACCCAGAAGGCACTAAAGGTTACACCCAATGTACCAAACACCAAACCCGATAATATGAAACACTAGCAAAGTGCCCGTGCGTTGCTACGGGTAAACAAATATTCGTGTTATAAACAAGAAAACATCGTAAGAAACACAATACTGACACACTTTCAGCCGCATGCCATGCCACCTTTCTAGAATTCAGGCTATAATAGCAAACATCTTACGAAAACAATAGTAACATACGTGTTGTTAAGCCACTTTATCTCTATAGCACAATATGTGATGGATCGCTTACACACAACATTACATAAATAAAATATATGTTCTTTAGTTTCCCATGGAATCAGATTTTGTGCACTTAGTTCATTTTCACATGCTCAAAAAAAAAATCCGGGATTCTTCACCCAGCTCTTGTGCAAAGCCCTGGAAACACTGAGACGCAGTATCTAAATCAAAATTTGTTTTTAACCCATCGCCTTCTTTCTGACCTGAAGCCAATTGGCTGCATATGAAACAAAATCTTGTCTGGCACACTGTCATGCTTACTGGTATCCTAGAGTACATGATTGCTTCAATCTGATTTAGTCCTGGCGAGGTACGTATAGCAGTGCTCGCCAGCAAAAACTCTTGTGAAGAGAGCATCATGGGCTACGAGTCAACAACGCACATGGAAGTCATGCGCTGGACCGGCGGCGCGTGAGGATGGCGGGCGGATGAGCACGGCCAGCGACGCGTGCAGCAGCTGCCCGGAGCCCCACCGGAACGTTTCCCACCGTCCCAAATAAATCCATCCGTCCGTCCACCATTACGGCATCGCCCAACCACTCCCCACACCGAGCGAGCGAAACAACGAGCCCGGCCAAGAAAGAAAAATCCAAGCACACGCTCCATCCAGCTCTCCGTCCCAGGCAGAGCCTCGCCACAACTCAATCCAAACGCCAGCCAGGCCAAAGCCAACTACCAGCAGCTCCTCCGACCGCGCTCGCGATCTGCCCCTCCTCGTCTCCTCACCGGAGATGCGCGGCCGGTGAGGCCGGGACGAGCGATGAGGTGCAAGCTCCACCCGTACGCCAACGCGCTCGGCGTCTGCGCGCCCTGCCTCCGCGACCGCCTTCTCGTGCTCGCCGCGGAGCGCGACAAGGCCCGGGACACCAGCGGCGCGAGCAGCTGCGGCAGCGGCAGCCGAGGCAGCTCGGCCACGCGCGGGGAGCAGCTGCAGCAGCACCGGCGCTCCGACGCCTGCGGGTACGCCTTGTCCCGCGTCACCCACCACCGGCCCGAGCTCCTCTTCTTCAGCACGCCGCAGGTCGGCCCATCCACCTGCGCCGCGCCGACGACGAGCCACGGGGGAGCGAGAGGACGAAGAGATCCGCCCACCGGAGGCGCTCCTTCCTGGCGGCGCTCTTCGGCAGCGGCCGACGCCGAAAGATCTCCATCCACTCCCACTATCTTTGTGGGCGTTATTGTTTTTACATGTAACACAATCATTTTATTAAACTTGCTCCGCATAATGCCTGCATATGTCCTGGTTTACTGGTTGCTGCATGCATGTAGTTATATTACCACACGTTGCGGTAACCTGGCGATTCAGATGCACGCCGTGCATCATGGGTAGACTTGTACTTGCTAGTCTATCGATGCAGTACTCAGCAAAAGAAAGGCTTATTATGTAGTTTATTTCTAACAGGACACCATAGGTGCATCATCGTAGTTGCTGGTCGTTGTAACTTGTCCAATCCCTAGTTGCTCAGCGATGTCAGCTCCTTGAATAAAGGAGTGCCTGAGTTTCAGTGCGGAGCGCCTCACCGGCATTTGTAAATTGTAATCTCTTCAGCTGAAGCCAAGATTGGCTGGCACAATTGAGGTCTAGTAATACATCACCAGCCCCCTTTTCCTTACTCCGTTTGGAAATCTGCGTCATGGTTGATCATCACCAGTCTTCCGATCGGGTAATTCAGCCCAGTATCTCCCACGTAGCATCCTTCTTCTCCGGTAGTCAGCCCGCAACGGCAACGCCTAAAGCTTCTGCCTTCAATCCTTACCCGATTCACCACCCAGCACCAATCCCTAGCAACAGTGCCCGCGCCGTCGACTCTCCTTTTCTCCACCTGATTGGCAGTGATTCGCTGCCAGCGATGGTGGCCGGAGGCTGCAGCCGCTTGTATCCTCTCCTATGGACGGGACTGGAGCGCCATAGCCGCCGCTCAAGCTGCCTCTCCTTCCGGTCACCGTGGCAGGCAGTCAGAAGTGGTGGCAACCTGTAGCCACCGCGTATGGCCTGCTACGGCCGCGGCTGCCGCCCTAGAGCCTCTGCCGCCGATGTGAAGAGGTGATGGGGCTGGCGTCCGTCGCTCGGACTGGTTCCTCGAGTTCAGGCTCTCCCCGCCTCTCCCCGCATCTATCCGCATTGTTTAGGGAGACAATACATAAGTAACCTTGAAGTGAACATTTGGGTGGAATTTTTTTGTTAGGAAGCAGACTTGCTGAGGCAGTAGAAGATACTGCTTGGAACTGAGAATGCAAGTTGAAATACATCATCTTCAAATTGTATCTACGGATACTGCTCACCTTGAGATATAAACAAACAATGCGATGTTGCTCGAGAGTTCCTGCATTCTCAGTAACCGTTTCTTACTGTATATATAGATGTGGTTAGGACAGATTGGTAGTTCCTGCATCACATTGACATAGAAACAAACCCGGTGATTAGAGCAGTCCACTTGAATATGTTTGCATCATCACCTCTGAATTGGAGTCTGGGTCAGCTGACTTCTCTCGCTGCACCTCATTTACTCCTTGAATAGCCTAGCTGTAGACGCATGGAGAACTACAGAAAATAAATAACATCCTTTAAACAGCAGCTTGGAAGTGGAAGCTGTACTGGTGGCTGCAGAACGCCTCCATCGCCTTGGCTGCGACAAGCGCCAGCACCAGCCTTCCCGTAGCGGTGGCCGCCGCTGAGACGCTGACATTCCCCTTGCTCTTGGGCCAAATTGCAACGGACACCTCGGGACCTGGATCTCATGCCGATTTCAGTGGATGACGAGCGCAATAGTATCGGAGCCACCAGCAGCAGTCTCGCGTGATGGCCGGCGCGGGAGGTCGGGGAAGGGGCGGCGGCCGATGTGGGATGCCGGGGAGAGGCGGCGGCCGGCGCCGGAGGCCGGGGATGGGGGGCGGCCGGCGCGGGAGGTCAAGGGGAAGAGCGGCAACCGGCGCGGGAGGTCGAGGGGAAGGGCCGGCGCGGGAGGCCGGGGAGGGTGACGGCCGACACAGAGGCTGGGGAGGGGCGGCGACCGGCGTAGGAGGCCGAGGAGGGGGGCGGCGGCCGGCGCAGAGGCTGGGGAGGGGCGGCGACCGGCGCGGCGATCGGTATCGTGCATGGTCCAGTTTTTCTACCGATCGAATCATGGGGATCGTGGGCTGCGTGGCCCGGTTTTTTTACCGACCGAATCGTGGTGTGGCCGGATGCGACGTACGACGTACCGTGACAGACGAAAAAACGGGAGGAAGAAGCACTACTCGTATTATATAGTAGAGATATTTCATTACGAAACACTCCAAACAGGACTATGGTCTTTTCAGTGTCTCTCTTTAGGCCCACCTATCTAAATTGTCTCATCTGTGCTAATCCATCGGTTTTCCTCACGTGCACCACCCTAGTTTAGTTGTTGCTAGTAAAAACAATGACATTTGGGTGCACCAGGTAGGGAACTCGGTGGGTCCGATCTTCAACGAAGTCGATGGCTTTGTTGCCGGAATCAAGACCTATAGTCAGGCTAGATACCGATATGCCACCGCAATCCACCATAAAATTTTCAACCCTTGATTGTTTCATCTTCTAGAATTCCCTGTTCAACTCGCCGAGATCCATCCTTGTGTTCTTATACTTGTGATCGTCATATCAATAAAGTCTGTCTTAAGTAAGGATTGAGGTTTCTCTCAGGAGGAGAAGTCTGAACCTACGTAAAATATGTGTTACATGTTGATCTGAACCCCTACCGATCAAATAAACGTACTTTTGATGTTTCATAAGTGTGGTTACCAAAGCACCCGAAAACTGTTATTTGATGATGGCAAATCCTTTAACAAAGAGATAAAAACTCTTATACTAATTGAAAGGATTGAATAGGTCGAGTAGAGGGGGTGAATAGGCGACTATAATTTTTAATCTTTTGTGTTAATATTTTTTGGATGAATAACATTATAAAGCATCTAGATATGCAACTAGGTGAGAGTAACATACTCCCTCCGTTCGGATTTAGTCTACATCCTGAAAAATTTCAGACAAATTAGGCTAGCATTTATTAGTAGTACTTTTGCACATCTCACCATGCATCACAATTATGATCTCACAAGAAACAAAACACCCATTGGTCAAACCAAGCTTAATTAATGCAATCCATGCATGGGAAATAGCAAACCGGTGCATGCATTGGTGTAGACTCTCTCTCTTAATTAACAAGATTGGACCCACCCAGCATGTAGACTAATTGTGAACAAATTTTGGACCTAGGATGTAGATTAAATCCGAACGGAGAGAGTATATGACAAGAAAAAAAATAGCTTCACAAGGTCAACAAGATAATAAACTAGTGACAAGTAAGGCTTGAGAGACAAACACGCAATGGAGACGAGGATGCAACCCAAAATTTCACACCTTTGGGGGTGTTAATATCCTTTGGAGAAGTGTGGAGACACAATGACCTCTAATAGCCATTGTTCATCTTATTCTCTTCGAGCCTTTACACAAGGATAAATGCGATACACTAGGTGATGCACATCAAGTCGGCAACCGACCTTTACAAACTGTCTTGGGACAATCTCAACAACTTAATCAGATGCTGACTTTCACCAAAGCTCTATGTCACCAAGATAAGCTCGACGACAACTTCTTCCGTATAGGGTGTCCAAACACACAAGAATAATATAATCCACATACATGACAAGAAGGGATCAAATTTTCTTTGGTGATAGTGTAGATCTGGGTCTCATGTATCCTTCGCTATAAGATCAACAACATCTAAGAAGTTGGGAGGGCGCTTACAAAGGTTCTGAGGTCTTGGAACAATAGAGGGGAAAGGAAAAAGTCGTCCCCTTTCCTCATGGGAAGAAAGTCCTATATCGTGACACAGTGTTTGCACACTCCCATCATTAGATATGTAAGTGACACCATCTTTGTCAGCAGATAGAAATAATGCTCAGTAATTAGCTCAAGAAATTCACATGTCTCCATGTTTAAACTTTAAACCAGCCAGTAGTGTTAGACTTTGCCTCAGCACCTTCTCATTTTCTGCCAGCTAATCATTCTCTACACCTTTTCCATTCTATCAACTAGCTCCTTATTTTTTCATTCCAGTGCCCTGTTCCTTCACATAATAAATATTATCCTTAATCCCATAACTTTGTGTGTCTATTAGAGCTAATAAATTCAGAACTGTAATATCTGATCAGCCCAAGGTTCTCTGCAAATTATCTTTCCAAGTTAACTGAATCTTATTCTCTTACTTTATCATCCAAACAATAGGAAAATCATAAATTTATAGTTATTAACTACACAATACCTAAAATGCAATGCATCTGTGGCAGACGAACCCTAGTTATAGAATTGACGAAACTTGATTACAGAGATTCAGATTCAGAAATAGCAAAGTATAAAAGAGGGGATTAGGTAGACTTACTTGACGCAGGAAAAAGGGGACGCCCAATGGTGGATCTGCGTTGTCGTTGAGGAGCACGTCTCCTTGGTATGCTCCGACGACAAAAACTGCAAGGCATCCGAGAAGCTGGAGCTTGCGCACAAATCCTTCTCAGAGTATTGAGTGCGCCGCCACGTGGAATATTCGCCCGCAAAGTCTATTAGGTCATCGCCGCCGGGATTCGTCACCGCCATCAAGGGAGAGAGAGATGAGCAAGCGCGAGAGGGGACATGACCTCTAACGACATGGCTCGTAATGGCCGTTAGCCCTGTCCGTCTCTCTCCTCCACGCCACGTCAACCTCACATGTGGGCCCTTCTGTCATAGACTATGTAATTCGCTCTCATGCTCGCTTTAGTGTTTCCGGCAAACGTGACTACAAATCGGTGGATTTTTATTCCCAAAACGTAGAAGTGGTGGATTTTGAAAAGTTCAGCCTTCAAACTTCAAAGGGGTGGCTCTGCATTGCTGGTCCAGAGCCAGCATCGTCCGACGGCTCATCAAAGTCTGGTGAATTTCCAGGTTGGCCGTTTGCGTCATGTACGCGCGCACGGCTCGTCATGATCAGGCACCTATGCGTCTGGGATGGCCCATGCATGGTTCGAGCTATGACCTTCATACGTGGCTACATATATGGCGCGCCGGCTCCGACTGAGATCACAAGGCGTACTTGCAATTGCTAGCTGGTAAGGCCGGAGACGCACCACTGCTATCTTCCCCATCCGAAGATCTTAACAACCATGAATATCACACATTAAGAAAGCTTGTCTTGCAAACAGATATTCGTCGATTAAATCGATGTCTCAGGAGACTCACATGCATGTCACACAGGACAGATCCCTTCAGAACAACTAAGAAAAACTTCGACCAGAGAACTGAACATAAGAAGATCAAGGAATTTGCGACGGCGAAGGCGACTGGCTGCCGTACACATCTCCATAATATTGGCGATGACGACGGACTGGTCCTGCTTCTTGTGACCTGCTACCATTGCGCCCGTTCTGGCGCTGGTTCGGCCGGTGCTCGCGCCTGGCTTGGTCGTTGAGGTTCGGCCGGTACTCACGCCTGGCTTGGTCGTTGAGGTTCGGCTGATACTCACGCCTGGCTTGGTGGTTCCCGGCGTTGACTTCACCGGCAGCATCACGCGCTTCCGGATGGCGAGGCTGTCCCGTAAGGAAGTTGTGCCCACGGCCACGGGGCGGCTCCCTGTACTGACGACGATACCCGCCGTTCTGAACTCTTGGCACCGGAGTCTGATGGCCGACGACGTACGATTCATCCTCCCTGCCATGTTGCCCTGCCAAGAACTGGTTGGAAAAAGAAGAGTCCCGTTGCTGTTGCGCCCGGAAACTAAGGGTTTCGTATCCACGATCCCCGTGGTGGACTCGATGACCCTGCGGCCTCTCGTTTCCCCCACGGTATCCCCGTTGCTCGTGCCCCTCGTGGTACGGCGTGTACCTCCGAGGCGGCGGCGCTTCCTGGCCGCGCATTGCGGGCTCACCCTGGCTTCTCCTGGTCCCCTCGTTGTGGCGGCGCCGCGGGTAGGCGGGTGGTGGAGTGCGGCGGAACCTCCCCACGGAGAACTGACTGTAGACGTCGTCGTCCATGGAGGAGAAATTCAGGCGCTGATCATATAGTGAAGACGACGTGTGGCTTGTCCCGTTGGCATGAGCGCGGGATGGGGATGACACGGAAGGCGGCGGCGGAGGTGGTGGCGGTGGTGGAAGCGTCTCGCTGTTGGGCCACGACGACGTTCTCCCGCCGTAATGGCTCGGAGAAAACCGAGCCGTGGGGCTGCCATGCACGTCCGCGCTAGAAGATCGACGCGCCGTCCCCATGTCCACGCCGACCTGGCCGTGCGCCCGTGCGACAGGAGGAGCGGCGGCCACCTCGGCCCGGTAGGCAGGAGGAGAAGAGCTTCCGGCCATCTTCTTCTCCGGGGACTGTCTCGGCGCTGGCGAGACATCGAACTTAGACGGCGGCGGCAATCCGATCTCTCCCTCCTCCCCCTCTTCCTCCTCATCATCGGAGACGTCCAGGTCTAGCATCTCATCGCCCCGCATGTCGTCATCTCCGTGAAGAGCCGCCTTGCCGTCACCTCCCGAAGGCGGCGGCGGCGGCGAGGTTTCAGGCGCCGTCGCGGCATCGAAATCTTCTTCCGGAGGCGGCTCGTTTAGGTCGAAACCAAATACGAGCGGCATGTTGATTCTCCTGGCGGCGCACGACTCTGGCCGGTTGGTGTGCGCTTATACGCGTATAAATAAAGGGCCACCAGGTACGAATCCTAATCGGGAAACAAAACCGAACGCATCCGAGCACCACATCGAGCCAAGATACAATTTTAACTCGTCAAATCCGAGTACGATCGGAAATAAAATCCATATATCCATATTAGCATCGAATCAGTTTGTGTTTCTTCTCTTTTTAAGCTGGTCCTGATTGCTTACGATATGATACCTATCCGGTTCCAGTGCGGATGTGAGATAATTTCCTCTTGTGCAGAAACGATGGCTGATTGATCGATAGGCAGGCTGTTTTTTTTTTTGCTCTGATGATACGTACCCTCGCTTGCATCTCACCCTTAGATGGATCCCTGACGGTTCCATCTCGGACCTTAGATCAAGATGGATCCCTGACGCTTCCATCCATGCTTGCAGGGAAAAATGGTGCACATTCTTCCATCACTCAATTCTCCATGTACCACACATAGAATTCCACTAAGAATCAACAAGGATTACATGATTATCAAATTGCAAACCAAACCAAGAGAAAAACACAATCTCCAAATTGTACTACATATGATGCAATTTACTAAGTACAAAACACTCGTGTGATGGTGCAATTAATTTGAAATGGCCGATACTATTTTAATACCAAGTAAGAGGTAGTGTGGATGTTAGTGGGGGCCATTTGGCTCTCGAGCACACATGTTCTCTTTATCTGGACCGTCTAGATATGTGGGGATTTATGTCATTTAGTTATTTCTGATAGAAAATCAACATATATACCAAATACATGAACAATGCCCCCACATAGTATATGAATGTGGTTTCTCTTTCACCATTATCATCTCCGTACTCGATTCCACTCGGCCTCTCCCTGAACTTAGGAGTTTCCTTATCTCCCGTCTCCTCTCGTTCATCTCGATCTCCTCAAGGCGCTCGTTCATGGCACAAGCGAGGATGTCGGCGGCCGGTGCCCCTGGGAAACCGTGTTCAGAGAAGGTCGTCTCTAGTGTCGTGGCTATCGGATTGTCGGGACCTAACTATATCTCAACTAAATCCGCATGATCAATTTGGGCAAACCGAACCTAACTAGCCCACTTGAATTTTTATTCGCGCCCAAACTGAACTGAACCACGCCCTGACTGAAGCTAAACTAAACTGAACCGATGGCTGGAACCATGGTTTTAGCCTATTGGCAAACAAAATTCTACGTTAATAGCCACTCAAACATGGCACTGGGCACAATGAGTAGCCACTAATAACATGCAAAATTCATGAAAAGAAAGGTTAACATGAATATTTCAAAGGCTAGTTACCTATGAGAAGCTCGATTTTTTATTATCAGTTGTTGGCCTGGCACAAATCTTGAAATGGAAGAAATAACGTACAAGGAGCATCTTGAGAAGGAAGACAATCATAGTAAGCAGAACTATCTCGTAAAAGATACACACTTTTTATCAGTACTTACAAATATCGTAAAGGAATAAATAACATGCAAGACGCATTCCGTACATCCTCTTGATTTTCTGGTCTTGCATTTTACTTACAGAGTTACAGTATTAGAAGTTTTTTGATCAACCTCACACCAACGGTGTTAGCAACAATATACCCCAACTTCCCGTAACTTTCCTATTTCTATACTCTCCAAGTCTGTCAAACAGGACAGAAACCTAGATATGAATATTTAAATATTGTTGACAGAGGAAAGTAGACGCGTCCATGACAACTATGACCAAAAATTGCACGCCTACCATCCCCCACAGTGAGCCGGATAGTAGCATATAGAATATTTTTCACTTTAAAGTTAGTAAATATGTTTTATAAACTCATGACAACATTTTTGGAACTGTATAAATATTGGATCTAAGATTTAAATTCCCTTTCAGAAATTATTCATATGAATATTTAAAATAACAAATCAAATGAAAAGATAAAAGAAAAGAAACGGATCATAAAAATAAACAACGAAAAAAACGTATCATATGATTGGGCCGCTCTAGAAGCGGGCCAAAAGGGACACTTTAGGCGTAGACTCCTTTCTGGTGCGTCATATAGGAGAACCCCTTCAACCATGGCACAATAGTAGAAAAAAGCTTACAGGTGAGATGCTATCAGTGGCGCACCACAAACCCGGTGCGCCACTGATAGTCTCTCACCTCTGTTTTGGTATTTGTCAGAAAATACCAGTGGCACACAAGATATTGGTGCGATATTTACCAGTGGCGCACCGTAAACCTGGTGCGCCACTGATAAGTTCCATCAAAATTTTGAAATTTTCGGGTTAGAGGAGAGAGACTACCAGTGGCGCACCGGGTTTGTGGTGCGCCACAGGTAATTTTCTGGTAAGTTCTGGACGATATTTTTCCAACTGTGAAGAGAGATTACCAGTGGCGCACCGAGCAACCATGCTCTCTTCTCGTGCACCACTGGTAACCTGTGCCACATGTCTGTATTCTCTCTTCTCGCCACCTTATCTTTCTTTCCTTTTTAATTCTCCACGCACACACACATGGCCACAGGCCCCACGCACCCACGGCCACACGCACCACACCACGAACCCACGCACACACATGGCCCACGCACTGCACACACCACGCATCCACACACGCTGCACAACGCACCACGCACGCACTCGATCGAAACGCACGCACATCTCTTCTCTCTCTTCTTCCAGCGCTGCTCGCTCGACTCAGATCCCCTTTCTCTCTCTTCTTCCAGCGCCGCGCCGGCAGCCGCTGCTCGTCCCCGGCCAGCGCCCACCTCCAAGTTCGCCGCCTTGGATGGTGAGATCGACGAGCTCCCTCCTCCGGCTCGGCGAATGCTCCTGGCCTCCATGGAGGACCTGCTGCACGCCGGAGATCCACGGGAGCGCAGGAGAAGAGAGCCGGTGCAGCCAGGAGGAGGAGATCGACGAGAGCACACCATCCAGCGACCACGGCCATCCGTGGCCGTCGGCGTCGCCATCTCCTCCATCTGCGTCCGTCCGTGGCCGCCATCCCCTCCATACGCCCTCCTCCTTCACCTACGCTCAAATATTGGGTGCGCCGGTGAGGCAAGAGCGGCGGTTGTGGGGCGCATGCGGAGGTTCGACACGGCGGCAGCTTCGCCAACAAGGCGCGTGGGGAGCAGGTCGCCGCCGGTTGGCCCGCCTGGCTCTCCGCAGTCGCCGGAGTCGGCCATGGTGGCGGCGCGGTGGGGCGGCGCATGGCTAGGGTTCCGGGGTGTGCGAGGCCATTTTTGTAAATATGCAAAACATAATAATAAAAATAATAAACTGAATTTGAACATTTTTTTAATTCCTAATTGCTTATTAGTGGCGCATGGAGAAGGTTGGTGCGCCACTGATAAGTTGGTAACACTTACAGTGGCGCGAGTTTAGTGGCGCACCACCGTGCACCACTGATAAGCGATTTTGGTGTGCCACTAATAGCCTTTTTTCTACTAGTGGCACGAGGACATGTCCTACCAAGCCTTTTCCCAACGCGACCCACTGCCCTGAGATGGTGATTCGTGACACCTATCGAGATACCAACAAAATGATGCTTCTGCCGTTGACCTAGGTTTAATGCTTAGCCCGGTAAATGCTCTCTCGTGCCTAATATTTGTAAAGGTGGATCGCTCGCAGGTTAGGGTTAGCCACTGCCTCGCAAACTTTGCGAGAGCAGAACGTCAATCTCATGTATGGCTCGGTTCAGGTCCTGAAATCATATTACAGGAGCTTGCGCGCGAGTGTATTGTAGCCCGACCTGTTTAATGAAATCCTCTTTTACCCGCAAAAAAAAATATAGCCATTTGCCATCGATGTGTGCCTTGACAGTTGAAGACTTCTATGTCGCTACTTTCTTGCACTAGTCGTGTCATCAAATTTCTGCCTACGGCCTACCCATCGTGTTGTCAGACGAGATGTCTAACCGCCATGCCCTGGGAGGCGCAAGTAGGGTCTAGTAAAATCTAGTTATGAAAATTATTTGGTGAGCTCTCTTCCTTTTTCACAAGGAAGAAAGAGAATTCTAGTTCTCCATGGCTTTTCTTCTAGCTCTCCCTGTTTTTTCTTCTTCCCCTCTAGTATAGGTCGAATTTGAAGTTGCCAATTTTTGACGTCGCACATATAACATATATGTGTGTTGTCAATTTTTTTTGAGAATATTTGAACATGGTTTGCCCATTAAAAAAAATGATCTCATAGATCCTATCCAATGTGAGATCCTACCCAAGTTGCCCCCTGTCAGATTTTGGTCTAAGAGATCAATTTTTGGCTATACAAGTATGGAGAAAGAGGAGTTGGTCTAAGAGAGAGGAAGGGTGGAGGGAAAATAACTGTATGGCTGCTAAGCTGGCCTTCCTGTTGAGTGCCTAGCTGGCTGCGTGTCCGAACACCCCGGTCCAGCTTTGAATGATGTAAAGGCTTTCGGCGTGTTTGAAAAAAATGAGACCATATTTTGCCCATGGAAAGGCCCGTTCGAGATGAAAATTGTGTCCGAAACCTAACGAACGGATGAGAGACCCTTAACGAGCGGCCAGTAAGGAAATGTTACTGTCACTTGACACGTGAGTCTTCACGGAGACGTGTGAAAAGGTCGACATCTTAAAAGAGGTAATCTTTTTTAATCTATTTTGGCGTACTTTAGACGATTGTGCTCCCTAGCTGTAAAAGTACCATGTCGTCGTGTTGCTATTGACGGTTCTGTTCGCCGCCGCGCCCTAGCCACAGCTTGGCATTTGTCGCCAGGGGGGCGATCTTAGGATTATCTAAACTAAACTCTTTGTCTTGAGTCTTGACGCTTGACTAGAGCATGCATGGTGCTGAGTGGCTTGATCGATCGGATAGAGACATGCATGACTCATGCGAAGTTTCGATCTAATTGATCTGACGTAACAAGCTAGAGTTCGTGGTCGACCAGTCCAAGAAAATTGGACGCTTGCATCATTTTCTTCAAAGATTTCTGCGTGCATTTTCAAAGCTTAAGCCAAAAGACCCTCTACATAGTACATATCTTCGACGTGTTGGATTGACTATAAGAAATCTATGCCCTAAATAATAAACTAACAAAATCGATCTTTTCAAAATAGCTGAAATAAACATTTTCAAATTGATGGATTTGTAGCATAGAAAACAAAAAAATTCCTACGGTAAGAATAGACAAGAGACCAAAATCTAATCTAATGGATGCAAGCAACGGGTAGAACCAAGTTTCAAGAGAACTCACCCTCGAAACCTGAAAGAGTTTTGAAAATGATTCTCGTGGACGGTGTAGTCGATCACTTGCCGATCTCAAGATCGCGAAGATGAACGCTACAAATGGGCAGCGCTTCCGTACTCGGTCACACGTACAACTTGATGACGACCTCTGTTCCCTCGATCCATCGGAAACTCCAATATCACGATGGTGTGGTGTGGTAAAAAAACTAATCGGCCATGTCTTCGCCAAGCGGTTGAGAAAAAAAGGTGAAGCAATGGGAGGAGGGAGAGAGGCTCAAGAGTGTGCACAAGAGCGAGCTCCCACCACTCCATATATACGAGAAGGGTGCGGCAGCCCAAGGTGGTGCGGCTGACCCCTCAGGGGCGCCCCCACCTCTTCCCTCTTGATGTGAGTGGAGCATCCACTCATGCCCACTCACTCTCTTTTAATCTCCACTCAAAATTCCAAGGTCTTCTTCATAAAATAAAACATTTTTATTTCTTTTTAATATTTGATAATTCTATTAACAAACATTAACACTTAACCCCTTGATTTATTTGTTAATTCTATTAACAAACATTGACAATTATCCCCTTAAACTATTTCAAAATTACCCGAAACAATTTCGGTGCAGTCCAAATTTTTCTCCGATATTCCGTATCTACCCAAAGGCGTCGACAAACCTTAAGTGTGTCACCCTACGGTTCCTGAACAATGTAGACCCGATCGAGACACCTCTCCAATCAATAGTCAACAGCGGGACCTGGAGATCGATGACTCCCACATATTCAACGATGAATCTTGTGATCGCGTGAACCAAAAAACGTCATAACCAATTCCTTTTGTCTCGTGATATTTTACTTGTCCGAGATCCAATCATCGGTATCGACCATACCTAGTTTTTTATCTCGTTTCCTGACAAGTACTCTTTACTCGTTACGTGATATGACATCCTTGTGACCTAGTTACGTTCTTCCAAGCGGTGTCAATGTGATATCACCGAGAGGGCCCAGAGCATATCTCTCCGTCATCTGGAGATTCATGAGACTCAACTAATACTTTTAGAGTACCAACGCCACCTTTATAGTCACCCTTTCACGGTGTGACGTTTGATGTCATCAAAACACTCATCCAGTGTTAGTGATTGACATGATCTCATGGTCTAAGGATTACAGTTATTTCATATGTGAATGATATAACAATGTAAACTTAATGACTTGATCGTACTGTTATAGTTTCTTTGGGTGTGTGTTCATCACATCATTCTCCTAATGACGTGATCATGTTATTAACAACATACAATGTTCATGATCAGGAAACCTTGATAATCAGTTAATCAACGAGCAAGTTAAACGAGAGGCGTCACTAGGAACTCTTATTTGTTTTATTAGTCACACATGTATTAACGTTTCCGATTAATACAATTCTAGCATGATAAATAAACATTTATCATAAACATGAAATAGGAGAATAACCACTTTATTATTGCCTCTCGGGCTATTCCTTTCACAAATCATATACATACATTCATGAATTAATTCTAAATCAATTTATTTGGTTTTTGTGAGGCAATCACGTTGAAAACAATGGACATATTTATAATAGATCTTTAAGCTCTCTAACTTACAACCTAGAAAAGTATGAGTAAACATAAATCTGAGTTGTTCATTATTCAAATGTGTGGGGACTTGTTATTTGTAAACGATTCTTCTAAAAAACAAGCCATTCTGCACTCATGTCTCCTGCGATTCAAAAGGCGATCTAGGGTTTATGTCCCCTCCAACGTTGACACAACTAGTCCATCTCGCCTATTACAACTGATTTAGGTGATCAAGAACACCCATAATGTCCCGTCTGTGGTGCCATTTTTATATATGAGTTGTCTATCATATTTAGAAGACCACTTTATTTGTATGAGTTCGTATGGTTGATGTGGAGGCAGCTCCTCTTCCGTTTTAATCTTTTAATTGTTTTGATTAAGTCTTGTTGTTTCTCTACAATCTTTTAAGAAAATCACAATTCACAATAAGTATTCAGAACTATTTTTAAGCTCGTTCGAAATCCAGCTGGATGCTCCAAGATCTTGAATAGTTGAGGGACTAAACCTTACGATATACCATGGAAGCTATGGCGAACCGCATAGGCTCTCTCTATTTGTTGTGTGTTTTTCTTCTGATTTAGGGAAACCTTCCCTATACATTTTCCCTAGTATAGTTTGTCTCTCCTTCTTGGCCACGGACTCTACTTATTTATATAAGCCCACCCACTAGTCATTAATGCATCAAGAAAATCTTAGTGACTAAGGTGAGCTAGGAGATCTTAAGAATCAGCTAGGCGTGGGCGAAACAATGGCCTCCCAGCTGCTCAAGCAGCTTGTCCCATATCTCCTCCTCCTATCGATCATCTCCATCTCGCACGGGGAGGAGAAGCCATGCACATGCTCGGACTCGGACCAGGACCGGAGGAGCAAGCATAATTTCTCATTCCTGACTGATCCCAGTCCCACATTCCGCTTGATGGACAAAGAATCCGGGTTCGTACGGAGGGTTGACCTCAACTTCCTCCGCAACCTGTCCGACTACGAGCAGAAGAACATCCGTGTGTTGTCCACGGCTGGTGTAATGATAAGTATCTGGAACGACCGCCCCGACGGGCTGGGGGTTGACGAGGCGTCGTTCAGCGTGACCATCGTCTACCAGCCGCAGCCGAACCAGGATCCGACGACGGTGGAAGTATATGGTAGCTTCCTCTTCCTCCTCATTCCCTTCGATGTCCTTGTCAATCTTGATCTGGAAAACGATTCCTTAGCGGCGCAAATAGTGGCCATCGATCTCGGGCTTGTCGGCTCGCTCAACCTCAAAACTACATACCAGATCACCTCCAGGACTGAAGATTACAACGTGTACGTCGCGATCGGAAAGCTGTCTAACTCCAACGTCTCCACCACGCCGATGGAGTACTATGATGAACGCGTCCTGGGTGTCAACGTCTATATCCAACCCACTCGCGCGGGGATCCCTCGCGCGGTGGCTACCGCCCCCAACTATTCCGTGTGGATCGACTACGACCATGTCATCCGCAGCTTGGCGGTGTACGTGGACGTGGAGGGCAAGCCCAAGCCTAAAAACGCCATAGCCGGGCAGAGCTTGAACATCAGCAGCGTCACCGCCCCCGACGTCTTTTTCGGTCTCGTATCCACGCCAGCGCAGCTGGTCCGCACCAGCAGAGGCATCGACTTCGGTGCGACGGTCGATGACCTCCCTGCTTACGACCTCTCCGACAAAGGAGGCTTCCTCTCAAGAAAACTGACCATCCTCTTCTGCGTCCCCGGGCCTGTAGCTGCCACCGCCTTGATGGCCATCGCCCTGGCGTACTACTTCAACTCGAGGTACCGGAGGTGGCACCGAGAGCTGGAAAAGCTCGCCAGGTCTATGCAGCGCCTCCCTGGGGTGCCGACCAAGGTGGACTTCGCCGACATCAACAAGGCCACCTGCAACTTCCGCGAGACCATGAAGCTAGGGGGAGGCGGCTTCGGCTCCGTGTACAGGTGCACGCTCCCTGCTACCGCTTCCAAGATGGAACGGCCGATGGACGTGGCCGTCAAGAGGTTCACGCGCGACGTCCAGAACCACCGCTATGATGACTTCCTTGCCGAGGTCAGCATCATCAACCGCCTTCGCCACAAGAATATCGTCCCTCTCATCGGTGAGCATAGTAAAAAATATATACTATAAGTCTATAAGATATGTGTGAATTTGGTCTCCAATATATAATTGCTCACTCTACTACCTTAATTAGTTCGATGAAGCATTATTCAGTTTAGTATAGTATCAAAGCCAATGTACCTCAATTTTAAAACGGTTAAGGCACTACTAAAAAAAAGTTGCAACCTACATTGGTCTCATGATACCTAGACATGAGAGGAGTACTAAAATATAATGTCTCACTTTTCCGCGTAAGTTAAGAAATTTTGGTGAACGGTGTTTCCAATTCAATACATCATTCGAGTTTGATTTGTCCTTTTCTGTTTATCATGCGTGCTTCGTTTTGATTTCAATTTGGGATTTTTGTGTGGATCGTCTAACAATTTGGTTGAAAGGCCCAGCCGAATTATACAATGCATTGGAATCATCGCACGATCAGCGATTTGGTTGGCAAAAGGATGGGTACTTAGATCCGTTTATGAAAATTCAGAACAAATTGAGATTGTGCTATTTGTCAGTCGCTAGATTTTTTTCCCACGCTTTAGTCAAACAGTATGAAAATGGTTAGAACTTAGAAGTCGATCTCGAGGCGACCGACTTAGAACAGGGAACCTGTCAACCTGCCGTTTACATATCTATTCTACACGTCTTCAACACACTTACAGAAATACCTAATGGTAAATTTCAGGGTGGTCTTACAACAAAGGAGTGCCGTTGCTTGTGTTTGAGTATATGAGCAACGGCAGCTTAGATCAACATCTCTTCCCTCGAGATTGCAGTGCCACACGACAGCCATCAACCCACGAGGTCATCCAACAATGGGCCACCCGCTACGAGATTGTCAGGGGCGTAGCAACCGGCCTGCACTATGTCCACCATGAGTGCGAGCCCATGGTGCTCCACTGCGACATCAAGGCGAGCAACGTGATGCTGGACTCCAGTTTCCGCGCCCGCCTCGGCGACTTCGGCCTGGCTTGCATAGTCGATGTCAACCGGAACTCGGTCACCGGCATCGGTGGCACCCGGGGCTACATCTCGCCAGAGTACGCCATGTGCCACAAGGCAACGCGGCAGACGGATATCTATGCGCTCGGGGTGCTCATCCTCGAGGTTGTCACGGGCCAGCGGGCTCTGGCTGATCATCTGGTGGGGGATGACAACGACCATATCACCGACCGGTGTGGCGGCTCCATCGTGAGGGGAGGCTACTGGAGTGTGTGGATGTTGCACTCATCGGTGCTTCTTCTCCGGACGACGAAGAGCAGCGGAACGTCGGGGGTGACGCTGAACGCCTGCTGCTTCTCGGCCTGGCATGCAGCAACCCAAAGCCGTCAGACCGTCCAACCATGCCCGACGTGGTGCAGGTCATAGCTAAATCAGCGCCGCTGCCGCAGGTGCCTCCGCAGAAGCCAAGATTTGTGTGGCCACCGCCGGAAGAGGATGCCTCCGACGATGATAACACGGGCACATCGATGATGAGCGTCATCGACACTAGTGCGGACGAGCTCGAGCAGCAGGTCAGCTTGGGTCAGCCGATGGCAGAGGCACACACGGCGGGACGATATGCCTCGTTTCAACTACAGAGTGCACATGAGCGCGCCACCAGAAGACATGCGTCGTATCAGGTACAGCACTCTGTCTAGATCAGAGCCACCAGTGCTCTTGTCTCCGGGCTGTGAGACACGGAGCATATATGTGGCCGGTGGTATGGTACATTGGCGACAAGCTTATTAGGATCGACTCTCTTGATTGTTTTCGTTCTACCAAAGTATCTTTTGTTATGTGTGTGTGACGGTGATTTGTGAAGGTGTGACCAGATGTATAAGGGAGGACACCGCGTGTATAATGGTGGAGTACTAAAAAAATGAGTATGTATAAAAGATGTATATAAGTGTGTAGATGTGTAAGTGACTAAGTGTATATGATTTTAGTTTTTCATTACTTTTAATACATTAACGTTTCTATCACAGTACTCTTTCTGGAGAAAAGGCTCCAGAGCCCTGCTTTATAGAAAGCACAGGGTTCATAGCTGGGAACCAGCTACCTCTACAAAACTTTGGCAAACATCGGCCGAACAAAAGGAAAAATAGTGTTCCAGGAAGCAGATTACAGGCCAAAAGGTATTACACTCAGTTCTGAATCAATAAGATACCAGGAGCACGGATGACAATGGGTACCCGATACCCTCTAACCCGACGGATACCCGCGTCAAATTCACTACACCATGGACCAAACCTAAGGGCACATAACTGCCGGCAAAAATCGACTTTAGAGGGCAATATGCCTGCCAGGAAAAGTAGCCTGCCGGCAAAGATCAAGAACTGCCGGCACATGTAGGTCCCAGCACATCTCGGCTGGCGGGGTAGCGAAATTTCTGGCGCGTGTTTTGCATCGTGTGGGCGGGAGCGAATATTTCTGGCGTGGTGCTAAAAGGCCAGCAGCCGCCGCGCACCAAAAAGCCCTAGATCTAAATCCCCAATTGCGCCCCTCTCCCTCACACGCCGCCGACGCCGTCGCCGCCGCCGAGTATAGCTTTCTCTCGTGCCCGTCTCCGGTTCGTGCTGCCGCCTCTCCCTCTCAACCGCCGCCGAGTATTCCTTTCTTTCTCCCTGCCAAATCCCCCACACCAATCCCCATCGCTCCCAGGCCCCAGCCTTGACCCCGCCGCCCTCACCCGTAGCCACTGCTTTCTCTCTGTCTATCATTCCCGGGCAAGAATCTGGCCGACCAGAGCCCTGGCTAAACATCAGTCGGCCACCGCTATGCAGCACATGGCGGCGAGCGTCGCAGGAACCCGGGAGCGTGGCCAGCCGCGTTCCTGGTCGACGGCGCCTTCTTCGCGGTGCTCCCCAAACTGCAAACCAAGTGCGGTGGGGGAGCGCGGCCGGCCTTGTTCTTGGACGACGGCGCCTTCTTTGCGGCTCTCGGAGCTGCAAACCAAGTGGGGATGGTGCTCGCCGTCCGCCGCTGCGGCGTCCTCGAGTTTAACCCCGTCGACATGCTCCAGCTTAGCTTCCCGGCGCAGATCCATGGGTACCCATCGTGAGACCTTGCCGTCCTTGTGCCGTCCCAAGATCTTTATTTTGCCTCCCACTGGCAGCCCTGACCATCATCTCCTCCTAAGGTATCGTGGTGGCTCCCCCATGGTCTCCCTCATTTATCTTATGGGTGCATGTTTAGCTCGATTTTCCCATGGTTGTACAACGAAGGCATGAAAAATGTGTGCTTAGTTTCTGAGATGAAAATTTGGTGGGGATGGCCATGTGGTCTGCCCTTCTTTTAGATAGTTATATATTCATTAAATACTAATTCAGTTTACCTTAGTCTGGATGTCTTCTTGAGCGGTTGTCCCTAAGTGGGGCAAAAGCCTTTTGATAGATATCTTCTAAGTTGCAGTACACCATTTGATTTGTACAATTGCCGTAGATTGTAGATTGACTTCCTTTACACTGCCTGCTTTACGAAATAGGCATGTTCTGTGATAATGAAAATTGTTGCTTACATAGGTGTTAATCTTACAGTTAATTAGCAGTTAGCGTGTGGTGTTCAAATGCTGAATTGCTCTCTATCTGCTATGTGTATGTTCTAGTGCCAAATGCCATGGAAAAGTTTAGTGCGAGCTATCTTGAGGCAAGCTTGGATAGACGTAAATGACACAACACATGCACCTGTCCAGATTTTGCCTATATTCTTGCCAAATGTGAGGATTGACTCCGTGGACTGCTCCAGCTTATTTTTGCGAGTTCGACAGTCTATTGTTTGGTAAGTTGGAGTTGCTTCTCAACTTTAGATGAACAATTCTTTCCTACCAAAATTTGTGTGCTTGGCTTAGTGTGAAACGAAAGAAGATTGTACGACCATTTCCTGAAGGTGATATATGTATTGTATAATTCAATATTGCTTAGATAATAGAGATTATCATTTGATGTTTCTGCTGATTGTTGTTTATGGAGGATGCATCTTAACTATACTAATGGTCACCTGAATCCGCCTCTTTTGTTTCAGACTACATATGCGCAGAATGATGATTAGAAATTCCATAGATATATCATTAGCAGAGTCATTGATGCTTGTAGTAGTTTCATGTTAAGGTTTTGTTTGTGTATAAGACTTTCAATCAGTGTGTACTTTTGATAACTTTTTGGAATCATTCTGCTTCTCCCGTGGTTTCATTCCTTGTCTTGAATGGACAACATACTTTTTGTCGCCATTCAGTTCGTCCATTTGTTGTGTTAATCTTATGGTTAGATAGGTTTGGAATCTTGTTCTTACTGTTTTGCTGAGATGAAAAGTGCTTACTTGGTCAGGTTTAATTGTATTGCTGTTGGAGTGGATTAGTTTCTCTGGATTTATGGTGAAGTAACATGCGTGAATAATTCTTCGCCCTTGACTTATTTCATTCTGAGATTATTGCACTTGCCTTTCAGGTGTATTTAAATAATGTTTCATGCTTGTTGTTAATGTCAGTTAGATGAAATGCAAATGTTGTTTGTCGATTGAGCTCCTTTTTGCATAATTTCAGGAACATTATTTGAGGATTGGTACCTTTTGTGGATTATGCAATTGTGACCTGAAGGTAGTGACAGTGAAGTTTATGTTTTTCTTGTGCGAATGATGTTATGCTTACATTTTAATCGTAATGCTACCATCACATATATGCATCAGGCTTCATTTTGCTGTAGGTTTACTACAAGGTTACTAGCTGATTGTAGTTATCCTTCACCCACTTCCTATTTGTTTTGTATCGTATTTATTTACCTTCTAGTTTGGAATATTTTTATTAAGTATATAAATAAGACATATGTGAGAACCCTGTTATATGAAGTGTCCGGATCAATGTTGACTTAAGTCGAGAACAAGCATTCTCTAGAAGTTTTTGATGTGAACAGAAAGATGGTAGAGTCTTTGTGTTGCTGCTCTGGACTGTTGCAACTATGTGAACTGCGATCTACATGAAATCCTCAAAGTTATCAACAGTTGTTTCTCCAGATCAGTTTGAGTAGCTATCTATCTCATCGATTCTGGTAATGGTCGGATGTTTCTCCAAATGGGTAAACTACCAGACTTTACCATGACACTCTAAGTTGTTTCTCAGTGGAATTTCAATGCTCCATATGCTTGTTTGGTTTGTATCCAGTATGTTTTTTATACGCGTCCCTCTTCTTTCACTATTTTCCTTTGTCCATTTGCATAATCATGAGCACATCTACTCCTTCTCAATATTTTTTTTGTAAGGGTCCCAACTTTGCATCGCCATCACCACCATTGTAAACTCTAACCTCTCGTTTTCCTTTTCTTCAGCTTAACAACACAAGAGGTTGCTCCTGAATAGGCTGTTGAATTCTGTTGTGACATGGTTCTGGATGAACTCCATGTTCTGGTCTTAAAAACATACTTGGCCGCTGTTATGGATGTTCTTGTTCACTCGTGGATTTGGAAAGAGATTATGTTTTAGAATTTTTTGTATTCTTTTTTGCAATTGTTTTCTGTTCAGAAACAACATTTTGTACGCAACCTGTATTCTGTAGAGGACCATGTTTAATAAAGAATCTGTTAATGCTGATTTGTGGAAGAACTACATCTTGTGTCTATGTATTCTTGTATACGATGTGAAAAATTTGAACTGGGAATTGGAATGAGAAAGCAGGCTGGAGCATGAGGGAATAGCTAGAACTGAGATTGGACTAATAAAACTGCCGGCAAAGACTTCTACATTTCAGGGCAGTTCACCTGCCAGGGAAGAGTACATCTGTCTGCCAGGAATAAAATTGGACTGCCGGCAATATAGTGTCTTCCTCGAGGCAGGCAGACTGCCGGCAAAGGTATAACTGCCGGCAAAGACTTTTGCCGACAGGGTTATAGCGGGCAGGCAAGCCTGCCGGGGAAAAAGCTTTGCCGGCAGTTACATTGCCCTGCTATGTGACTTTTCCCAGCAGCAGAGGTGCCCCTAGGTTTGGTCCATGGTGTAGTGATTGGGAGGGTTTGGTGAAGAAAAAACCCGCGGAGGAGCTTAGCGGGTAAAATTTGTACCCGGCGGGTCTAGCGGAGGCGGGTATGGGGGTGCCAAACCCATACCCTTTAACCCGCAGACCCCACCTGTCATTGAGTACAGAGCAGCCATAACTTCCCCAGACCCGCGCAGCCCCACCTGTCAATGTGACAGAAAACCCTAACTTCCCAAGACGGCAAGACCCCAGCGAAGACCTCGTTTCTATTCCGCACGAGTCCCGTCCTTCCTAATTTTTTTTCCAGCCGCCGCATATCCTGGCCTCTTGCGCCGCCCCGCGCGACCGCGCCTTCTGTCGCTCGCCTCCTCATGGGCCTCCGCTCCCGCGCCGCCCCTCTCGACCGCTCCTGCGTTGCCCCGTGCCTCCTTCACTGCTCTGACGCCGCGGCCCCTCCTACGCCGCCGCTCCCGAGGGCCATGGCGTCCGAGCCAGTCAAGTGCTGTGACCGGAGGTGCCCGAATACGCCCGTTGCTTCGGCCAGAAGATGGAGAAGAAGGTCACCGGCGGTACCCGTCGGGTCCCATGAACCCGGCGGGTGGCGGGTATGGTGGAGTTTTGTACCCGCTGGCGGGTATGGGGGCGGGTGGCGGGGGCGGGGAGAAGGGTCGGGGCGGGTATGGGGGTGCCAAACCCCGCCCCGAACCCGTCGGGTGCCATCCGGAACCAGGAGCGAGACCAGCACAAGTAGAGGAGCCTCCATCTATTGCGAGCTGGGAAATCTATTACAGGGCTAGTATCCTTTACCGTGGGCTTCGTGGCCCAATGGGTTGCTCGTATCCTCTGACGCTCGTCTGCTCTCCTCTTTACCTGTGAGTACTGAAGTGTGCATCGCTCTTCTCAGTGGTTGTGATGATTCTGCTAAAGTAGGGAGAACAAAGAGAGCAAACTCATCCTCATTCTGTGATCTGCGATGATAGCTCGGATCCATTGATGCAATGGCAAACAAGCCTATGAAAAAGTACTAGGTTACATTATATTATGGTCAGATATGTACTTACGGTTGTAGTCGATCAATGGGCTGCAATTCTACCATGCTACTCATTTGGCTGAAGATACAACTCAATTGAAACTAAAGATCCGCACCGGATGGCTGGAAAACATCTACAGGACAAGAACGAACCTCAATTTGAAGACGTGATGAATCACGTAAGAGGATAACTTCAGCTTGCACGGCTAACGAATTTGAAGTTCCAACTGGCAGTATGTGTATGAAGAATAGGCTGCATATGTATGAAGAATATTATAGATCCTGAAGAAGAACATAGTGAATATAGATCCTGAAGAAGAACGTTGTGTATATATATGATTCCGGAAACCGGCGGCTAGTTTAGTGAGCAACTGCTACTTGTTTGAAAGCCCAGACTTCAAATAATAATATTTTATTGCTCTTAGGTTCCTGTGATTTTCCTACACTGCCATCAAACACCCACTTGTAGGTCCGGATGGTTTTCCAGCTGAGTTTTATCAAACTTTTTGGGACGTAATCCAATCAAACTTGTTAGAGATGTTCCACGCTATGCATGCTGGACAACTCGAACTATTTCGCCTAAATATCGGTGAGATTATTTTGTTTCCTAAGGTTAATGGAGCAGAAAGGATTCAGCAATATAGACATATCCGTCTTCTAAACGTTAGCTTCAAAATATTCATTAAAACCGCTACTATTAGGCTTACTTCGGTGGCTGATCATGTTGTGAGACCCACTCAGACGGCTTTTGTGCAAGGTCGCAATATCCTTGATAGAGTTGTGATCTTACATGAAACAGTTCATGAGATGCATCGGAAAAAGCTTAATGGAATGATTTTAAAGATCGATTTTAAAAAGGCTTATGATAAAGTCAAATGGTCTTTCCTGCAACAAACACTCAGAATGAAAGGATTTTCGGATGAGTGGTGCGCAATGATATATAATTTCGTTTCCGGAGGAAGTGTCACCATCAAAGTTAATGATGACGTTGGTAGATACTTCCAGACGAAAAAGGGATTACGGCAAGGCGATCCATTATCACCTATATTATTTAATATAGTTGCTGATATGTTAGCCATAATCATTGAGCGCGCAAAATTGGATGGGCAAATTGTTGGAGTGGTTCCGCACCTAGTGGATGGCAGATTATCCATTCTCCAATATGCTGAAGGATACAATTCTTTTTATGGAACATGACATGGAAAAGGCACGAAACCTGAAATTAATATTGTTAGCGTTCGAGCAACTTTCCGGTCTAAAAATTAAATTCCATAAAAGCGAAGTGTTTTGTTTTGGCGATGCTCAGGACGAGGCTGCCCAGTATGCTGAGTTATTTGGCTGCGGGCTTGGCCAGTTCCCAATTAATTATCTTGGTATCCCGATTCACTTTAGGAGGCTAACGATTACTCAATGGAAGCATGTTGAGGAAAGATTACAAAAAAGTTTGAGTAGTTGGAAATGAAAACTACTATATCTAGGTGGTAGACTGGTTCTCATAAATTCAGTTCTAACTAATATGGTACTGTATATGATATCCTTCTTCCAATTATCAAAGGGAGTCTTGCATCGATTGGATTACTTTCGATCTAGATTCTTTTGGCAAGGGGATAATAAAAAAAAATATCGACTGGCAAAATGGGACGTAGTGTGCCGCCCAAAGGACCATGGTGGTCTTGGGATTCATGACCTTCAGGTCAAGAATAGAGCCCTACTTGGTAAGTGGCTGTTTAAGCTTCTCACTGAAGATGGAGTGTGGCAAACTCTTCTTAGGAGGAAATACATAGGCTCAAGTGCGTTATCACAAGTTTCTTGGAAACCAGGTGATTCACATTTTTGGGCTGGTCTAATGGCGACGAAGAAATTCTTCTTTCCATATGGATTTTTCTCCATTAAGGATGGGTCGGAGATAAGGTTCTGAGAGGATAGGTGGCTAGGAATTACCTCACTCCGAGAACAATATCTAGCTTTATATGATATAGTCCTTGGACGTCACAAGAGCGATACACTCGCTCAAGTGTTGGTAGATAACAATCCAATGATGACGTTCAGAAGAGATCTTGTTGGTCCCAGACTGGTAGCTTGGCACGAGTTGCTACAGCGACTAGCTCATGTCAATTTGACACAAGGGTCCGATCAGTTTCGGTGGAATTTACACAATAGTGAAAAATTCTCAGTGGACTCCATGTATACAGCACTAATCCAGTAAGATGTGCCGGTAGATAATAATAAGAAAATCTGGAAGATGAATAATCCACTAAAAAACAAAGTTTTTGCGTGGTATCTTCATCGAGGAGTTATTCTTACTAAAGACAACCTTGCAAAACGCAATTGGCATGAAAGTAAACAGTGTGTCTTCTGTCATAAAGACGAGACGATCAAACACCTATTCTTCGAGTGCAAATTTGCTAATTCTATATGTTTCATCACCCACATAGGTTCTACTATATACCCTCCCAAAAGCATTGCCAATATTTTTGGCATCTGGCTGAATGGGGTGGATAATAGGTTTAAACAACTTATTAGGGTGGCAGCGTTTGCCGTAATATGGTCGCTTTGGCTATGTAGAAATGACAAGATTTTTAAGGATAAAAATTGCTCTCTTATGCAGGTTATCTATAGGACTGCTGCTACTATTCGTTCGTGGTCTCAGTTGCAACATGTGGGGCATCGAGACCTATTTATGGAGGTGTGTACCAGACTGGAGGATACGGCGAGAGACTTTTTATCCCAACATGGATGACAGCATAATTTGCGGATTGACCCTCCACCACCATAGGCGTTCTTACAATTTCTCATTATGATATGTATTTCGCCTTTTATGATTCGAACTACAGACTTGTTTCGACTGTGTGCATCTTGGTTATGCAGAGGCTGGATGTAATATTTAAACCTTTTAAGTAATAAAGCTCGCTTTATCTAATAAAAACCAATTCCCATCGTTTCCATTCCCGTAGGATTCCATGGCCAGTCCAAACCAATCCTCTACTTTTCCTATCCCTCCATGTTTCCTATCCCTACGAATTAAATGAGCCCTGATAGTCTCTGACAGGTCTAGAGTCTAGACGTCTAGTACTTTTTATGTAAGAGAAAAATGCATGTTCCTGAATAGGAAGAAGAAAATGAGAATGATCGTGTAGCGATCAGTATATATAGCTTAGACATCTCCAAGAACAGTCAGTCAACAACCGCAACACTAATCTTCTTTTGTGCCAGGACAGGCGTATAGATGTGTTACCATTCACTAGCAAATAAGAATGTTTGAACGCATCCAAACAAGGTAATTCGAGAGAGAATGATGCACCTTTAGACATTCATCTTTTTGACGTTGTTTGTTGAGTTTTATTGGACATTTAGAGCTCTGATTATGCTGGTCTGCCGACTATCTACTTGTTTACGTTCACCGTGTGAGACTAGACTTTACATACAATTTGGAGAGACCCCAGCGAAGAGTACCAATGGACCGCAACGGGAGGAGAGGAGGAGAGAAAATGATCTCAGCGCGCCTGGCTAGCACACATATGGCGTTATGAGCTGGATTCTTACGGGGCAGTAAGGAAATACTCCTACTATAGTCACTTTTGAGTCTTCCTAAAGACGTATGAAAACGTTGACACTTTGAAAACTTCCTTCCTTTCACTTAGATGATTGTACTGGCTAGTTGTAAAAGTACCCCGTCATCGTCTTCATATCTGCGGTTTTGTTCGCCGGCGCTGGCCACGCCTTGACATTTGTTGCCAGGAGAACAATCCTACGACTATCTAAAATGAAGTTTTAGTCTTTATAGTGTTGACTACTGACTAGAGCATGGTGCTGACAGCTGAGCGGATCGATTGATCGGATAGAGACATGCATGAATATAATTCATGCGAAGTATCGATCCAAGTGATCTAATACGTACTAGGAGGTTTAAAGAGCGCGAGGTCGACCAGTTCTTGTGGATTCTGATTTTTTTTCTTTGGAACAAAAGATTCCTGCGTTGGATTCTCAGGCATATGTCCAAAAGATCTACTACACGTATGGTCAACATACATAGGATTAGCCAACGAAAATATGGAATCCCAGACCGAAAACATAGGATTCTAAAGTAGAAGCTATTTGGTTGCAACACAGGAAAAGCGCAAAAACTGTCTAGAGACATTCAGTACATTTACATGGAAACAAGGGGAGTTTACGAAAGAGTAAAACGCTTGGGAGGTCATCAAGTTGCCGCGAATGAGAGGATTGTCCACCAACTAAAAAAATGTTAACAGTCCGTCACCAAGTTGTAAAGACGGTTGGTTGCATGTTCCCTGTTTGATGAAATGCTGCTTGATGAAGGGTGTCTTGCAAGAAAAAAGACGGTTGGTATAAAGGACTAGCAATTAGAAGAACTTAAAGTTGAATGGAGTATTTCTAGAAAACTGTCAGCGGCCTAACGGTGCTATGACGAATGACCAACATGTTACAAATATACAACTTAGTGACTAATAGTTAGCATTTTTCTGGTTGGTGACACTACGGGAAACCGTCAAAACGCCGACGGCCGTCCTGTACGCCGACGGCCAAATGTCGGGGCCGTCGGCGTACAGCACGGGCTAGGGCAGACGACGAACAGGCCGTCGGCGTACGAAGCGCCGTCGGCGTAGAATTACATCCCCGACGGCTGCCGTCGGCGTTCTAAATCCCGTCGGCGTACAAAAGGCGACATAACGGAACCGTCCAGCGTCGTTGATACGCCGACGGCTGCCGTCGGCGTTTAGTTGTTTTTTTTAATTTATTTTCGTATATAATATTCATTTATTTATTTCTCTACATAATATTTAATGTAGTTGTAATTTATATATATATTGGACCTATAATTGCCCTCCCAATTTCAGTATCCCACCCCCGTAAAATAACGGTTTGAGTTTTCCGGAACCCAACCCTACAACATATACATGTAAAACAAATAAAAACTTTTCCTGGCTCACTAGAGAGAAAGTTATGCCGGTGATGTCGGTCACACCTAGGAGTAGATTCTTGCACAGGTACAACAGACAACACACTTGTATACATATGGTATGTCACAACCTAGGTTTGGGTGGGGTTCCGACGCTCCGGGGCCCCGCTTCGGTGAAACCCTGAATCCGCTGGAAAAACCCTAACGTTTCCGTCTACCCCCATAGACGTGCGTCGAAACGGGGTAGCCCAGTGGACTTTTTTGCTTGGTTGTGTTATGTTAGGCCATAGGAACATGAGAAACCAAAGTCTACCCCAAATCGACACACGATTCCATCCGGTTCGCCCGAAAGGGGAGTTTTCACCTCTAAGTGCAGAAACTCACTAGAGAGAGTGAAGCCGGTGATGTCGGTCACACCTAGGAGTAGATTCTTGCACATTTACAACACACTTGTATACATATGGTATGTCACAAGCTAGGTTTGGGTGGGGTTCCGACGCTCCGGGGCCCGCTTCGGTGAAACCCTGAATCCGCTGGAAAAACCCTAACGTTTCCGTCTACCCCCATAGACGTGCGTCGAAACGGGGTAGCCCAGTGGACTTTTTTGCTTGGTTGTGTTATGTTAGGCCATAGGAACATGAGAAACCAAAGTCTACCCCAAATCGACACACGATTCCATCCGGTTCGCCCGAAAGGGGAGTTTTCACCTCTAAGTGCAGAAACTACTAGAGAGAGTGAAGCCGGTGATGTCGGTCACACCTAGGAGTAGATTCTTGCACATTTACAACACACAACACACTTGTATACATATGGTATGTCACAAGCTAGGTTTGGGTGGGGTTCCGACGCTCCGGGGCCCCGCTTCGGTGAAACCCTGAATCCGTGGAAAAACCCTAACGTTTCCGTCTACCCCCATAGACGTGCGTCGAAACGGGGTAGCCCAGTGGACTTTTTTGCTTGGTTGTGTTATGTTAGGCCATAGGAACATGAGAAACCAAAGTCTACCCCAAATCGACACACGATTCCATCCGGTTCGCCCGAAAGGGGAGTTTTCACCTCTAAGTGCAGAAACTAACTAGAGAGAGTGAAGCCGGTGATGTCGGTCACACCTAGGAGTAGATTCTTGCACATTTACAACACACAACACACTTGTATACATATGGTATGTCACAAGCTAGGTTTGGGTGGGGTTCCGACGCTCCGGGGCCCCGCTTCGGTGAAACCCTGAATCCGCTGGAAAAACCCTAACGTTTCCGTCTACCCCCAATGACGTGCGTCGAAACGGGGTAGCCCAGTGGACTTTTTTGCTTGGTTGTGTTATGTTAGGCCATAGGAACATGAGAAACCAAAGTCTACCCCAAATCGACACACGATTCCATCCGGTTCGCCCGAAAGGGGAGTTTTCACCTCTAAGTGCAGAAACTAACTAGAGAGAGTGAAGCCGGTGATGTCGGTCACACCTAGGAGTAGATTCTTGCACATTTACAACACACAACACACTTGTATACATATGGTATGTCACAAGCTAGGTTTGGGTGGGGTTCCGACGCTCCGGGGCCCCGCTTCGGTGAAACCCTGAATCCGCTGGAAAAACCCTAACGTTTCCGTCTACCCCCATAGACGTGCGTCGAAACGGGGTAGCCCAGTGGACTTTTTTGCTTGGTTGTGTTATGTTAGGCCATAGGAACATGAGAAACCAAAGTCTACCCCAAATCGACACACGATTCCATCCGGTTCGCCCGAAAGGGGAGTTTTCACCTCTAAGTGCAGAAACTCACTAGAGAGAAAGTTATGCCGGTGATGTCGGTCACACGTAGGAGTAGATTCTTGCACATTTACAACAGACAACACACTTGTATACATATGGTATGTCACAAGCTAGGTTTGGGTGGGGTTCCGACGCTCCGGGGCCCCGCTTCGGTGAAACCCTGAATCCGCTGGAAAAACCCTAACGTTTCCGTCTACCCCCATAGACGTGCGTCGAAACGGGGTAGCCCAGTGGACTTTTTTGCTTGGTTGTGTTATGTTAGGCCATAGGAACATGAGAAACCAAAGTCTACCCCAAATCGACACACGATTCCATCCGGTTCGCCCGAAAGGGGAGTTTTCACCTCTAAGTGCAGAAACTAACTAGAGAGAGTGAAGCCGGTGATGTCGGCCCCCTTCGGTGAAACCCTGAATCCGCTGGAAAAACACTTGCACAGGATTATTCCTTTCCTCAATTGCATCATTGTGCCCATCAATGCGTGCCATATAACTTCCCTGATATGTGTCGCATAAAACAGGGCGGTTATTCACAGGGCGGTTATCCGACACATTAGCCTCTTTATCTAATCCACAACTAGCTTGTTCCTTGACAGGGAAGTTAACCTCTTTGGCTTCATCTGATGGAGTAACCTCTCTTGCATAACCTGTTGTCCTCTCTCTACTAAATTAGGGAATATATTGAGTAAAAAAAAAGAGGATACGCCGACGGCATTGCCGTCGGCGTAGTATTATCCACTTAACCCACCCACCACTACGCCGACGGCTGCCGTCGGCGTAGGTTTACCTTATCCATTTTTTAGGTCGCACCCGCACCCGCACCCGCACCTAGCCAGCCACCCATTTTCTCCATCGCACCCATCCTCTCGCCGCCGCCATCCCCAGTGCGTCGTCCTCCTCCGCCGGCCGCGCCCGCCACGCCGCCCATCTCCCCTCCCCAGGATCCGCCGCTCCCCTCCCCAGCTCCCCTCCCCAGCTCGCGGCCGTGCTCCCCCTCCCCAGGATCCGCCACGGCCGTGTCCCCTCCCCAGCTCGCGGCCGTGCTCCCCCTCCCCAGGATCCGCCACGGCCGTGTCCCCTCCCCAGCTCGCGGCCGTGCTCCCCTCCCCAGCTCGCGGCCGTGTCCCACGCCGGACGCATCGAGCTCAGCGTCGACCTCCTCCACGCCGGCCGCGCCTCACGCCCCCACCTCGCACCTCCTCCACGCCGGACGCATCGAGCTCGGCGGCGACCTCCACGCCGGCCACACCTCACGCCCCACCCCGCACCTCCTCCACGCCGGACGGCCAGCTCGCGGTCCTCCACCGGCCCCTACGCACTGCTCCCCCTCCCCAGCGCCACGGCCTGTGCAACCGCAGGTGAGACAGTGGCATGTCAGCACGATGTAGAGGTGATGGGAGCAAGTTAGTATTTTGGAGCAAATTAGTATGGTAGAGCATGTTAGCATAATTTTGAGGTGAGAGCAAATGTTGCTAGTTAGATGTTCATCATTTTATTTCGTTTGCATGGCATTAGTTGTAGTTGATTTAGTTCTAGCTAAATGTATAGTCGGCAACATGGGCAAATTCATTTTAGTTCTAGCTAAATGTGTAGTTGATTTAGTTCTTTGTGTTCTTTTTTTTATCTATGCTTCCTTGACTAACCCTGTATCAAATGCTTTTACTTAACTAAGTATCATGTCGGAGCCGGAGCGAAAGTTTCGTGGTGTTCACCGGAGACCCACGAAGATCCCGACTTGGGCAGCTCAGATCACAGTGGATCACAGGAAGATACAGCTTGGTACTTTCAGGTGCCCGTGGCAGGCGGCCCGCGCCTACGACTGCGCGGCGGTCCAGCACTTTGGGGCGAGAGCGATCCTCAACTTTGAGGATGAGCGGAGCGCGGCGCACATGTTAGCGCCAGATGGCATGAGGATCGCGACGAAGGCCGAGGAGAGGGAGCACCGGCAGGCAGAGAGGCTGCTCAGGGCGCGCCACCAGCGCGAGGATGACCCCTTGGTCAAGGATCTCCTCCTTGATCCCCAGGTGATGGCGGTCCAGTACCAGGTCTTGAGCCAGAGCCGGCAGCAGCGCGGGCAGGGCGAGGCCGGCCCCTCCGGCACGCAGCAGCAGGGCGAGGACTCTAGCAGCAGCCTGTCCTCTTGTTGGGGCCGCTTGGACGACGTCACTGACACCGGCGCGAGTCGAGTTTAGGATGTCTATCATCCTACCTGTCGTACTACTAGACTTATCTTGCTACCTGTTGTACTGCTAGACTTATCATACATGCTACCTATGTATTATTGTGCTACTTGTCTATATGTGTTATGTTAAGCTAATATGGTTACATCGTTCTATGGTTTATTCTGTTTTATGTTTAATTATTAGGTAAAATGGAGTGATATTTGCTTATATATTTCGATTGTTTGTACTTTTCAGATGACGTAGCTTCCTCTCGGCCTTCTCCGGCCACCGATCACGCTTCGAGGGTATAAATCTTTCGCATCTCTTGCTGCATAGGTTTATTTTGGTCTAGATAACCAAGTCAGTCGCGTAACCCGAGTCAGATCCCATCCGGAAAGAAAAAATTCACGGTTTGGTTCAGGGAAAAGGTAATTTCAAACCTGTCCCTTCTACCTTGCAATTCGTGTATTATCCCTCTTACTAATGCACAAAACAATTTGTACTTGTAGAGAGCTGATCCCAACGTTGTGATGTCAGATGAGTTGAGATGTGTCTCTCAAGGTTGTAACCGTAGAGTCAAGAAGTATGACAAGTATGATGTGAATGGGTACCGCTTCCATACAGAGCATCACCAGAACAGTCGGCCTAATGCAAAGACTATAAATACCGGGGTCTTCACCAAAGGAGCCGGTAATTATGATTACTACGGAAGGTTACAGAACGTATATGAGCTGATGTTCAATAACACGAACATATCACTCAAGCTTGTTGTGTTCAAATGCCACTGGTTCGACCCTGAGCATGGAACCAAAAGTACCTCTTCCATTGGGTTAGTTGAAGTTAAACCTTCAACCACATACAATGGATCCGATGTCTTTGTTGTGTCTCACCAAGCCTTTCAAGTTTATTATTTGCCCTACCCATGCAAGAAAGAGGGACTCATTGGTTGGGAAGTCGTGTTCCATGTATCGCCACGTGGTAAGCTACCCATGCCCTCCGAAGACGATTACAACAACATTGACCCTAAAACATACGAGGGGATTTTCTATCAAGAGGAACAAACCTTTGGGGACTTTGGCATACAAGGTCTTGAGGACCGCGAGGACGATGCACAAACAGGTGGTGATGTAGTGGTGAATCTAAAGGATATAGATATGCTCAGAGTGATAGTGATGACGATGATGAGCCTCCACCGTGTGAGGAGGTTCCAATATACAACACTCGTGATAGTGATGTTGATAGTGATGATAGTGATGATGACAACCCAGGACTTAACTATGAGAGTGATGATTAGGGGTGAGGGTATTTTATGTCCTTTTGCGTACTATTTACTTTTTAACATGCTTCTTCTTAATTGCATTACGTCTTTATTCTTATTTACTACATTTTTCAACATGCTTACAAGTTTATCCTTTCTCAATGCAGGTGATTGACCAAGATGTGCCAAGGCAAGGAATCATCGGCCTCGGGCTCTCGGGAGGTGTAGGACGTGTTCGGGTGTAGCGTGTGTGAATTCGAACTTGTTTGGAGTTTGTATGAATGCTTGGATGAATTTGAATCATGTTTGTGTCATTTGGATATGTATGTGATGTTTTATTTGATGTTTCTGTGATGTTTTATAATTTGTGCAATTTTAATTGTATTTAAAATGCGTCAGAAACCAGCAGCAAAAAATTTCAGAAACTGAAAATATGGTCAAGTCTACGCCGACGGCATTGCCGTCGGCGTAGTATGCTGCGGGGACGCACAGGATGGCGCCACGTCGACTTTGGAGGACCATATGGTAACCTATACGCCGACGGCAATGCCGTCGGCGTAACACTCCTCCCAAACGCACCAGATCAGCACACGTGGCAGACTAGGCCGACGGCACTGCCATCGGCGTATAGGTGGAGCATACGGAGACAGTCAACGTTCCTTTTGTGGGTCCCACTTCAGATACGCCGACGGCGACGGATACGCCGACGGCATTGTTCGTACGCCGACAGCGTCCTACGCCGACGACGATACGCCGACGGCGGCCGTCGGCGTAGGACTACGCCGACGGCTATCGTTGCTACGCCGACGGCGGACTGCCGTCGGCGTTTTGACTGTTTCCCGTAGTGTGACCAATCCTCTCACTCGCGGCGTGGATAGATTGTACTCTTTGGTGACCTCCCAAGAGTTTTACTCTTTTCGGAAAGGGTACTTAAGGGAAAACTTTCTTTGAAATGGCATGCAACATGGACCATTAAAATTATCCTACACACTAAAAAAGGTCAAAGCAAAAACATTACTAAGAAATAACACCGTCCTCCTAAATTCCCGCCAAAATCGATTCCAGATGAACAATCGCATTCCTTATCACACCGGCAGACACTCGGGGTGCACCGGAGAATTTCCAACAAACATTATTTTCTTTCGAAAAGGGGAAAGTACCTCTCTTGTGATCGAACTTCTACCAGAATACCACTAGCTTATGGTAAAATACAAAAAAAAGATAAAATACATTGCTTCTAATCAAAGCCTTCAAGAATGAACCACCGCACATGCACCGCCGATGACGAGTCCATTGCAAGAACTGTTTGTACCAAAATGTACAAAGTTGATGTTGAATCTTCATCCATCATCACCTGTCTGACCAACAACTCATTGCTAAACGGATGCCGCTAGAGAAGAAACTAGAATTTCATGACATTCTATACCATCACAACTGCAGCTACTATCGCACCACTTTCGATCGAGGAGTAACATGCATGACTTAGACACCACGGAGGAGACGTCGTGTGTAGGCGTGTAGCACCTGCTAGCATCAAGCATGACTTGATGCATCTGTATGCTACGTCGTGCATCACCACCACCGGCTAGGCATGAATTGACAACCCCGCCGAAACCGTCGTGCGTAGCACTTGTTGAGTCGAATCTAATAGAATCTCAAAATAGACGGAACTCCGCGAACACAGTAGAGGACGTCCCATACAGCCATCGACGGCTACACATCGAGCTGGAAATAATCACCAAAACAAAGATTCATCCATCACGTCATCCATATGTCCACAGTGTCCGCCGTTGTCGAAAGTTTAGGGCCGCCGCCCCCAAGCACCAAACTCCTGCGCCGCCAACACAAGCGTCGTTTGGACTATTTTTTTGGGTCGTGGAATCTGTGTACATTAGCTAACTCACAGACTACTCGCTAGCATATAAACCAAGCTTTATTAGTGATTAAGGTGCGTGAGACAATGGCCGTCCAGCTCAAGCATATTGTCCCACTCCCACGCCTCTGCTGCATCCTCCTCCTCTTCCTCCTCGTCCTGTCGACCATCTCCTTCTCCCACGCGGAGGAGAAGACGCCCAAATGCCCAAGTTCTGACCAGGACCAAAGGAGAAACTACTACACCATGGACGACGCGAATGCGGTGTATCAAGTCCGCAAAAACTCTGGGCTCGTAAGAAAGCCTCTCCACAAGGTAAACGCCACCCAGGCGAACAAGACCCGAGTTTTGTCCACCATCGGTGGCTTGATAAAACTCTGTCAATGGCGCCCCGACAGTTCGGGGGTCGACGAGTCGTCCTTCAGCGTCACCATCGTCATGCAGAACCAGCCGACACTAAGGAACTACAGTGTCCTCTTCTTGCTCGTCCTCCCCGCGAGGCCCTTCAATTTGTTCAGGTAAACGACTCTTTGCCCTTGGCGAAGCAACTGGCGATCCGCTGGGGCAAGGGCTACCAGCTCAACCTCTCCAATCCTACCACCCAGACCCGATCTATCTCCCACAAGCGAGTCTACATAGCGACTGGAATGCTAGGTGGTTACCAATTAGACTGACTACGGAAAAACAGAGGCCTCGTCCTGGCCGCTCCCGTGAGCGGCAGGGCGAGCGAACCCTAGCTGCCCCTTCCCGTCCCCGCCTCCTCTCTCCTCTCCCCGCCGCCGCCGGAGGGCGTCGCCGGGCAAAGCCCGGGCGGCGTCGGCGGCGGCGGGGCATCCTTCTCTCTCGCGGCAGGGGTGACGCGGGGCGTCCAGGTCAGGGAGCGCGTCGTTCTCGTGGGGCGGCGTGGCTTGGCGGCTTCGGCGGCGGCGTGGAGACTGCGAGCTCCCCACCAGCGGCGACAGCGGCGGCGGCTCACCGGCGCGGTTGGCGTCGCGGATGGCTCGGCTTGGCCGGCCCAAGGGTTGCGGCGGATCTGGAGCGCTGCCTCGGCAGGCCGCCCGGCGCGGCCATGGAGGTCATGGTCGGCGGCGTTTCGGCGTCCTGCAGTCATGCGTGGAGGCCTCCCGGCGAGGATGCTCGGGCACAGCGGCGGTGGGACGGGGCAGGGGCCCCGCTCCTTTGCCGTGCTCGCGGTCTTTGTCCTAGATCTGGCGTCGCCAGTAACCGCGGGGTTGCTGGCCGTCGATTTGGTAGAGGAGCCCTTCCTCCTTTTCTCGCTTCAGCGTCGGGGGACGGTGAGCCTGGACGCCGGGGCAGCGGCCCTGGAAGGTGGGGATCTTGTGGGTTGGCGGGCGAACCCGAAGATCTGTTGGTGCTGGCTAGGACCATGGCCGTGTGGACGGGTGGTGCCTGGCGAGCTGTGCTCCGCGGCAGTGGTGTGGTCGCCGTCCTTGCGGCGCGGCCCTTGCGCTGTGTCGGAGGTGGAGAGGTCATGCCGGGGAAAACCCTTACCTTGGTTTCTACCAGGTCGCGGCGGCGACGTCCGTGGACGTCGTTCCCTTCTTGAAGGCGCCGATGTGGCTTTCCTCTGCCCTCCTTCGTGCTCCGGGTGAAAACCCAAGATCTTTGGATCGGGCGGTGGCGGCGTTCTACGTCGTGATCTTCTTGAAGACGCTGTCTTGGAGTTCGCGGTGGTAGCTCTCTGGAGGTTGGATGGCGGAGTCTCTTCGGCGTGCTTCCTCCGGCAAAGCTTGTTGCTTGTGCTGTACCTCGGTGTTTCTTGCACAGGGCCTTGCCGTTTGCAGTGGTGGTGATGATCCTCTTGGTGGTGCTCCTCGGTTGGTGGTTGCGGTGTTTGTCGGGCCTCACCTTATCTCACCGGCGTCTCTCTGGGACCCCTTGTTGAGCCTGACTGCAGTTGTGGTCAGTGGCGTTTGTCGCCCTAGTCTCCTTGGCGTCCCGTTGAGGGGTTTGTTGAGCCTGTCCTTGTGGACGGTGGCGGTGTTCTCCGATGACCCTTGATCTACCTTTCCGGCGTTGCGCGCCTTTGGTGTTTCACCTGTATCTCGTCGGTAGCCTTGTCTTTCTTCGTGTGTGTGCAGTGCTGTGTTGTAAGCTGGGTTCAGCATCTTGTATTCTGTCGCCGTTGTGGCGTTATTAAGTTAACATCTATTAAGTTAACGTCGGGTCTTTTAGGCCTTTGGTCTAAAAACTGGAATGCTAGGTAACCCCACGCGGACCGGGTATGATAATGGTAAACGCGCCATGGGCGTCGATATCGTTATCCGCCCACCCGTCTTCAACTATTCCGTGTGGATCGACTACGACCATGTCGGACGGCTGTCGGTGTACGTAGACGTGCAGGGGAAGCCCAAGCCTGCCAACGCCATAGCCGAGGCGCCATTCAGCATCAGGCATCAGCAGCGTCGTCTCCCCAACATCCCCGTTCGTCTATTTCGGCCTCCTCTCAACGCTGGAGCAGCGGCTCCGCACTAGAGGCATCCACTTCAGCGCCACGATCGAGGACCTCCTGGACTACCTTGTGAAAAGATGCTTCCTGCCAAAGCACGTGACGTTGCTGTCTTCCATCCTCGGTTCTGTAGCCACTGCCGCCGTGGTGGCCGTCGCCGTGATGTGCTACTTCAACTCGAGGTACCGGAGGTGGCACAAGGAGCTGAATCAGCTCGCTGGAGCGCCCCCTGGGGTGCCCACCAAGGTGGACTTCGCCGAAATCAACAAGGCCACCAACAACTTCCACGAGACCATGAAGCTGGGGGAGGCGGCTTCGTCACCGTGTACAGGTGCACGCTCCTCGCCGCCGCTTGCAAGATGGAGTGGCCGATGGACGTGGCCGTCAAGAGGTTCACCGGGAAGTGCAGAACCGCCGCTACGGCGACTTCCTTGCTGAGGTCAGCATCATCAACCGCTTGCGCCACAAGAACATCGTCCGATTGTAACGGGTTCGAACATAGTTCTCCCTCCCTCTAGGGTCCCCCCAGCGCCGCCGCTGCCGGCCAAGCCCCTCCCCGCCGGCGTTCCCCCTCCTCCCTCTCCTCCTCCCTCTCACCCCCGACCCCGTGTCGTCCGCGCCAGGGCGGCCCGGGGGAGAGCCGACAAGCGGGCGCGGAGATCGACGACAGGAGCCGCGCCGCCGCTGCCGCCGGCTTCGACCGCGGTGGCGGCGGGCCCTTCCGCCCTAAAGGGTGGTGGGGACCCTCGAGCTGGGCTGCAGAGCAGGTGGCTGAGGTTGGACGCCGGGGCAGCGGCCCCGGGTTCGGCGGTGGGCGGCGTCGGCGACCTTCGCGCAGGGGTGCGCGGCGGCCCCGGGGCGCGGTGGTGCGGCGATGGTGTCCGGTGGCGAGCCGGCGGCCGGCGCCGCGCTGAGGCTTGAGGAGGAGACGGCTGGGGCAAGGGCGGTGCAGGCGGCACCCGGCGGCGATCCTGGTTCAGTGGCGGCGCGGGCCCAGATGGGCTCGATGGGCTTCCAGGGCCGGGGAGTTCGCGCGGTGGCGGCCTGTGGGTACGCAGCAGGCGCTGGTCTGCGGCGTGGTGGTGCTGGCAGAGCGGAGGGGGAAGAGGTGGTGGTGACGTGCTGTCGGCCGGCTGGCAGCGTGGCGAGATGCAGGTGCTGCGCGAAGTGCTGCGCCGGTGTCTTCGGCCTGGTGGCGCAGGGCTATCCCGGCAGGGTGTGTTGGCCGGCGGCTTCGGCGCGTTCGGTGGTGGTTTGTGGGCGGCCGGTTCATGGTGGAGTGTATGTTGAGCATCACCGGAAGAAATTCTTGCTCCGGTTCCTGCCAAAGCTGACGGTGGCGACGCCCGTGGGTGTCGCGGACTTCCTTGGAAGCATTGTCATGTGTGGTGCTCACTCCTCCTCTGCGGCCTTGACTCCGGAGGGAAACCTCGGATCTGGGATCGGGATGGAGGCGCTTTTGCGTCTCTTTCCTTCTTGGGGGGCATCGGCTCGGAGTCGCCTAGGGGTTCGATGAAGGTGGCTGGTTGTCGGATAGTTGTGCAAGGTCCAAGTGTGCAGTTTGGCAAAGAGGATGCTTTGGGCGGAAGATGGGTCGCGGCTGGACTTTGGTAGTCGAGTCTCTCGTGTGTCCGATGGGTCCTTCTGCTCTGTTGTGTTGCTGTGGAGTCGGAGCTGCGGTGGAGGGTGTCCAGGCGGCGACGATGACCGGCCACCGGTGGCTTCGCAGAGTTCTCGATCGGCGCAGGTTCAGCATATTTCCCTTGTGAAGCTCGTCGTCAGTTTCGGAGCTGTCTGTCCTTGGCGCGTGTGGCCAATTGTTGGCATAGGCCGGCATGGGCTCCGATGCTTATGTGAGGCTCCGTTTGGGAAGCTGCTGGTGAAGTCGGAGTCGCTGGCTCGCGGAGGAGTGATGACGATGAAACTTCGTGGCAACCTCGACACGGTCTCCTTGTGTGTTTGTGCTTCGTGTGGGTAGCCGGGTTGGCTGTGGTGGTGTGCCCAGTGTGGTCATGTTCCATGACGACTTTGGTGCATTGTACGGGTTTTCGGCCGGTTCCCCTGCAAATGAACCGGTCAATTCTCTTCTACTTTTTTAAATAAAATGAGGCAATGCTGCCCGTTTTATTCAAAAAGAACATCGTCCCCCTCGTTGGTGAGTGCAGGATTTTTTTTCATATTTAATAGTTGTTGTTCTGATTGAAACGAGCTGTACAAATTAGACCAAGTATCTTCGTACATTACTCTGCTTAGATCTGAAAACATAAACAAACACGGACGGCCAACATCTCTGCTAAAACAAAATGTTGTATCAACATCTTTCCAACTCCTTGTCTCTAGCTTCACATTTTAGTTTGCACAATCTCGGTTTTCCACTATGATACTGGTCAAACAAATTATAAAAGATCAAACCTTTAAAGTTGGTAACCTTAAAGATTATAATATAAAGCATACCCTGGCAATGGGTACCCATTAACCACCTATCCAATGGGTAAAAAACTCGATTAATGTAAAGGTTCGGATATGGATATATAAGATGGTATAAATCATACCCTTGTGCCCATGTACTCGGCTAAATCCTGACAAGTGGGTCTCCAATAATAAAAACGAAACATCCGAGTCTCATGCTGCCACGTCACACATAAGCCCCCCCCCCCCCCCCCCCCCCCCCCCCCCCCCGAATCACGGATCTCGTCCCGAGCGATAGTCTATAATGTCATTTTGATTTAGTAACTTGCACATTTACCTGGTATAGCCAAAAATTGAATAGGAAGAACAATAAGCTGGATCGGCATATTATATAAATGTGTGGATGAACGTAAGATTTTACATAATAAAGAAAGAAAACGTGTTAATATTCGATTCACCATGGTAATGCCACAATTCATTCATTTTTACATAAAAAATTATTTTTCAGCCGAAGGATGTTGTTATGTTGAGTACTTCTGCTTTGATAATTAATCCTACATTTGACAAATTAGTACTACCTTTTTAGGTAGTTTTTTATGGAGTTTGAGAATAAAGGTCGATGGAAGCTTAAACTGTGACTACTTAGAATTGCTTAAAAATATGACTGACTTAGAATTGGTTAAAAATGTGATTTAGTACTAGTGGAGAATCCTCGTTTTACAAATCAATTCTAGCTCTGCACATTGCACACCCATCCAGGGGCGGACCCAGGCCCAATTTTGAGAGGGGGCACACTATGTGACTGGGGGCATTTCATGTTTAAGTTCAAATATTTTGAATATTTTTCTTCTAAAAATGAACATATTCTATTGTACTCTGAAAATTTGAGTGGGGGCCAAGGCCCCCATTACCTTGAACTTGGGTCCGCCCCTGCACCCATCACCTATAGAACTAGACAAAATACTATGATTTCATAACTTTGGACGTAATCATGTTTCAGGGTGGTCTTACAACAAAGGAGAGCCGCTGCTTGTGTTTGAATACATGACCAACGGCAGTTTAGACCAACATCACTTTCTCAAAGGCGGCGCCACCAGCCGAAGACGCAGCAGCAACGGGCAGCGACACAATGGCGCAGCCATCCGCCGATGGGCCACCCGGTACGAGATTGTTAGGGATATAGCCACCGGCCTGCACTACGTCCACCACGAGTACGAGCCCATGGTGCTCCACCGCGACATCAAGGCGAGCAACGTGATGTTGGACTCGAGTTTCCGCGCCCGCCTCGGTGACTTCGGCTTAGCCTGCACCGTCGCCGTCGACAGGAACTCCGCCACCGGTGTTGCCGGCACGTGGGGCTATATCGCGCCGGAGTACGCCATACGTGGCAAGGCGACGCGGCAGACGGACATCTATGCGCTCGGGGTGCTCATCCTCGAGCTCGTCACGGGGAAGCGGGCACTGGATGATGACCTGGTGGTGAACAGCGACGACATGCACATCACGGACTGGGTGTGGCGGCTCCACCGCGAGGGGAGGCTACCAGAATGTGTGGACGCCATCGTGCTTGCTGGTGCTTCCGAGGACGAAGACGAAGAAGATCAAGCGGACACCGGTGAAGATGCCACCCGACTGCTGCTTTTGGGGGCTGTTTGGTTTGTGCCCTTGCCCGCCCCGCCAAATCACGGGCACGCCAAAGTTTTGGCGCAGGATTTGGCCGCCTGCGTTTTGCCCGCGCGTGGGCAAGGAATCGCACGTCCTGACCAAAATATTGGCGTGGCTCCGATAGGTTGGCTCCCATCCAAACGCCAGCCCATGCCAGCAGTCAACGCCCAAATTTTGGAAAGGTAACCGCAGGCCACAATCCAAACAGCCTCGGCTTGGCGTGCAGCAACCCGAACCCGTCTGACCGCCCAACCATGCCTGACGTGGTGCAGGTCATCGCCAAGTCGGCGCCGCCGCCGGAGGTGCCTCGTCAAAAGCCAACATTCGTGTGGCCTCCGCCGGGAGGGTGGGCCTTGGACGATGATGATAGCACATGCTCATCGATGATGAGCGATCTCGACAGGAGTAGAGACGAGCAGCAAGTCAGGGTGGGGCAGCAACGGCAACAGGCACTCACCGCCGGACGATATGCGTCGTTTCAACTACATAGAGTACAAGAGAGCGCCACCACAAGACATGTCTCGTTTCAACTACAACACTCTGTCTAGATCACATCCATCAGTGCTTTTATCTACGGGTACATCAGCGATCAGCTAATTAACCAGTGGCGGACTAGTCTGGTCCTGGTAAAGTTCGTTTTGTCAACTGTCAGTGGGAGTTATTCTGAATGTGTGACCAGATCGATGTGTAAGGGTAGGACACAGAGTGTCTAATGGTGGAGTTGAAAATGGTCATGCTAGGGGGAAATCCAATTTGGGTCACAAGAACATATGCTCCCACGGTTCAAAAACGTATTGTAAATATTAAAAAAGTTGAAAAAAAAATCAGCTGTACCTCCCAACATTTTGTGCTCACACGCAAAATTGTAAGAAAAAAGACATTTTCTTATGACCTGTGTTAAAAGACAAAAAAGAGCTCCTCTTACAATAGCTTGTGAGAATGCCTGTGCCCAACTATTTTGTCCCGATCTTAAGCTTAAGTAAGAATCAGAAGTCTGGGAGGCAATAAAAACATAAATCGCCATATCGAGTCAAAACTCATTTTGCAGTAACAAAATTTGTACTTTTTACACAAGTCACACAAAATGTCTTTTCTTCACAAAACCTTATGTGTGAACATAAATGTTCGGAAGCACACCCAAAAATTGTCAAACAAAATTGACATTTTCAATATTTATAAATTTCATTTTCCATAATAGGAGTATTTATTCCTATGACCCAAAACACCGCCTCCCATGCTAGGGCCAAAGGCAGCGAAAAATGCCCCATGCAAAAAAACATCGTAAAAATTTCCACTACCTATTTTAAAAAGTAATGCAACAAAAAGTACGATAAGCAATGATTTTTTTGACATTTATTTGTAGGAAGATGTTGCATCCTTGTAAAATATATTTGCAGCATTCTAAAAAGGCAATGCAACAAAATGTAGGTTACACAACATTTTTTTTTCAACTTTTTTCCAGAAAGCTGTTATAGCCATGCAAAATAGTTTTGTAGCATTTCTTTAAAAAAAGTAATCTAACGAAAATGCGGTTACGCGACAAGAAAATTAGGAGGATGTTACATACCCATGAAACAAAATCACAACATTTAGAAAATAGTAATTCCCAAAATAAACTTGTGTTTACATCATTTTGACCGTATGTACGAAATGTCAAAAGTTCCAAGAAAATCCAAACTTGTAAGAGGCACCCATAAATCTCGTGTGTGAGTTCAGAGTAAAAAACACAAGACTTAGATGCAATTTGGGTGAACATATGTAACATACAAATATCCACGTAAACTTAACCTTGTGTTGGAGCACTGACCTCGCCAGGTCGGGCTAGCCGGCGACGAATCCAACTCATCAGAGCCTTGTTGAGGTCAGATTGAGCCACCACCCATCCCCCTTGCCATCCCATCTTCCCAAGCTTGGCTTCGAAGTCAATCTCGATTTCACGCTCTGTAGCCATCTAAGGATATGAGCTTTCAAAGATAAAGGAGGGCGGAGGAGGAGGATGATGAGAAGGAAGGACAGAGGGACAAGCTAGTGGATGGGGATTGATGGGAGATGTGCGCACGAGGAGTCGTAACAACTTATCATGGCTAGCATTCTCCTTAAAAAAGGAGTGTACAAGAGTGGTATAGAAGTGTGTAACTGTGTGAGGGACTAACTATGAATGTTGTCTTTCATTATGGTTTATGAATACGTTAATGTTTCCATTACACAGTTTACTGTTAACTAGATCGGGTGAGCAAAGCCCCACCCGAGGCTCATGAAGGTTGGTAGCTTGATCGATAGGATAGAGACATGACGCTTGTGAATTTTTGATGCAAGGCTCAGCTGAGACAAATCGATTGCCAAACAGACAAACAATGGTTTGAAATGTAGCTCTAGGACATGAAAAGAGCGTGTCGTCGGCCAGTTCTTCCTATTCTTCATTTGCTAATCTCAAAACTATGGGTTAGTAAGACAAACATTTCTAGAAGGGAGCTGATATTAAGAATTCGGTATTATGGCATATCTTCACCCTCACTTGATGAGCTATGCCATGGAAACACACAAAATTGATACTCACACATTATTGATGATCCAAGCTTAATTTTGGCATGTAAAAATGGCTACCAAACAAGGTTACATGTCACAAAACTTTATTCCCGGAGTTGGAGTATCGGACATATCTTTTAACCACTTACTATGAATGAAACCAAAATTTGTATGTGAATAACTAGTTAGTTGGTGCTGTTAAAACCATTGACATAACGTTTCAGACACTAAAAGATGGAATCCTATATCAAACAAATGATGATTTATTTATATGTTTTGTGGATCTTTTTATTAAAGCTTTACCTCCTTTTATGATGATTATTGTTTTGGCATGTGTTCTATCATAAAAACATTTGACCCTCAAAATGAGGACCGTACCAACACCTATCAAGCCTTACATTTTCATTTTGATATATAATGATGTACTACAAGTAATCAGCTTCAGTGATATTTCATTGTTCACAATAACACTTTATTTTGGTACCTTATTTCTATTAGCGTGCTCATAAAATTAGACATAAGATTACGGGTTAATTGGACAGTTGTCATTGCAATTTTCAGCTATTTGAGAAACACCACTACTATAATTTTTAGATGATGACTTTGACATGTTTATAATTTTTCAGCTATTTGAGAAACAACACTATAATAATAGCCGGACCAATTCATAAAATTTCTATTCTAAATTAGAAAAACAAATCCAACGCGCATGTTATGATCTGGTGCGAAGAAAAACTGAGACGTGTCAGGCACGCGGTTGATTGACAAACAGCACAAACGGTAATCGGCAATAATCTTCCGGTTCCATGGTCGCTAACCCAATCCGATTCCATCCCCAACACGTAATCGATTCGGACGGTGTTACTCGCCTTCTCCCTGGCCTATTAGATGGATTCCCGTGGGGATACGTGTTCGTGTTGTTTCTTTCAGAGGGCTCCGATCGCAGCGGCCGTGTTTGATCGAATTCATCGGAGATGCACCGTGTCGATGACTCCACCGAAGTGGAGCTGCAGCCTTGCTGCGACTTCGGCGACAACGGCGACGTCTACGCCGCGGACAAGGAAAGCGATGAGTGGTCGGTGGCGGCGACGGCTCTCGATGCGGGGGTGGGCGTGGGCGTGGGCGCCCGGGTGCTCTTCTACCCAACCCTCGCGTACAACCTGCTCCGGAAGAAACTCTCCCCGTCCAGCTTCCACTGGTGGGACCGCGTCGACGCGACGCACATCCTCCTCGGCGCCGTCCCGTTGCAGAGACACGTGCAGCCGCTCTACGACCTCGGCGTCCGCGCCGTGGTGACGCTCACCGAGCCCTACGAGCGGCTCGTCCCGGCGAAGGTGTACGCCAAGCCCGAGCACCGCATGGACAACCTGGTGCTGCCCACGCGCGACTACCTCTACGCGCCGTCCACCGACGACCTCCGCCGCGCCGTGGAGTTCATCCACCGCGACGCCGAGAGCGAGAATCTCACGTACGTGCACTGCAAGGCCGGCCGCGCAACAGGGCCGGCCCTGAGCAGGTGCGGGCGGTGCGGCCGCACAGGGCCCTCGCTTGTCAGGGCCCCAATCTAGGTAGGTATACCGTATATGTATACGTATAAAAAAGGCCCAAACTGCAGACGTCAAGCCCATCGCATGTTTGGCGAAAAACTGATCGCGAAACATCCCGAGCTTCCGGCCCCTCACAGCGAGCCAGCGACCATCGACCCTGTCGCCCCCGACCCCTCGTTCTCCAGACGCCACTCGCCAATCACGCCTCGTTCTCCGTCCTCCCCCAAATCCCTCATTATCCTCGACTCCTCGTTCTCCTTCCTCCCCCAAATCCCCAATCACGCCGATGATTGCCACTTCTAGCCGTTTGGGTGGATTAAATGGAGGAGACAATCAACAACGGTTAGTATTTCCTAATCCCCTAATCCCCATCTATAAATCACCGCACCTAGTCTTCTTCTTGATTCGATTTACCTCCGATTTGCAAGGGGAATTGGCTGGTACTGCTGCTGCCTGCTGGACAGAGACACAGAGAGTTGCGCGCAGCGGCGGCGGCAAGCATCCAAGCGAGATTGGGACTGGGGGACGAGGGGTACTGCCGTACTGGAGTGCTCGCTGCTACTGCACCTAGCTGGAGTACCGGTACGGCTGGTGGATTCTTCTGTACAAGTGAACCAGATCGGCAGTCTCCACTCTCAAGGTGCTTTTGTTCCAACATTCAGTTTAATTTCTTAAAAATTTCAGTCTTTCTTTGGTGTGTTGTGCGATGTCATCTAGAAAGTGTAAATCTGGTTATGAGAAGAGGCTAAAAAGAAAGAGAGACAATGAATTTATAGCATCCCAAAAGGGAGCCCTCGACAAATTTGTTAGGCCAACTAAAAATACTGCTTGTAATAATCAGGAACTAGCTATTGTAATTTATGAACCCCCATGAAAATTTAGATGAGAGCGATAACAATGCTAATGGTCATGAAAATTCAGGCGATGGTGCTGGTGCTGCGAGTGGGAATGAAAATTTAGATGGTAATGATAATGAAACAGAACAACCTTTTCGTGCAAATATTTATGATCCAGCAAACTGGGGTCATTTAGATGATAAAGCAAGAGAGATTTTAGTGGAAAAGGGTCCTATAAGAGAGGGAAATCTTGATTTTCCTTTGGATGATGATTCTAGGAAGTTTGCGTACTTTCATTATTCCATAGAATTAAGAAATGGGGAAGTCCATGATCGAGAATGGCTGGTATATTCTAAGCTTGTTGACAAGGTGTTTTGCTTTTGTTGTAAACTTTTCAAGTCTAATAATCACAAGAGTGCATTAGCAACCGATGGATTTAGAGATTGGAGACACATCAGTGTGAGGTTAACACAGCACGAAAAAAGTATTGAGCATATTAGTAATATGGGAACTTGGAATGAGTTTAGAATAAGGCTAGAAAAGGGTCAAACCATTGACAAAGATTTGCAACAGCAAATTGCAAAGGAAAAAGAACGCTTGAAACAAGTTTTGCGTAGAATAATTGTTGTTGTAAAATATCTAGGAAAACGTAATTTAGCATTTCGAGGATCTACTGAAAAGCTCTATGATGCTAACAATGGTAATTTCTTAGCTACTGTTGAGATGATTGCAGTCATATGCATTGAAAAGGATCTGTTAGACAAGGTTAATATTGATACAATTATCAATGATTTTGCCTCAAAAAATTCTAGAAGAAAAGGATTTACATAACTACTGGCTATTGCACTGTTTTGCAAGATTCATTAAAACTGCAAGTTGGAAACTGAGCGATAGAGGCCTGGAGCGCAGAGCTGGAGAGTGCGAGCTGATGGAGTGTGAGCTGGAGTGGAGATCCCGACCTTGTGATGCTATCTTTGGACAAATGTAGTCGCTTTTTCAATTGAACATTGTCAATTTGTCACCAATAAGATAATGAGTTTATTAAGAATATAGAGAGAATTGTGTTCATTGTGTTCAATATGTAAATTGCTATCAAAATATTGAATGAGCTATAAAAAAATTATATAGGGCCCCATTTTTATGTCTCGCACCAGGGCCCCCGACTGCTCAGGGCCGGCCCTGCCGCGCAAGAAGCGCCACGGTGGTGATGTGTTACCTGGTGAGGTACAAGGGGATGACGCCGGCCGAGGCGTACCAGCATGTCAGGGCGTGCCGGCCCAGGGTGTCCCTGGCGGCGGCGCAGTGGCAAGCCGTGAAGGACTTCTACCGGCTTACAGATTGAAGAGATATGAAGTGTTTTGAACTCGGTGGATCATGCGACGTACGGCGAGGTGTTAAGCTTTTGCTGACCATGTGCGGAAAAAGGACACTCGCGATCATGTTTTATTTCTGTTTTCACGTATACAGTGTACTCCCTCTGTTTCAAATTAGGATGTCTATCAGTTTTGGTATAGTCAAATTCATAAACTTTTAGGGAAATTAAACCCCTACTGTTAGGATTTTTCAATATATATCAGGACCAGTTCACAAGTACAGAACAGTCTATGGAGGTTAGAACCATCATAACATATTATTATATTATATGTATTTGGTGTTAAGAATGTTGATGTTGTTGTTGTTGGTGGTGGTGGTGGTGTTAGGGATGTTGATATTTTTTTTCATTTTTATTGATCAAAATTTATAAGCTTTGGCTTTTACAAAAACAAATACACATTCTAATTTGGGATAAAGAGAGTATTATTTCCGTTTGAACTATGTTCATTGTCCTTGCCCGGCTATAAATTAGTCTTGCGGTCACGCGTGGATCCCAAACATTGGAGTCAACATGTTCTTTAATGTTCTTCATGTAGTGTCGACATGTAAGTATTAAGCATTTATCAAATAACTTGTATCACAGTTCGTACCTTGTAAACGAAAGGACAAACCTAAAAAAAAACACATTCCCTCCACCACTATCAAGTGATCCATTTATAAAGATGTAGTCAATGATCCATACTACAATCATGCAAATGAGAGCGTGAAATTCCTTGTATTATGGGCTACCAAAACATATATTTTTGTATATTTTAGAAATTCGAAATTGAACTCAGATCAATATATTTGACATTTTTATGTATAACTATAAATGTAAAGTATTTTAAATTGAAGCTTAGCATGTTTATAGGATAATACATCATTGACAACATCTAGGACCTTTTTTTCCAAATCTTTAGAAACTTATATTATAAGTTTTTTGGAAAATTTTAAAATAAAGAGATGATTGGAGCTGGGAGCTAGAAATCTCTATTTTAAACTTCTGTTTTAAGGGGAACAAAAGGACATACATAAGCTCATGCTTTTCCACAGTCACTCAGTCTGTCGGTCAAGCCAACTTGATTACTCTGTTTTTCAGGGGCTAATTTTTTTAAATAATACTTTTTTAATTAAATAATAGTACTTTCAAAGTTTTTCAAAAATAATATGGCCTAATTTACGCCATGGACGACAGGTACCTATCGTCTACGCCGTGGACGAGCAGGGCTTATCGTCTGCGCCGCAGACGACCAGGCCATATCCCAGCCCGTGCAAGGCCTATCGTCCACGGCATAGACGATATGCCTGCTATGCGATCGATCCGTCCCGGCTAGCGATTGATCCGTTCCGGCTAGCTACCAGCTTCAAAGAAAAACTGAGCGCAACCCGGAGCTAGCTAGCTAGCTAATATTGTACATGATGCAAGCTTCAGCTGCTCCACGGAGGCGCAGCAGCAGGACGACACTCGGAGACGCAGTAGCATCGGGTTCAGCTCGTGCTCTTTCAGGACGCCACCAGAGACGCAGCATGACGGGCGGCATACCTTCAAGACGCGTGCACACACGGACGCTCGGCCAGCCGGCGAGCGCTCGCCGGCGGGCGCCGGTGAGCACCATGGCCAGCCGGTGAGCACGGCACTCACGCAAGATGGCACGGCCGGCCGGCGAGCACGCACGGCATGGCCGGCAAGCACACACGGTCTGGCGAGCTGATCCCAGCATGAGCTAGGCATGCATGCACTCTCGTCCACGGCGTGGGCGATATGGTCCAATCGTCTACGCCACATACTGTCAGACACGCAGCCACTGACGAGCAGGTCCTGTCGGGCACGCAGCCGACGGACGACCAGCTAATCGTCTATGGCGTAGACGATAGGTACCTGTCCTCCACGGCGTAAAACTTTGAAAATGCGTATTATTTATTGAATTTAATTAAAAATGTATTATTAAAAAAATAGCTTTTTCAGGTATCCATTCAGGATACTCTGTTTTTTTAGCATCACAGAGACACAGACTACTCTGTTTCGCAACACAACGGACAGGGCCGGTCGACCCGTTGGTCAAGGAGGCCACTGGGCCACAAGGTCCAGCCCACTTTACAACTGAAGAGTCTGATTATTTAAACTGAAAAAAAAACTGCGAGCATTTGTGCGTCCGTAACACCCGGACGGCAAGATCGTCCGCTGACATCTGGGCATCGGAAAGTGCGCCGCCAGAGAGCCTCGCCGGCGCCAGCGGCTCCATAGCCCTGGCCCGCACATATGCTTCTAGCTTACAGCCAGGTAACTCCCCAGCTCCCCACCTTCTGAATAATGGCTGACCACTTCATGAATTGGATTGGATTCAGACATTCAGTAGTTCTCTGTTACCGGCAGAACAAAGTGCAGCCTGCTCTTGTTCAAAAAGGGTAGCCTGCTAGTGCGAGTTATCTTACTCTCTCTCTCTTCATCAAGCACCCGATAAAAAAATAACACATCACAACGTCTACACTGCATACCCAATGGTACTAAAACAATACCATAAAAAATAAACATGCCATCATGCAAGCTCAAACACACATGGAAAATTCCTCGAATAAACGTAATGATAAGAGCAAAAGAACAACCCACAACCACAGAATTTCAGTTGCAGGATAGACCAAAGAATTTCTAGATGACGACCAACATATCTGGTCAGGTTCTGTATCCTCTCTCCCTCTGTATACCACCATTTCGGTTCTCTCTTTTATGCCACACACATAACATCAACAAAAAAAAAGGATCATCAACACATGTTCACTTCGAAATGTGTCTACTCGGTGGCAGCGAAACCTGCTTACGGTGTTCGTCGTCGCCAGTACCTAAGGTAAGAATCATGTACGTATACGATCGTTCCAGATCCGTAATCCACAGTCTTCAACCCTCTCCGAACTCTATCACGAAGAAAGGCTTACTATGTCCCCAAAAAACTTGCTGAAGTTTGCTAATCTACTTCTACTGCAACAAAACTGTTAATCCTCCTTGCACTGCAAAAAAGAACTGATCATTCTTCTTCTACTGCACCCTAACTGTTGGCCCACTCATCAGTTTCTTCCGGCACGCCTATTTCCTGCGCCTGCCAAAGGAAACGATGCCAAGTTAACTAAATTACCATACTACTCCCTCCATTCCAAAATAGATGACTTCCATTTGTCCAAAAGTGGATGTATCTATACACTTAACATCTCTAGATACATTCACTTTTAGACAAATAGAAGTCATCTATTTTGGAACGGAGGGAGTAGCAAAGAGCAAAGAGAATATTTGTTAAGCAATATGAGAACAGAGTGGACATGGAATATTTCTGAACTTTCACAGTGAAATAGTCTTTGAAATTTGTTTCCGTAACAAATTCTCCAACAAGGAAAAGCATGATAAGTAATTAATGTGTACATGCTGACGGAGGTTTGTGCAAAAATATGCAGGCCATTTTATTGAGATAGTATATGAAACAATGATTTAGCGCTATAGACAACCCTTTGGCTTCTGCCACCTCCTGAAATTTCCCATCACCATTTGCAAGGGAACTCAGAATCCAATTGTTGATATTAGTATTGTACCACAGGTAGGGCAGACACGCGCACATACTATTTGGTCTTGCATTGTGAAAAATGCATTTGAGAGAGTAGCGACAGACTGACAGACATATATGCTGCAGAAAGTAAAAAAATTAAAATAAGAAGCATCATGTAGTATATACCTTGTGGAAGAAGATCCAGAGCTTCGACCCTTCTTTCGAGGAGGACGTTCATTTTTTTCATTACTTTGACTACTATTTTGATCATCTGTGTCAACAGCTTCATCCTTCTTATGCTCTGCCCTGGTCAAGCTTGCGAATCTTCTGGGAAGGAAAACATTGTAGTAGTACTTCCCACAATCCATTGTTTGCTTTGAACTGAACTCCTTGGTCATCTCCATCAAGCTCTGATGTTTATTCTGATGAATCAACTTGGAAACATCTTCAAGTTTCTTTTTCTCAACTGCGGTCCATAACTCTCCAACTTGCTCACCCATGCATCAAGCCCGCAGTTTTTGAAAGCTTCCTCACCCAACTGATCCTTGATCGAGACCCTTGCCTTTGTTACATGAACTCGTACACAGTCCTCAGATCCTGGATGAGAACACTTACAACGGTCCACCAATTTTTTCCTCCTCTTCTCTGGCTTATCAGTTGCTGAGTTATGCATGTTTAGTGGACAGATAATTGTACCCAGTTTTGTTAAGGTTTCAGCTCTGTAATCTTCCATAGATGGAGCATTTTTCCACTCAGGGACAGAAGCTTGATGCCCGACACCTAATTTAACAGGTATTTGCGGAGAACTGAATAAGTAATTTGCCTGGCAACATGCAGAAATGAATTAGGCATAGACTTGACAGACTTAGTATAATACGAGTACCAGATAAAAGAAGATAAGCTTATACATCAAAAACATATAATGCTTCGAAAAGCATAACGCGAAACAAGCATAACAATTTCAGATATTCTGAAGTGGCATCTAGTTGTCCTTTAATCCTGCTCCAAGTAATGTCAAGCCACATATTATTCTGTGGGAATTAATTCAACATATTCGACTTCCAAATTGGGATAAATGGGGTTCAGTAAATGATTTTTTGGGGGGATCAGCAGTGGCAGCTCTTTATCAAAACCAAGCAGAGAGTTACATATTCAGATTAAAACCAAGCATCGACCTATTAGCAGGATTAGGGTATTTAGCACACATGTGTGCTGCACAATCCGTGTTGCTCGGCACAAAGACATGTTTTGGGAAGCTTGAAACCCAATAATCTACTCTTGGATGGCCCGGGGCCACAAGTCCCATCGATTTTCAAGCATATAACACATAAAACGAGGGTAGGAAGTGTCCTCTAGATCCTTAAATACAGCACCACCATTGGCAGGGCTACAAACATGATCCGTCGACTGGATTGCTAATGCCAGAATGAATAAATGTGCATATTCCTGACCTGCCAAATTTGAACTACCATCGGCATTCATACATCACGATCTACGCTGGAAGAACATTTGCTTGAGATAGAAATTAATTTATAAGTACCAGATAGGTATACACCGTTGTGCTATTCATACATTCATCACTACAGTACCATCCAAAATCTAGGCACAAATTAAGTAGCAGCGAAAATGAAGCACGGGAAGTAACTATGCAGCAGAGATTAAAAGAGGCGACATCAATTCAACAGTTCATCTCGTCAAAACAAACTAGTGACAGTTAAGCATGAATCCCAGTCAACAGTTCATCTCGTCAAAACACACTAGTGACAATTTAGCATGAATCCCAGTCAACATTTAATATTAATTTAGCGGAAGTAGATTACAAGACGAAGCTAGTAAATGCATCTCCTACTTAGTCACCAAGGCGTCATGAACCTGGCTCCCAAGGAGCACCAGATATAGCAAGCACTACGAGGCTGGCGAGAATCGAATGAAGAGACACACCAGTTCCTACTACAAATCTTGGGCCATGAAACTAGCAACCGGTGTCCAAACTGGCACAGAGAATTCGAACACGCATGACTAAGGATGAACCAACTACCATCCTAAGAGCCCCAAATCTCACACAGGCAGACGCAGCAGATAATCCCGTGTCCTAACAGGAGCAAACTCGTGCAAATCTTGGCGCAGTACACACATCTAAGCCCCACGAACAGCGATACAAGCAAGATCATCGACATACGTTACCACAACGAAGCGGCAGCGAGGCCCGCGTATGCCCGCTCCAACCACGCACCAACAACTCGGACGCGGCGGGCGAACCCAAACCCCCATTCCGCACGCTCGAAGGACGGATTCGTGTCGCCGCATGGCATGGCGGGGAGAGAGACCTCACCTTGGGGTTCAGCGATTTGGCGACGTCGTCGGGAACGTGGACGGAGAGCACCTGGCGCGCCCCGAGGATCACCTCCCGCATCCGCTCCTCGTCGCAGAGGCCGCGCCCGCGCCACTTAACCGCCGCCCACAGCGCGCCCGTGGCCGCGCGCCGCACCATCCGCACCGGGCCGGCCACAACCTTCCGCGCCGCCTTCCGCGCCGCGGCGGAGCTCCCCGTCGCGCGGCTCGGCAGCGACGGTGGCGGCCCCGCGGAATCGTCGTCGTCGTCGTCGTCGTCGTCGCGCTTGTGCTTCGCGGACCTCGGCGGCGGCTTCCTCGGCGGGGGCGAGCGACGGTGGTGTTTGCGGGAATGCGCCCCCGCGGCGCTGGCGTGCGGTGTGGCCTGGGGTTTTTGCCGCCCCCTCCCCCTGTTCTGTGCCGCTCCTCTCTGTCTCTCTTGGGTTTGTACTGTTGGAGCGCGTTCCCCTCCCCTCGAGTTGCGTTTCCTTGCTTTTCAAGATTGGAAACCTGGCGTGTTACTTTGGAGCATCTACTATGTGTATACAACTATATATTTGACAAAAAGAAAAAGCCCTTGATCACACTGTTCAACTAAACTCTTTTATGTTTTACAAGTATATTCAGGTGTGTGTTTCTCATAGACCCTTTTTCCCCCTTCTGTTTTGTAGGTTGCGCTAGTTTTTGGGAGTCCTGAATTGGTACTCCCTCCGTTACAGACTTCTATTTATCCACATGTGGATGAATCTAGACACGTTACAAGTATAGATACATTTATATTTGAACAAATGGAAGTAATCTAATTTACACGGAGGGAGTAGACTGTATCTCTATTCGTACCAGTAAATTATTCCCTCTCAGCAGAAATACCACTGTCAATCTAGCCTATCCAGTAACAAAACGGTTTGGAATGAATAGATATATGTGTCATTAACTATATATCTAGTGAAGCTTTATCGAAAAAAATATGTCTAGTGAAGAAAGGTCCGATTCAAACACACTCCCGTGTCACTCCCCCTTGGGGCGACACCGGAGGACCCAAACCCTAACTCGTAGCCCCGCCCCAGCACGCATCCTCCTCGCCGCCTCCGCCGCCGATGGCGGGGCAGCTCTGCCTCCTGCTTCGCTGCCCGCCGGCGCCTTCCCGTCGTCCCCTGTGTCCTCCAACTGCCATGGCCTGAGCTCCTCCACGCGGATCTGACGGCAGGGCACCGAGATCTCGTGCGCAGCTCGGTCCCTTTGGCTCCTCCGTGCTCAGATGACTGGCTCAGCTCGGGCGCTGGCCAGGGCCGGCGTGTAGCCAGCTACGGGGAGTTGTTCGGCTCTCCCGTGTGTTTTCGTGTGCTTCAGATCTGCAGGTGGAGGTGAATTGGTGGCGTTCATGGTTTACGGAGGTGGCTCGTCTACGAGCGGCAGGCTCCATCGCGCGGTGTTGGTTGTGTTCCTTTGCCATGCTGGCGGCAAGGAGGGCAGCTTTGGGTGTCCCTTGTGACGTCCGGCGTGGGTGTTGGTCCTCACCCATATTCAGCTCTGGAGGCTCTATTGCAGTCATGCTACCCCTGCCCTTCGTGGTGGGGCTAGGAGCTGGTGTCCCATTTCGATGGGTAGGTGGGGTTGGGCCAAGCAAAAGCTCAAGTCATCTATTGAGGCCAGTGTCGGTTGCGCCCGTGGGGGCCATTCTCCCTATTGGGGGAGACGTTGTGGTTCCGCCCCACCTCCCTTGTGTATGCTCCGGGTGAAAACCCTGGTCTTTTGACCTGACAGTGGCGGCGCTACTGCGTCGTGACCTCCTTGGAGGCACCATCTTGGAGCAGGGGTTTCTTTGCTTTGACATGGTTGTTTGAGTGCAAAGTTGGTGCCTTTTCGCAGCCGGGAGATCTGAAGTGATGTTGTCTAGTTCATGTGTTTTGGTGGAGGCACAACCTACAGATGCGGTGGTCCAATCCCGCCCCTCTGGTGGCTGGCCGTTTTACACAAGGGCTTGGTGCTTGCCACTGTCGGTGATTTCCGATCCCGCCTCTCATGTGGCTGGCCGTTCTACGCAAGGGTTTCGATGTTGTGGTCTCCGTTCGGCGTTGTGCTGCTCAACATCCTCTCCTTTGTGCTCGACGTCTGCTGGAGGCTCTGGTCTTTCGTCTCCTGTTTCCCTCTCCGATGTAAAGCCTTGTGTTAATTGTGGTGGTTTCTTCGCTGATGGTCAGATCCTGCCTCTTGGTTGGCCATTTTACGCAAGGAATTGGTGCTCAACGTAGTGTAGCCCCTTTTCTTTTAGCTTGATCCTATTCTGCTTTGTAAACTATGAGCTTTGTTAATTCAAAGCTGGGCATTATTGCCTTTTATCTAAAAAAAACTATATCTCTAGTGCTATCTGCCTCTCTTCTCGTGTTTTAATGCAGCAATGGGACAGAGGCATGAATCTACATTTCGAGATTCCCATCAAAACTAAATACAATCTATAAAAGGGAAATGAGTAAGTACTTCCTCCATTTTTATTTGCTTCGTTTTCTGCGTTTTTCAAAGTTTGACCAAGTATATATGAAAATTTATCAGTATCTATAATATTAAATATATATGATATGAAAATATATCTTATGTAAAATAATTGTAAATGGAGGGAGTACCTTCCAAAAGTTGGGAAGGAGAAAGTCAATTAATTAAGGGTAGCCCGGGGACCTCGTAGTCCAGTACTAATACGAGGCATTCAATACATGGAAAGTGGTGGTTGATGTTGTCGTGTTTTTTTTTAATAAAGTTAGCATAAAACTACCTGCAAGATCAATTGACGTGTGACATACCATAATTTGAGGAACATAAAACTTTTTACGCGACCAGTTTTTTCATTCAACACACTTAATCTCGTGATTTCCATTGAACAAACCGCCGGTATTTGAAGTAGAAACAAAATAACAAAACAAAAACCTGAAAATTGGTGAAACACACAAATGCCTCTCACATCACCAGCCTCATTTTATAGCTCTATCTTTAATATTTTCTTTAGCTTAGTTTTTCTGAAATTTAGCCTACAAATCACTAATGCTACAAAGTCTAAAAGTAATTGTTGCTGGATCATCATGATAGTGGAACTTATAACACAAATCATTTATGGTCTTCCAGATTGTCCAATACACTAATGCTCCACCGCGCACGTGTTGCACTAGTTTGTGTTGGGAAGATGAGAAGGAATTAATCGATTCCAAACAAGATTACTTGTCCTTTAAGGACGTCTAGAAAGACCAAAAGCAGAAATAACCACTTCTCAAACTAGCTTAGCTAGTGCTCATATGAACAGAAAACGAACAATCTCTTTGTGACTATAGAAATGACATTGTCTGTTCTGTTCAACCCTTTTTAAGCCGGCTGTTTTTGCTAGTATGCTATTTTCCAGCATCGACCATAAGAAGAAAAAAATACTCTCAGAGGTTTTTTCATGATTTTTTTAGAAAACTTGTATGCACAAACCCCATTTGATCTCAATTGCATATATATGTATCTTACTTTGAATTTTCTTTTACCGCCATATTTCCATCTCGCCATGTCATGCTCATCAGACAAATGCACAACATCAACATATCTTTTATCTATTCCCCAAAGTTCTTCTAAATCTTATATAGCTCCATGCATTGTCTTTCACTTTCCTCATGCTAACTAACCTGGAGAATATGTTATATAATTTAGGCTACTGGACCGCCGGTGGGAATCCATTAACTAAAGAATCATGTCAAAACACTGTCTTAGGTCCATTTTTCCTCATTGTTTCTGCAAGCTGTTGAAATGTAAGGTTAATCTCCATTAGACTTAGGTATGCAATTTATTTTAGCTATACTCGCTCCATCCCTAAACAAGTGTACTTCTAGCTTTGCACAAAGTAAAAAAAAACTTTGATCAACTTTATAAAAAAATATAGCATTGGCTATGACATTAAATTGGTGTACTATGAAACTACGTACATTCCAATATACATCTAGTGATATTAATTTGATATTGTAAATATCGATATGTTGAAGTGGGTCACTTGGTCACCAGGTATAATCAAATTGGTTACCAGATTGAAATGGAATAGTTACTACTACATTTTTTTTGAACTTTGCTGCTCACTAATGTAATGCCTAGCGCCGGATGGAACGAGTTGGCAGGGCGTTGTTCTCTAATTAGAAAAACCGTTGATTAAAAACTTTCTTATGATTACTCACAAGGATATGTTCATGTGACATGTTATATTTTCGTTGGAGCAAGGTAGGAAGCGATTGAGGTTTTTCCTTCTGGATTTAAAGGGTGATGTTTGAAATAGAGATTTTGCAGTCTGAGTCTGGCTAATGGAATTCTTGTTTCATCACAAAAAGGGAAAACAAATTTAACGTTGTACTATGTGTCCATGGTAGACCTAGCCCATTTCGGATCCCACCAACTTCAGCCCATGGTCGGGACGGAAGCCCAAACGAAGCATGGCAAAAATATCTTTGTTGGATATACATGTTGACCTAAAGATTTTTAGATAAAAGGCAGAAAAGATCCAGCGTTAAATTAATAACGTCACACGACGATTAAGATACACAGTGTTGAACCCAGGAAACAACACAACTCTACACACGCAAGAAATAAAGCTACCAAGAGATTACAGGTGACCACAGAACTAATAGGGAATTCCTTTGTTGGAGGCCACAAGGAGACGAAGTCATTTCGAAAAAGAAAAAAAAAACAAGGAGAGGAAGCAAGGCTGGCCCTACAATCCCTGTGTCGCGTGGCCCGCCCAGCATCCATGCACCACACTCGAGGATGATCGATCGATCCCACGCCCAGCTCGACTCCACGAGTCTTGTTGCAACGCAACGCCGACCTCTGGCGAGACGCAAGGCCAGTGCACCCCACCCGCCGGTGGCTGGCGCGCGTGGTGAGGATAAGCCGCCTGTGGCTGTGGCCACGCCCCTCCGATCGCCACCACACGCACGCATATATCCCTCCCCCGCCTCTCCATCGCCACCCTCACCGAGTTCAAAACTACCACATACGTAATCGCCGCCAAGAACACCGAGAGATCCATCCAAGACAGAGCAGAGCAATGGCGTCGGTTGGGTTCGGCAGCAGCGTGGCGGCCGTGGCGCCGGCCTCGTCGACGGCGGACGGAGCGGCCCGCGGCGGACGCGGGTGGCCGTGCCGGCGGCGACGAGGGGCACGCCGGCGCCGGCCAAGAAGGAGAAGAGCATCCTCGACTTCATCGTCAGCGCCATCGTCAAGGACGAGCAGGAGTTCGTCGAGACCAACCCGCTGCTCGACAAGGTCGACGGCCCCGCGCCCTCCGCGGGAGGCACCGCCTCCAGGAAGGCCGGCGGAACCGTGTCCAAGAAGTCCGGCACCACCTCCGGCAAGAAGCCCGCGTCCGACGACGGCGGCGGCGGCGGGTTCAGCCTCGGCGGCCTCTTCGCCAAGAAAGGCTGAGCATACGTACCAACGCGCTTATGTATGTACGTGCTTAATCATCATAGCACTCGATTTGCTGTATGTAACTCGTGAAACATCGCCAAGATTGCATATATGTTTGGTTGGTGCCACTCAAAGTGATTTTTGCTGTGATGATCCATAAACTTTATACTCCATAAACTATAGTATCTTAGTACTATAGTTGTACTACTTCGCACAACATTCTTCTCTCTCTTGAGCTACGATACGATATGTTTCAGAGTATTTTACCATTCTATATGATCTCATGCGATCACATTCCTAAGAGACCATCTGGATACTAATCCTATTTAGAATCCGGATTGTAAATTAATGGTCCATACTGATCCTACCACGATATATATGCCGGATATGGTGATAAAAGTAACACAAAAAATTGGATCTTACCAAAATCCCAATACCGAGTATCTTGCAGCTAATAAGATCCAAATACTGTTTTCACTGAGAGTGAAGATTCTGCATATATACGAGTAAATATCTAGATTCTAGGCAAAGATTGGTTGGCCCTGATATTCCGGATTACTGATTTATGAACTAAAAATCTCAGAAAAAATAGAGAAAGCTCTTGGGAGAGCAACAAGAGACAAAGTGTCTCTAACATGATCAAATCTTTCCTTTTATTTTGTATCATTGTTCTGTTCAACATCTTGAGCAGACATCAATAATTGGATAGTTTGAGCTGGTGCTATTCTTGCACACTGCCCTTCTGCTACCCACAGTTATGAACAAAAATTGAGAAGGAATAAACGGTACTTTTCATGAAATCCCAATTGACTCATCAAGGACAAGTGAACTCTGTATATCTGTACAGTTGATTGGTGGCCTTGCTGTGAGACCTTTTCATGCAAAAGTCACGCCAAGAGAATAAACACTAGGACTTGGACATCTTAGCCTTTGCGAAGAATATCCCAGCAAAAAGACCTGTAGGTGTTGAGACCAAGTAGAAATATATGAGGCATACACTCATAGGGTAACAGGGTAACATGTAGTGACATATAATCAGCAGTCATGAAGCAAAATACTCACCGAAAACTATGCTGAATAAATTTTCCACACTAACTGGGACGTTGAATAGCAAGACACCAGCAACCGAAATGGGTATCTTGTTTAGTGATCCAACAAGGCTGACAAGAGAAAAAAATTATTATCAACATGCGAAGAACTCTGATGGTGTTACAGTTATGCTGTTATTTTGTCATGCAAGCATTTACAGGGGAAGCTTGAAGAAAGTAACCAGATTGTAGCTACAATCTCACCTGTAAGTTGTCGGACCAGTCTCCTGTAAAAACCACACAGACGAGAAGCTGATAGCCAGGCCTAGCAATCCACTAGCTGTCGCGAAAAACCAAAACATCGGCTCTCTAATAACTTCACTGCAGATGGCATGAAAAAAAATGTATAAGTGCAACCAGAAAAACACTAGCAGCCATAAATTCTGCCTCTGAAGCAACTATTGGGGGTTAATGCAAGGGCAGGGTTCCTGCCATTTCTTTCAAAAAGAAGGAACTAGATAGACAATATTGGCAAAGTAGCCGTCTAGATTCATGTTAAAGTTCCATACAGAGACACTGAAAATAAGTTAAATTTCAAAGCGGCAAAGTGCAATATGAAGATTTATATGTTCTTGCTTAAAAAAGGAATTTATATGTTTGCATGCATTATATAACTTGCATCAATGATAAGTACATAGCAAGTTAAAAACAGATCACTGGACGAATTAGTAACTCGAATAGTAATGCCATGGATTTGTTAAACAATGTTTGCATTACTTGAAGATATGGTTGATAGGGAGTTAAGGTTCTATTCTTACGTTTGATAAACATATTCCCACTCATTGAAGACAACGATCAAAATGATCGCGAAAGGAATTGAGAGTGCATTGTTAAGTAACACCATAGAAACTTCATTCAGGGAACCAGATTTTGTTGACTGTTTAGCTGTATCCATCAGGCGCCTGAGTGTAAGCTGTTACAAGAAACCATATGTCAGCGATACGCATTACATACAGATAGAGTGCACCATTATAATCTATAACATATTTTTGGTGTTTCCTATGGATTTTAGGCGCATTAATCCAACAAGAATTAATATAATTACTTAATTTCAGGGCTTCATATGTCTAACATAACCATTTGCTCAGAAGTTCTGAAGTTTATTGATACAACATGTGTAACACTATGAGCGCAAAATGAACTAACCGAGTAGGCTGCTGTTAGAAAACAATTCAGAATTTGCCATGTGTAACCAATAAGATGGAAAGAAAGATCTGTCATCCCCCCACAGACAGCTGATACGATCTGCAAACAGAAACAGAGACAAAGCCGAGGTCACCAATCATGTTGTTGTGTTGTTACACTCTTAATGCTGATGAATAAAGAAAAATAAAAAAATAATGAAGTTATTAGCTGATGCTTGGAAGAAAAATGGAGGGCATGCCAAGCAGAAGGGACGTACCATCATAAATAAGGCAGCCCAAACCTGTTTGTTCTGACCCTTCCTGAAAACATATATTTCCCCCAGAGCTGTTAAAATATTCGTCATGTTCTTTAATATCGTCACCATGGCAACATTTATGTACTTCAAACTGGAAAATGATACACATGACAAAAAAGGAGATTAGGACAATAGTATTCCAAGAATATCATGCAAACTACACTTGGGCTGTGGATTACACATCTAAAGTAGACACAAGAGCAGCAGCATGATATAGTATGAAGCAGAAAGTACCTGTACATTCCAGTTACCAGCATTCCAACAAAAATAAGATTAACTGGAATCCAGACTTTAATCAACTTCCATGTCAGTTGTTCTGTTGAAATTACAGTGAACTGCTCAAGTGCCAGAAGAATGACCACGGATATAAGATTCTGAACCAAAGGAGTCACGGTCAGAGAATGGTAAACTAATGATAACTTGTCAATGCATTGTATCTCATATGCATACACACATGTGCAAGAACTGAGATACAGAATAAATTGCTATGTGCATTTACTTCAGAATGGTTCAGCTAAGTGATACTGACAAACTGATTACCTGGTATAACATCAGCGATACGCCAGCATTAAAGTTATAGCTGGAGAGAACCACCTTGTTGAGCAATATCATACTGCAGGAAGCTATGCAGTAAGAAATCCCAGAGAGCAGAGGCCCCGTCTTGTTTCCCCACTTGCTCTGCTGCTGCTGAATCAAGGTGTCGAAAACGTCGGAAGTCTTCCTCGATAGCCTGCACAGCAACGCGCAAAACCGATCAGTCACTCAGTCGATCTATCCATCCATGATCCATCCCTGAAGCTGTCATTCACGCATGACGAAATTACAGAAACTAGTGCTGCATTTACTTGTTGGAGGCGGCCTTCCTGGCAACGCTGGCGGCGACTCTGATGATGGAGTTGTTCTTCTGCTTGAGGAAGCCGTGGACGATCTTGTAGACGGAGGCGTCGCCGTCCTTGACGGCGACGGCGGCGACGCTCCGGTTGGGGACATGGCCTCCTCGATGTCATCGTCGTACTCGATGAGGGAGCCGTGGGGCTGTGGTCCAGTGACATGGAACCCGGGCCTGCGCTCGCTCCAGGAACAGGAAGCACACGAGCGTCAGAAAACATCCGTCCCATCCCGTTAATCGAACTGAACTGCTGGTGCTGTCGTTGTTACCTGATGTAAACCTCGGCGTCGGCGGCCGGGCGGGAGGCGCACGGTGCCGTTCGGAGGAAGGAGGGAGGGGATGGGGAGGCAAGGTGTAGGGGGAGGCCAAGGGGAATGGGAGATGCTAAAAGGGGGAGGGGAGATGCCTTTCGACGGCATGAAGGGGCTTGGAGAGACGCAAAGGGGGGAGGAGGAAGAAGGGTTTGGCGCGTCGGTGCAGGTGGGGACGTGGGGGTCAACGGGGCGCGCCTGGGGGCGCGGGGGAGCCGGCGTGCGGCGGAAGGGACTGAGGTCGCGGGCCGGCGGGGGAGCCGAGGAGGAAGACGACGCGTGCGGCGGTGCCCATGTTCGCCGTGGAGTGGAGGAAGACGAGTGTTGGAGCCAAACTCAAGTCATCGCACTAAAAGAAAGGTTTGACTTTGTTGCCACGTAATGATGCCCGTCCTTTGTTGACCTGCATTGAGAAACTTTCCTCGACCATGGATTCGAAAATATTCAGATTCTTTCGAAGTACGGCTATTTTTTTTAAATAATTTGAATGACAAGGTGAAATGCTCAATGCGAAACTCAATTTTTTTTATAGGAGCGGGAGAAATTTCGAGGTACAAAAGGCACTTTAAATTACTTTCAAATTAGCTGATGGACTGCATGTCCAGAGTGATAAGCTTCTCCAATGTTTAGCTCTTAGTGCGGTATCAAACTACTGATATGGCAGTTTAAAAAAATAATACTGATATGGAACCGCACTCGGTGTTTTCATCTTATTCCATTCATTCCGTAGATAATTTCCCAAACCTAGTGGATTTAGTGGAAATTTATCCAAAAAAAAAACGATGGGATTTAGTCAAACCTATTTTCTACGCACTATGTTCCAAATTTTACGAGAGAAATCTCAATCGGAAAGCTTAAGCGCATAAGCACTGTCTGTATCCACCTTATCTCCAACATGCGGCAATATTAAAATGATTTTTGACTACACATTTTCCCTAGTCAGCCTTGCACTCAAATTTCTCACAATACTTTTTAGCAAACATAGTTCAGAAGATCATTATCTCTATCACTCACAAAAATCAGTATGGTTCAATCAAAACTAAAATCATTAATGACTGCCTTGCCTGGTCAATTATGTATAGCCATCTCTGCAATAAATCTAAAAGGGAGATCATTATCCTTAAACTTGATCTTGATTTTTTTATAATATCAAATATTCAGCTATTCTCCTGATGCTAAAACACCTAGCCTTTGGTAGTAAGTTTATTCGGTGATAAAAGGTATTTTATTTAATGCAACCATATTTGTTCTTGTAAAATTAGTCCCAGGCGATATTCAATGCAAAAGAGGGTTCAAACAGCCGATCCACTTTCTCCACGTCCATATGTCATGGTTGGTGAGTTCTGCAATGTGTGATCAATAAAGCTTGGCATGATGGAATTATACGGTTACAATTAGACACTTATTTTGGCCATGATTTCCCTATCATCCAGTATGCTAATGAGACTCTTTCGATTATGCCAATTAACCTTGCTCAGTTAACCAATCTCAAAACTATCATGCAGAACTTCTCACTCTCCACTAGTCTAAAGGTAAACTCTCCATGGTGCCTATTAATATCACACTTGATAGGTGTCATGAATTGGCAAATGTATTTGGATGTAAGACATAGCCCCTCCCTTTACTTATTTGGGTTTTCCTATGGGGGGACTACCAAGCTAAGAATGGAACACCTCATTGGTATTTTGGACAGGATTGACAAACGGCTATCTAGCTTTGCAACTATCCTCTCATATGATGGTAGGTTAGCCTTTGTTAAAGTTGTTATTCCTGCTACAACAATTTTGCCATGTGTTTAATGAATTTGCCTCTTGGATTCCAAGATCATGTTTCAGAAATTTTCTAGAGGTTTTCTATGAAGAGGAAAATATAATGATAAAATAGGAAATTGATTGGTAAAATGGCAAAGGTTTTGCTTGCCAAAAATGCTGGAGGCTTAAGAGTGGAAAACCTAAGGATACAAAAACATTTCTCTTCTTGTGATCAATTTATAAAAATAGTCATGAATCGAAAGGATATTCCATGGGTACACCCTATATGGGGAGCATATTATAGACATCTCAATTGCTCATTTTGGTGGAAAGAGTATCTATCTAGATGGAATTTGTTTATGGAGTTAATACCTATAAAATCTAGATATGGTTGAACTTTGATAGTTTGGAAAGACAAGTGGATGGAGCCTATTCCCAAGGATGTCTACCCACATGTGTTCTCCTTCTCACTAGACCAAGGCAACAGTTTACAAATGCTATTATCCATTATCGGGGTGAATTTTATGAGTTTTTTTTTATTTTCCTCTATCAACTATTTCATCTCCGGAGTAAGAGGAACTTCAACTTGTGATTCAACACATCTGAATGCTCAGCAATCTACCTTGGAAACATGGATATGTTGTTACAAAAGTTTAAAAGAAGCTAGCTCCAACTAACATAGCCCCAAAGCCTATGGAATTCACGTGTGCTTCTTAAACATAGTTTTCTTTTTGTTTATATTACAAGACAGACTCGATACTAGAGGCTTGCTAACTAGAAAGAATTTTCATGTTGAATCCACTTCTCATGTTTTATTGCATGATGTGACTATGCATCATCTATTCTTCTAATGTGATTCCAGTCACTCATTTTTTTGGAAGCATAATTTGTAGTGGGCTTGTTATCTTTATTTAATGGATATGTTGTTGGATGTCAAGTCTAGAGTCAGTTCTATTTGTTTCAAGGAAAGTATTATCACTCGTTGTTGGAGCTATCATCAGAACATAATCATTTATGCTCTAGAAAGTCAATTTGGACCCCTCGAGCTCCATTGCCCCATATTTAAAAAAATATTTATAAGTTTTCAGAAAAAATGATTTTTTTATATGGCCAATGGTTCATCCTACAAGTATGTAAAATCTCAAAGCGAAATTGTTTATATTATGGGCTACATACGAATGCCAAAATGTTGCATAGTTGAAAATTTGAAAGTGCTTATTATATTCACATATACACATTTATTACTTTTTGTGTAGCTCACAATATAAAGTATTTCAAAATGAAATTTTACATGTTTGTGAGCTATATAAATAGGCAGGATTTTTTGTTTTTTAAAAACTTATAAATATTATATTTCCAAAAAATAAATTAACAAGCAGATCAGTGGAGCACGGGTGCCATAAATCTCCACTCTTTGTGCTCGGGATGTACTAAGCTTTTCCAAGAAGAAAATCCAAAACCGGGAACAATTTTCTAGTGGATCCTTTCATTTGGGTTGGGCTGGGCTGGAAGCTCAAAAAAAAAGAGCAGAGCTATTAGTTTCCGTATTGTTAGAAAAAGAGCGACCTTTGCGAAGGGAAACGCGACGGGCAGGACGCGCCACGTGCCGAACGTACGAACGTGCGAGCCAGCGAAAACCAAATTGGACACGGCACCCCGGACGCGGTCAACGGCGCGGCTCGCTCGCTTCTACATCCTGTACGCGTCCTGGCCCCCGCGTCGCGTACGCATCTGTCGCCCACATGCATGCTAGCCCCCGCGTACGTTTCTCTCCTGAACGATGCTGGCATGCCATGCTGCTCGGTGTACAAGCTAAATCAGCAGCATGTAGTAGCAAAAACATAGAATCATATAGTTTTTCTTTTTAAATTTCACAACCCATATAGTACGATGTACAAAATATGCAATATTGGGAGTACAAATTAAACAAATAAGTTGTACAAAATACAACAAACTAGAAGTACAAAACACACAGAGGATGATGTACAACCTACACAGAACAGGCAGTACAAAATTATATAAAAGAAGTTGTACAAAGTTAAAAGAACTGGAAGTATTTTTTTGTATAGACACAGGTTGTACAACTACACAGACACATATTGTACAACTATACAGACACATGTTGTACAAACACAGGTTGTACAACTAGACATACACAAGTTGTACAGACATATGTTGTACAGCTATATAGGCATATGTTGTACAACTATATAGACACAGATTATACAACTACACAGACACAGGTTGTACAACTAGACAGACACATGTTGTACAGACACAGGTTGTACAACTAGACAGACACAAGTTGTACAGACACATGTTATACAGCTATATAGGCATATGTTATACAACTACGCAAACACAGTTTGTACAAACACAGGTTGTACAACTACACAGAACAGGTTGTACAACTATACATAACCGGTTGTACAAAAAAAAGTTCGTCGAAACCTATCAACATGGAATCTAGTTTTGAAAATCTCGACGCGAGGAGCTCAACAGTGAAAACGGTTCGTAATTTGGATAAACGGTTTTCAAGATATTTCGTTTTTAAAAAACGAATCACGAAATAAATGCGGTACAACCCAATGGGGAGAAGGGAAGAAAACCTACCAAAATTCTCTCATGCTGCCACTTGTCACACATGCAAACACCGTGTCTGTACAACTTGTGTTTGTCTAGTTGTACAACCTGTCACGACCACAATGCGCGCGTGTTTACCTTCGCGAAGGGAACCCTTTGATTAGGTTTGATTCGTTTGTCCGAGAAGTTCAACTGGGCCTCTCCCGCATGCTGCGCTCGTCACAACGATTCAATCTCGCCTCTGGACCCCATCTGTATCTCTCGTGCCGTGTCCGCCGCCGCCGCCCTCTGACGATATGGCCCGCGGCGACGCCTCCAGCCACCACCAACAGGAGCAACTCGCCGGAGCCAGGGTCGGTCAGGGCAGCGCCGAGAATGAGGCGGCAGAGGCCGTCGTGGAGCGGTCGAAGGCTCCGGCACTGGCCGTTTGCTGCGTCTGCATGAAGCCCTGCACATCCGACGGCCCGCACCGGGTCTGGTACGTTACTCTTGTCATACGCCTAGACAATACGTAGTACTACTACCGTAGTAGACGATGCATACATGTATGCGTGATCACTCGTTGCTACGATGATGCAGCTGCCTCGTCTACTGTGGGCATGTGTACGGCAGATCATGCCTCGAGACGATTGTGCGCCGCTGCGGCGGAGACACTTACGAACCTATTCCTAAGGTACATGTGATTTGGGTTTATATTAAGTGAAATTGTAAGCTTGTAACTAACCATTTGCTTACTGATTCTTCGAGCTGCTCAGTGCCCGCAGTGCGCCACCCACTTTCGATGCAGCAACATCCTCGATCTCTACATAACTGAATATCAGTGGGACGACGGCTGCCATATGAAGGTTTGGTCTATTCTGGCTTTATACTCCAACTCATAAAGAAAAGAATAAGCAGATTTTTTTGAACGTAGGCATTACGCTTAGTTTTAAATTAATAAAGATCCAAAAAATCCAAATGATTTTTTGACGTAGAGGCGATTGCATTCGTGCGTATGCCTATCAATTTATTACAGCTAATTTGTTTATTATTCTCTTGGTTATATTATCTGTTGAAATTTGATAATGTTCTTTTATTGTATTGTTCATTTTCCTGTTTGATGTATGCAGATATATGTCGAGATCCTCAAAGGCAAGACCATCACCCTCGAGGTCGGAATTTTAGATACAGTTGACAGTGTCAAAGCAAAGATTCATGACAAGGAGGGAATCCCTCCAAACCAACAGTCTCACCTTTGCTGGCCATGGGCTGGAGGAAGGACACACCTTAGGGGAATACAGCATCCAAAAAGAGTCTACCCTTCTCACGCTCAAACTCCAAATTTTTGTGAAGACCCTTGCCGGGAAAACAATACCCCTCAAGTTCAATTCATCCAATACCATTTACTTTGTCAAGGGAGATGTTCACGATCAGTACCGAGGGCTTATCTACAACGGGGAGGAGCTACTAGACAACTTTACATTGGCTGATTATGGGATTCAGAATGGATCCACTCTCGAACTAGATCTCGGTGTCAAAGAAAAGATAGAAATCTCTGTCATGGAGACGCTCACGGGCATGATCTTCACTCTTGAGGTTGCAGCCACAGATACCATCGACAATGTTAAGGCAAAGATTCAAAATAAACGTTGCTATCCCAAGGACCAACAATGCATCATCTTTGCCAATAGACAGCTAGAGGACGATCGCACCCTGGTGGACCACAACATCCAGAATAAGTCAACACTTCTCCTCGTCCTAGGCCACCCATGTCCGAGAGGAAAGATGAACATCTATGTGAAGACACTGATAAACACTATTCACACTCTAGAGGTTGAGAGCTCAGATACCGTCTATGATGTCATGGCGATGATCCTGCGTAAGAACGGTCTTCCCCCTACCATTCAGCGCCTCATCTTTGCCGGCAAGCAGCTGGACGTCACCCGCACCCTCGCACACTACAACGTTCAAATGTACTCCATCCTCTATCTGGTGCTCAGGCTTCGTGGTTGAGACGTATGCTATGGTCGTTGGATTGGATGCATTCTGTACTGCTGGCCTCATTGGCGGACCTGGAGGGTGGGCAGGGTGGGCCATGGCCCACCCAGAACTTTTGGAAAAAATTTGACTACCCCAATTCTGAACATCAGATCGTGGCCCATTGGCTGGCCTAGTGTAGCTGCTCCCACCATCAAGTCATCCGTCACGCCTGAATCGGCCGACTGATTCAGTCGTTCTTCTCCAATTCTGGGAGCTGCCGTCAGCAGCCGCTGCCCCCTCCCCGATTCCCCCCACCGGCCGCCACTGCCCCCTTAGCTCCCCCACAATTTCTCGTCGAATCGGGTGCAGAGCCGCAGATGCGGTCGACAAGTCCACCGCGGCGACGGCGCTAGCAGGCGTACCAAGCAGAGCAGGAGCACGCATGCAGCGCTAGCTGCAGCAGCCAGCAGGCCGGCATCCTCTTACAAAACATGAGAACTGGAGAAGATATGCTCTCGGCTCTCCTCTTTGTCCTTATTCCCGCCCAAAACCGAACTGAAAAAGCAAATTGCCCCTCTTTTTTTTTTGTTATTCTGACATTGTACACTCTGTACTGGTATTGGATAATTTCTAGAATTGACAATTTTAGTTTATAAATGGCGACTAGTTGATTATTTCCTTTGTAATTGTATAATTGATTATGAAGTAGAAAATCATCTCTTTTTCACAAACATGAAGCAAAGATAATTGCATCTTCTTCACCATCGTTGGTGGTAGATCATGAATAAACTAAAAAATAGTGGCTTTTATTGACGTGTCTTGATTCCGCACCTCCGATCCTACCGGATTCGGAGAGGGAGACTGAAATTGAATTCCAACTCGATACCTTTATTGATGATATGTGAAAAACTTATTGGTCCAAATGTGTAAATCATCTTGGTGAGCTCTCTATTTATGATATGGGAAAACCTTAATGGTTGAATTTTCATGGGAATGTGATGGCGTAACTTACCAAATGTTACTGATGTTATTTCCTATTTATGATATATTTCATCATGTAAAACTTTGTTCATGTTTTAAATTTAGAATCACACACATTTTAAACATATACGTTGATAAATTGGGTATTTTTATTTCTCATTTGACAACTTTTTATCGCTATTTTTTTGGAGTATGCCCACCCTCCAATTTTTCCTGGGTCCGCCACTGGCTGGCCTGCCGCGTGCTATCTTCTTTTTAATCTGAGTATTACTGTCATTTTCATCTAGCTATCTACTCCTGACTCCTGAGTAAGTTTAGAGTTTTATTTTTCACGAGAAGAGTAGTAAGTTTAGTTTGATACATGCGACTACTTAAGGTTTTTCTTGTTGCGTGGTTGTTTGAGTCTTTGCCTGCTTCACACTAGTTGTACACTCCTGCAGTTTGTACAATGCTTGTGTTAGTTGCAGGTCGTTAAACTATCGCTGTAAGTGGTAACAAGGCCTAACCGAATTTCCTTCTCAATGTACATTGACAAAATATTCATTGGATATTGACCAAATTTCAATCTATTTTATATCTTGTTTGAATCTAGTCCGAAATTTAAAAATGAAATGAATTAGACAATAGCACTGGTTGCTGTGATGTAGACAGATTGTTCTAGTTGAAGAGAGGCATGTCCTCGGGCAGCACGTCGTCTCTCCGGTACCACCGTCGGCTGCTCCAAACTGACCAGCGACTGTCGTTCGCTCGTTCTCGTTGTACTCCCGTCAACATCACTGACATTGCTCATCAATTCGTCAACAGTACTATCACCTTCCGAGGCCACCCCTTCCGGGGGCCACACGAATCTTGGCTTTATTAGAGGCACCATTGGTGGCGGCGCCGATTTTGCAATGACCTGCATCACCTCCGGCATGGTCGGGCGCTCTGACGGGTTCGGGCTGCTGCAAGCCAAGCCTAAGAGTAGCAGACGTACCGCGTCGCCATTGGTGTCTAGCTGCTGCTCCTCGTCTGAAGAAGAAGCAGTGATCAACATGGCATCGATGCACTCCACTAGCCTCCCTTCACGGTAGATGCGCCACACCCGGTCAGTGATATGGACGTCGTCGTCATCCACGGCCCGATGAATCAGCGCCCGCTTGCCCGTGACGACCTCGAGGATGAGCACCCCGAGCGCGTAGACGTCCGTCTGCCGCGTCGCCTTGCCGCACACAGCATACTCCGGCGCGATGTAACCCCATGTGCCAGCAAGACCGGTGGCAGAGTTCCGATCCATGGCGACGGTGCAGGCCAGACCAAAGTCGCCCAGTCGGGCGCCGAAGCTCGAGTCCAGCATCACATTGCTCGCCTTGATGTCGCGGTGGAGCACCATGGGCTCGTACTCATGGTGGACGTAGTGCAGGCCGGTGGCTATGTCCCTGACGATCCCGTAGCGGGTGGTCCATTCCCGGATGGCTGCGCCAGTAGGTCGCTCCCCTCGATTTCCGGTGCCATTGCCGCCTTTTGGGAAGAGATGTTGGTCCAAACTGCCGTTGGTCATGAACTCGAACACAAGGAGCGGCTCTCCTTTGTTGTATGACCACCCTAAGAGTACACGCAGCATGAAAATTAGTCTTTTGTGTAGTTGTATATGTCTGTAAATCATGGACTAGTTGCGGGTGCAACTAGTTGCCGGATACCCACTTTCGAGTTTCCAAAAATTTCGAAAACAATCATGGATTTCAAAACTGTCATTTGTCTTTTCTGTACAGATCACATATGATAATATTTCGGGATGAAATTTTTTGGGTGTAGTAGATTCAACATGACACATGTCCATGATTTTTTTTCGAAATTTTTGGAAACTCGGAAGTGGGGTATCCGGCAACTAGTTGCACCCGCAACTAGTTGCGGAAAATTCCCTCTCAATAAATACATTGCAAGCAGGAGATTATCTGTAAGTTAAGGGGTGTCCCATTTCAATGACCGTATATGATTTTTTTTCGAATCCATACACTATACACGTCCCAGACCATTCTGATATAAGGACCGGGACTGGTACAATTTATAAAATTTGCAATATTTTCATAATTTTATGGCCAACCTGCAATGTGTGTTGATGTTTTTAAAAAAATACGTAGCATCAAATGGACACATTGTTTTTCACACATCCAAAAATAAAATATTATTGGAACATCCGAAGTTTGATGGGGAATCATAAGATCGATAAAATAGAAAGAAAAATTATAGGAACATTCATGAAATATCCTAAACCATAAATCTATAAATTAGAAATATCTTTTTAATTCTGACAAGGAGTGGAGAAGAATTTTAGCGGAATTCTTATCTATATTTCTGTGAATTTGTGGAAGGAACACAATGGATGGATCATTTCAGCTCCGCTCTCTCCAACGAACCGATGAGTGGCTCACGAGGACTCAGGTCAGCACATAGTCCGACGTTGGTCAAATTGATTGCTCCATTGTGGTTCATGAGGACTCATCCAAGTGATCATTGTCAGGACAATAAATGTGACAATGAGTTGGTTGGCCCCAGTGATGTGATCTTTCGCAACCATCCAAGAACTCAATAAGGCCTACGACCAATGCAAATTTCGTAGCATGATTTTATAAATATTTTCCTCGCATATAATAGTAGTTAATGAAGAGATAGAGTGAGTTTGTACTAGCTAGCTAACATACTCGCTCTATTCACAATTACTACATTGCTAACTGATATTAGTCAGAGTCAAACTGTATAAATTTTGAATAAATATATATGAGAAAATATCAACATCTATAATTTAAATTTAATGTTGTTTTATAAGTCATAAAATATATTTTTATATTATGTACACTTGATATTACTTTGAAAAATTTGAGTGAGTACAACGCTTGCACGTGACCACAAGCAAAAAAAGCTTGTATAATAACATGCTAAGTGACAGTGCATTGGTATAAGCCTAAGATGCGTTCTTGGAACAATGATTGGCGCTCACATGTTTTTACATGGTTTCATAGATCTAAGACTAGTCATAGTGGGGAGTAACATTGAGTGGTAACATACTTATATGTTACTACCTATTGTTACTATCTCTATAGTGGGTAGGAAATTATTTGTGGTGTCATGCATGATAGCATTTATTAGCTATGTTACTGCAATCTCCTCTCTACTCATTAATTACTTGCCACATCATCTTTTTTGCCTACGTGGCATTGAAGTTACTAGCAATGTTCTTCCCACTATGACTAGTCTAACGTTCAAATACTTCTTTAATAAATACATGACTTCCGTAGAAAGTTTCTGATCAAACATCTCTGACTTTGACTATTAATGTGTATAAAATATTTATTTTATTAACGTCGTGAAATATAGTACCATGTCAATAACTGAAACGCTAGGAGGGAGTATATTGAGTTGATTAGCACCCAGACCCATCGATCAAAGAGTAAAGGAGGGTGGTATGTTTCCAAGTTGGATGATAAATACTGTATTAGTTATTTATAATTTCACGATCTTAAATGTAGATTATTCAGCTAATATTAAAGTAAGTACGCGGCAACACATTTTATAAACTATTATGTACGATTTTGAGTTTAAAGATGTGCAACTAACATGGTTACATGCATATTTGTTAACCCAAAGTTGCACAAACACTTCAGCTAACCTAGCTAAGTGCTAACTATTACACATAATAAAAAATATGTACTGTACAACTTACCAACGAGGGGGACGATGTTCTTGTGGCGCAGCCGGTTGATGATGCTAACTTCAGCGAGGAAGTCGTCGTAACGGCGGTTTTGCACGTCACGCGTGAACCTCTTGACTGCGACATCCATTGGTCGTTCCGTCTTGGAAGCCTTGGCTGGGAGAGTGCACCGGTACACGGTGCCAAAGCCGCCTCCGCCAAGCTTCATAGTCTCGTGGAAGTTTCCGGTGGCCTTCTTGATGTCGGCGAAATCTACCTTGATGGGAACTCCGGGGAGGCGCTCCATGGACCTGGCGAGCTGGTCCAGCTCCTTGTGCCATCTCCGATACCTCGAGTTGTAGCAGCATGACAAAGCCGTCACGGCCACGAACCCAAGGACACAGTTTAGTATGATGACTGCATTCGCGGACAGATCAGAAAATCTTTCGTTAGAGAAGGGAGGGAATGGAGGACCCCAAGTGAGGTATTCGACCGTCGCGTTCCAGCGGCTGTCGTTGAGCTGCGCCACCGTGGAAAGGAGGCCGAAATTATAGATGTGCGAGCCGTCAAACAGGTTACTTTGCGCAGAGCCCATATTGAATGGTGCCTCGACTATGGGGCTTGCAGGTTTGGGCTTGTCTTCCACGTCCACATACACCGACAGGCGGTGCTCAACGGGGTCGTAGTCGATCCACACGGCGTAGGTGAAGGCGGCAGCTGCATCGATGTTAATATCGATAGCCATGAAGAGATCATCGATCCCCCTCCCGGGTTTTTAGGCTTCAGTGCACCGATCGCGACGGAGACGGAGCTGCCGGAGACGTTGGCCTTCCGGGTTGTACCTTGGAGATAGAGCGAGCCGCCGTCATCTTGTATCGGGAAGGTGTTGTTTGCCCAGCTGTACGCCTCATTGGCATCGATGGGAATGATGAGGAAGGCGATGCCACTGGGCCTCTGGTTCGGCAGCGGCTGGTAGACGATGGTGACGCTGAACGACGCCTCGTCGACGCCCAGCCCGCCGGGGCGAACTTGCCGGAGAGGTATCGCTTGTTCAACGGTGGAGAAGACTTGAATGTTCTTCTGCTCGGAACCGGACAGGTTGCGGAGGAAGTTGAGGCCAACCGTCCGTACGAGCCCGGATTCTTTGTCGATGAGATAGAATTCGGGGCTGGCGCCGTCCATGGTGTAGTTGCTCCTCGGATCCTGGCCGGAGTCGGGGCATTTGCACGGTTTCGCTTTTGCGTGGGAGAAGGACATGATGGAGAGGAGGAAGAGAATGGTGCGGAGGAGACATGGGACAAACTGTTTCCGGGGAAAGGCCATTGTACGCATGTTTCCCCAGAGCGTAGCTGGCTCTCTCGGTCTCATACTCGATCACCTTATTTGATTAGTAGGATTGGCAAATGATTTTTGTAGGATTGAAATCCTATAGGAAAGTTTCCTTTAGAGCCGTTTGATTCATAGGTCATATCTTATGGGAAAGTAATACAAACTTCGTAGGAAAATAACATGAGGTCTAACCTCTTAGAAAAATTTCTTCATCACAATCAAACAAACTTCCTCTCCCCATAGGATTTAATTAAACATGTCATCCCAATCCTATGGTTTTCCATTCCTACACTTTTCCTATCCTACGAATCAAACAAGCTCTAATAATAACTATAAGCAGCTTCGTGTTACCCTCGAAAAGATGGGGAAAAGTGGTCAATCACACGTGCCTGGTTTCATGTCGCGCCAGAAGCCGGCGCTGCCGACGGCCATGATACTCTGATCCTGGTCGGAGTCGGGGCATTTGCACCATTGTGCCTTCGCGTGGGAGAAGGACATGATGGACAGTAGGAGGAGAATGGTGCCGAGACATGGGACAAGCTGCTTGAGATGAAAGGCCATTGTAATGTTTCCCCAGACCTTAGCTTGCTCTCTGGGACTCACACTCTCGCCGTAGTAACTGAGGTTATGGGGTGTGGGCTTATGTACAAATGTACAACGCATATTCCACCAGGAAGAGTCAAAGACGTGTTTTTTTTTTTTTTTGAGACTTTCGTGCCTGGTTTTGTCTATGAGACCGACCCACTCAGCATCTCCATGTGTCAGCTGGCTAGCCCACACACATCACGACGGGCCAGAAATAATCCTAACGCTCGCTCCATAGATTTAGGAGAGATAATAATGATACACCTCACAAAAATAAATAATGACAGCTCAAAAAAAGGACTAATGGAAAGATCGACAAAAGCTAACTCAGTGGTCGATGCTCTACCGACCATTGCCATGTCGCCATCACCGTCGACTTCTTTTTTCGTTGTTTTACTAGGTATGTATCGCCAGCAGAGACATTTGTCGCCAGCCCTGCTAGATCTCATCCACTCTAGCAACAACGACGCTGATCGAAGCCTTCACCAAATTAAAGACATGAGATGCAACTCCCAAAAAATTGTTCAAGTGGTATCATGCTCCATAGTGGATAGTAACATATATGTGATACCATGTTATACTTTATTTATTAGGTTGTAAATTCATTTTGCCTCGAAATTTATTATGTTACAGTATCTACCTATGATACTAGTACCATCTCTCTCAACATTAATTGCAGTGACACATCAGCAATTTGCATGCATGAATTGCATGATACTACCTATGATATCACCACTATGGCTAGTCTAAAATTCATCAATCTGGATAACATCAATGAAAATGTTATTGACCTGAATTTTTTCTGCTTCACACTAAATGAAGTATTTCAAATTTAAGAGTATTATTGCTGACAAAGATTTGGCATGTACACCGTGTGATTTTTCTCAATGGATATTTAACCTTCACTATGCTCAAATTAACATACATTTCTAATCGGGGATACTACAAAACATTAAAAACATGGTAATGAGGACATCTTAATTATAAGGATCTGGTTTAAATCTAAATATTTACATTATCATACACAAGTCGGACTGAATGATTCAAATAATAAAGCTCTATATGACTGAATGATCAAATGGCATGCGAATGTGCGATAGGAGGTAATTCTTCTTGTACAATCGAAAATACAGAATTAACTTTTCTTGTGAAGATACCTTTGATGAACTATGTATTGTAAAAATGACAGTAAACACTAAAGAAACTTACTTATATTGTCATGTGGGAAAATGAACATCAACAAAGTGATTAAATATTAAAAACCCTAAACATGAGTTTGTATAAAAAAGGTATAATGCAGAAGCCTTTATCGCAACATATATAGTTCTAATCTCACATTAAAAGCTTATGGAACACAAATGTTATGTATGGGGAGCTAAAATTGATGTGATAAACAGTAACCAATTATCTGCATGAGTGAATGACATCTCGCTCAAGCAATCATGAAATCTTAAGGACTTATTCCTGCAAATTCCCCCTTTATTATGTTTTTGAGGATTTTAGGAATCCAAATTACCACTGAAATTTCCTTCACCCCATTTATTTATAGGAATGACAAGCCTCATGGATTAAGCCATCACATCACATGGTTATAAGATTCACGGTCATATGGAAGAAGTGTTTTCCGTTGTTTAGTGCTATGTACTGAAGCTATATGGTACCACTTATGGAGGTTGACTCATAGGTGTCCTTCAGTATTGGTCATAAGCTTCAAATTCAAACCTCGTTGTTACCACTATTACTCATCTTCCTCGTCCCATGTAAGAGAAAATAATTAGCATACCACATTGGTGCATTAACTTGAATCTTCGTTCAAAATGATAGGCTAGTCAAAAGCCATGGAGCGGAGCTATGGAGGACAGGGAAAAAGGTCACTACCAGGTTGCCACCAATTGTTTTCATAGCATTCATCCAGATTTTGAAAACAATTGTAGTAAATTCGTGTAGTATAGCATCCAAACTGTTACTCCAATCAAAATTCATGTAGTCATGTACGTATATTATAACCAACATGTTCAACAAAGTTTTCTTCGTATAACAGTATGACCCTGATCGGTGATTAGATAAGTACCTCCAATCACAACTATCTGTTATCGAACCTATATGGTCACACACTTAAACTAGGATAAGTTACTTGTGTATTATGGTTCCGCCAATTAGCTCGGCTGGATTTTTGTTCATTTTTATTTATTTTTTCATATGTTTCTTTAGTTCACCTTATTGGTTCATTGTTATTACGGTTCACCTATTTGGTTCATTATTTGTTGGCTCACATTTTTATTTTGGCTCTCCCTGTTTTTTACGGACGAACTGTCAAAACCTTACATTTCTTATCACTACAAAGACTTCATGATTTAGGTCTACGCGTATGAGGCTTCTCGAATTTGTTCTACGGTAAAAACTTTCAAAGTAATCCGGTATACAAATCTTTTGTTTGGTTCACCCTTAATTAGGTTCGTCAAGTTTTATGTGTTAAAAATCATTCATAGTTTTTCTAAAGAAAAAATGTAAAAAAATGAAATAAAAATGAAAACGTGCGAGCGTGCGCTCTTGCTCGTTGCTGATCACTATTGTTTTTAGCCGACGTGTTTGGGCTGCCCAGGCCCACATAGCGGGCGAGTCGATTCCCTGAGTCACTACGAGGGATGTATAGAATGTTGATTTTTTTGGGAATTAACGAACATTTATAAAAGAATTTGATTTTTTATGAACCAATGGACATTTTTTTTTGAGCCCATCAATCTAGTTTTTCGGTTTACTATTATTTTCGGTTCACCCGAAGTTTAGTTCTTTTTGGTTCAATATTATTTTCAGTTGACAACATTTTTTGTTCACCGTTATTTTCAGTTCACCCGATTTTAGTTATTTTTGGTTGACTATTATTCTGGTTCACTGGCATTTTCGGTTCACCCGAATTTAGTTCCTTTTCGGTTCACTGTTATTTTCGGTTCACCGATACTATTTGGTTCACTATTATTTATTATTTTTGTTTCAATTTTTGTATTTTTTTCATTTTTGTTTTGGTTCACGTAGTTCAGCAGCAACAAATGGATTTTTAAAAATCGTAAACATTTTTAAAAATCATGGATTTTTAAACTACCGTGGTTTTTTCAAATTCATGAATAATTTTAAATTCTTGACAATTTTTAAATCCAGGAATATTTCTTTTGTTACAAAAACTAATAGAAAGGTCAGAATTTTTCTCACGCACGAACTAGTTTATAAAACGCACAAACTAGTTTTTTTTATCTGATGGCACGTCCAAGATCGTGTAGGTTTTTTACATGCCCATATTGTATGTAGCTAGCACTGAGACATACTCCCTCCGTTCCCAAATATAAGATGTTTTAGGTTCGGTCTACATTCACAGGTGTACAAATATATCTAGACACATTTCATGTGTATGTTCATTTTAGTGTGTATATAGACAACATGCGTAACAGATAAAACATCTTACATTTAGGAACAGAGGGATTACGTGTCATACATGGGAGTCTCAATCCAAAAAAAAAAAACTGTATCGATGAAGTTGTACATACTGGAGACAAACTTCAATACAATTCCACAAACAGACTTACACGATATAGGACCAACCATTGCCCTGTCGCCCATCACCGTGGATTTCCTTTTTGTTGTTTTACTCCTTTCGTGTAGACTTTCGACCATTTTTCCATGTGCTACTGCAGAAAAGAGGACATATGAAATATTTGATTAAGATTGAATTTCGTTTGACTTGCCTATTTCTCACCGTGGATTAATACCGTCAACTATTTGGTGTTTCTAGAGTGCACCACCGTCATGTCCTGCTTGTTTGTGACCTGCTTTATTGGCCCCGCCAAACACTAGCTTCCTTCATCGGAAATATTTTTAGAACCCTGAATAACAAATCTAGCTAAAATAACCATAGAAAAAATAAACCATGAAATAAGAGAGAGAGAAAGAAAGAAAGAAAGAAAGAAAGAAGAAACGAAAAGGGAAAAAAAAACAAACAGAAAAAGAAGCGACAGACGAACCTACGTGTTCGGTGTTCCTAGGACAAAGTTCAAACTTCACCATCGTACTACATTCATATCCTTGACCTGATCATTAAAGTACAACTGTTTTTATCCCAACTAAACATAGATTGGCAGCGGCATGACGACCAAGTAGGCCAAAGTTCACCATCATATATTCCACCACACATCGGCAAGATACTATTTCTCCAGAAACAAACATACGTACTGCTCTCTGGTCAAACAAACCAGCAAGACCCCTCTAAAAAAAACCCAGCAATTGGTGCAGAAATTAAGCAGAAGCAGACAGCAGGATCGTTGACCCTGGAACCCCCGGCACCAGCGTGCCATATCCCCGCACCAGCGTGCCAATCGCTTCTCCATGTGACGATCCTTGAAACAGAACCAGCATCAACAATCGGATCAAGGTTGCTCCTCCGTCGTCCCGCCATGGACTCGGCTACGGCAGCGGGGAGGCAGAGACGGCGAGCACGAGCAGCGTCAGCGTAAGCAGCCAGCAGGTTTCAGGCATCAGCGACTACAGCAGGGCAGCTTCCGACGGGTACCCGTACCCTTCCTACTCCTCCTCCTACCGGCAGCAGGCCTCGTCGCACAGCGCGCCGTTCTCCTCCCAGTCCCAGGTGAGCCGGAGCTCCACTCGCAGCAGCAGCAGCAGCAGCTCGTTCAGGCGGCGGCGCGTGGTCTCTCCGGCGTGTTCGGCACCTGCTTCGTGCCCCGGGTCAGGGAGCAGGAGACCGAGGATGATCGGGAGGTTTCTCGGGGAGCAGGAGTGCAGGTTTTTCTCACGGGAGCAGGAGTGCAGGGTTCCAAGTCTCCACAGATTCAGGTACCGTTTCTGTCAGACATGCTCCTCGTTGGTTTCAGCATCAAATTAATCAGCGTCAGAAATCTTTACTAGAATTGTGAGTATTATGGACTATGGTTTATGGAGAATGGCAATTTTGATTGCAGCAGGGACGGGAAAAGGAAGTGCAGGGCTCACCGTTGCAGACATATCCAGGGCAACATCAAACTTCAGTGAGAAGAACATGGTGAAGCAGGGAGCTTCTTCCAGCATTTACAAAGGGAAGTTCAAGGATGGATCTCAGATTGCCGTTAAGCGTGCAAGAAAGGTAAGGAAAATAAATATCATCAATAAGTATCTGTCAAATTGATAATGGATTATGTAGATTGGAGTACTAAACGGTCAGTATCTATATGTGCAGTTAAACGGTCAGTATCCATCTGCTGAGCTTAGCAGGGAGCTCGAAACGCTTCAGAAGATCGAGCATCAGAATTGGTGAGGTTCCTCGGTTCTTTGAGCAGAAAGATGAAACTCTGATCGTCCTCGAGTACGTCGACAATGGTTCCTTAAGGGAGCACTTGGATGGTATGCAATTAAAAGTTTAAGCTGATCACTGACCGTGTTGAATTTTGCATTCGTATTTTAATTTCAGTTAGCTACATTGCTACACAAAATAATTTCAACTGCTGCAGTTCAATTAGATATGCTGAATCACAATTTGGTCTCATTAGCAGTTTAAATGCTGAATTTTGCATTCATAATCTAATTTCAGTAAGCTACACTGCCAGAAACAAAACTTGTTTTTTATGTAACAAACAAAAACTTTCTGCAATCCTATTAGAAACTATTTATGCGGTAACTACCAACTGGAAAGAAACGTGTATACTGACTAACCAGGTTTCTGCAATCTCTCAACCAAATGCAGAATCACGTGGAACCGGGTTAGAACTCGCCCAGCGGCTCAACATCGCAATCGACGTGGCCCACGCCATCACTTACCTGCACGAATACGCAGGTATTCCAGTCAAAATTCTTGAAATCACGTTGTTCATTGCAAGAAATACAATAGAAGAAGTGGAAGATGACAGTTAGCGTGCAGAGTGTGCACGATTTTACCTGAATGAACTTTAAAAACGCGTGGCAGAACGGGCGGTGATCCACCGGGACATCCGGTCGACGAAACGCTGCTGACCGGCGCGCTGGCGGCGAAGGTGGCCGGGTTCGGGCTGGCAAGGATGGCGGACGACGACGGCCCGGGGTCGGAGGCGACGCATGTGACGACGCGGGCGATGGGCACTGTCGGGTACGTGGACCCGGAGTACCTGGTCACGTTCCAGCTCACGGACAAGAGCGACGTCTACTCCTTCGGCGTCCTCCTCGTCGAGCTCGTCACCGGCCGCCCGCCCATCGAGCGCCGTCCCGGCCATGAGCCCCGCGCCACCACCAAATGGGTAAGAACGGAGACAATTGTATACATCATCGGCAGCTATTGGCTCAGGAATTGGATGCTTACATTGACGCGACGTGACGCAGGCGCTGCAGAAGTTCAGGGAGGGACGCGGTGGTGCCATGGACCCGAGGACGCGGAGGAGCCCGGCGTCGGTGGCA